>CM024753.1:174692638-174950352 GCA_014218235.1 Colocasia esculenta
CGTTGACCAACAATCAAGCAGAATATGAAGCGCTGATCGTGGACTTCAACTAGCCGCCGAAATGGGCATCAAGTGCATAAAAGTCTACGGGGACTCGCAGCTGGTCATCCGTCAAGTGATGGGGGACTACGAAGTTCGGAAAAAGGAACTAATCCCCTATCATGCCAAAGTAATAAAGCTCCGCGAGAGATTCTGCTTGTTCGAAATCGGACATGTCCCTAGAGGGCAAAACTCTCAGGCGGATGCGCTAGCCAAACTGGCGTCTGCCCTAAAGCTCCCTCCTGAAGGGGAACTGGGCATAACTGTCCGACATAGGAGACTGATGCCCAGTGTTCTCGAGGACGACTCCGACCCAGAAGATGCAGAGGTCAACGCCCTCGAAGAAGAAGCCAGCCAGAAGAAGACTGGCGCCAGCCGATCATTCAAATAAAGAACGGTTGGCTGCCTTCAGACCGGCCGAACGAGTCCGACTGCTGCGGCGGGCCGCGTCGTATCAAATGATCGGGGACCAACTATATCGGCTTGTCCATGAAAAAGACAAGTCTGTCCTCCTCCGATGTCTCTCCCCTAAAGAAGCCAAAGTCATCATGCACGAAGTCCACTCTGGACTGTGCGGAGCTCATCAAGCGGGAGACAAGATGAAAATCAACATCAAGCTAAAAGGCTTCTTCTGGCGACGATGTACGCAGATTGCGTCCAGTACGCTCGTGCATGTCATCAATGCCAGGTCTTCAGTGCGGTGCCAAGAAAGCCGCCGAGCGAATTACATCCAACCGCCCCCACATGGCCCTTCGCCGAATGGGGAATGGATGTCGTGGGACCATTCCCACCGTCCTCTGGCGGCCACAAGTTTATCCTGGCAGCCACCGACTATTTCTCCCGATGGGCAGAAGCAATCCCTCTCCGGGAGGTGACCGGGGTAGCCGTTGCAAAATTTGTCAAGCAGCACCTGATTTACAGGTTCGGCACCCCTCATCGGATCGTATCAGATAACGGTACGCCCTTCAGAAACAAAACGATATATGCGTTGGCGGCCAAATTCCAAATAGATTGGAGGACGTCAACGGTATACAACCCTCAAGCCAATGGTCTGGCGGAAGCCTTCAACAAGACCCTTTGCAAACTGCTTGCCAAGATAGTCGGCAACCGCAAACGCGATTGGGAGGAGAAGGTGCACGAAGCTCTCTGGGCATACCGGACGGTCTACAAGACCCCTACGGGGTGCTCTCCTTTCTCTCTGGTGTACGGAGCTGAAGCCATGCTCCCCATCGAAATTGAAATGTCGTCCTACAGGGTAGCCGTCCATACCGGTCTCCAACCCGAGGAGCGACAAGAAATTGAAAGAAGGTTGGAAGAATTGTCCGACCTAGAGGGCCAAAGGTTGGAAGCATACAAACATCTCCAATCCTATCAAGCCCGCATGACTCGAGCCTACGACAAGTTAGTCAGGCCCCGTGTCTTCAAGAAAGGTGACCTCGTCATGGTCAAGCAAAGAGAAGTCATGGCAGGCAAATCAAGTGGCAAACTCCAGCCAAACTGGCGCGGACCGTACGTGGTCACTGGAGTGTATGAAGGCGGGGGATACACGCTAGCAACACATGCTGGCGACCGCCCCTTTCCACCACTAAATGGCAAGCATTTGAAAATGTACTTTGCCCCTGAGCATGAATTCCTAGGGCAACAGCCCTCTGAAACCCTTTAGCCATAAACCCCCAGAAGGTCGGCTAAAAAACCCCTCCTTGGTCAGCAAACCATCCAGGTCGGCCAAGTAAACCCTTTAGCCATAAACCCCCAGAAGGTCGGCTAAAAAAAAAACCCTTCCTTGGTCAGCAAACCATCCAGGTCGGCCAAGTAAAACCCTCTAGCCAATAAACCCCCAGAAGGTCGGCTAAAACTCCTCCTTGGTCAGCAAACCGCCCAGGTCGACCAAGTCAAATTCCTTAGCCAATAAACCCCCAGAAGGTCGCTAAAACTCCTTCTTGGTCAGCAAACCGCCCAAGTCGACCAAGTCAAACCCTCTAGCCAATAACCCCCAGAAGGTCGGCTAAAACTCCTCCTTGGTCAGCAAACCGCCCAGGTCGACCAAGTCAAATTCCTTAGCAATAAACCCCCAGAAGGTCGGCTAAAACTCCTCCTTGGTTAGCAAACCATCCAGGTCGACCAAGTCAAATCCTTAGCCACAAACCCCCAGAAGGTCGGCTAAAACTCCTCCTTGGTCAGCAAAACGCCCAGGTCGACCAAGTAAAACCCCTTTAGCCAGCAAACCCGAGAAGGTAGGCTAACCCTAAAACCCCTAGCCAGCAAGCCCCAAAAAGGTAGGCTAACCCTAAACCTTAGCCAGCAAACCCCAAGAAGGTAGGCTCCCTTTTGACCAACAAAACCCCCGTGGTCGGTCAAACTTAAACTCTAGCTAGCCAGTAACCCCAAGAAGGTAGGCTATCCCTTTTGACCAACTAACCTCCGTGGTCGGTCAAACCAAACCCTTTAGCCAGCAAACCGCAATGGTAGGCTAGATCCAAATGGCAGACCCCATGATCAACTGCCCCAGGGTTCGGCTCCAGGCCCTAGAACAAAAAAAAAAAAAAAAAAAAAAAATAAGAAAAAGGGACTAAAAATAGAGATGTCCCGGCGGACTTGATCATCCTCCAAGAAGGAATGTTCAAGGGCAAAAAGGCCTCAAGCCCGGCTGAGGTGAAAACCCGAAAGGGCGCCTCAGGCAAAAATGGGCAACCCCTCGGTGTGAAAACCCGAAAGGGCGCACCGGAAAAAGCTAGAGGGGGCCATCCCCGTCGAAAACCCGAAAGGGCGCTTGGGATGGTAATAAAAAAAAAAAAAAAAGAGGGATGAACAAAAATCATCATGTCGAAGTAGGGTTGCCGGACAAAGCCTCGAGAAGGCCAGCCCCAGCACCCGAAATGTTGCATCAGATCTGGAGGAATGCCAGAAATGCAAACGTCCGAAAGACATCACTCACGCTCACCGGTCCGAGAAACTGGGTAGAGCGCAGGACAAGTTAAGCCAAGAAATACGGCGTCCAAAAGAAGGAGTCCCAAATGGAGCCCTTGAGAGATCACCTGAATGCAGACGGAAGTTGCGATAATGTCAAAGAAAAGCATTGACAGCAACGTGAAGTTTGTCATTCGACCAAAATGCAAAGGTGCCCGAGACAAGCCCTCGGGGTAGCTGGTGAAATATATACATCGGCTACAAGCAAAAAAAAAGGGGGAAGAAGAAGGAGAAAAGCTACAAAGCCCCTTCTCCCCGAAGGTCCGCCAAACTGGCCTGGAGAGCTGAGAGTGCGGCCCGGGATTCCGCGCACTCCCGCTCCACGGCGTCCACCTCCGCATTGGCCGTTGCCGCCTCCTCAGCCAGCACAAGAGACGCGGCCTCGCGCTCAGCGATGCGCGATGAGACCTCTTCAAGCGTCCGTCGGAGGGCGACAATCTCCGCATGACAACTGGCGTGGCGGGCACTCGAAGACTCGGCACGACTGACCGCGCCCCCTCTTCGCGAGCAAAGAGCCTCGTACCTCTGCTCCGCCAAGGCAACCTCCGCAGCGAGCTCCTGGGCCCTGTGGCGAGCGGCCTCCTCGTGCCTCTGCCCCACCTCACCCCAGAGTGCGTCCCGGCGGCCATCCAAGGGTCTCGGGGCAGCCCATCAGATGGTAGGAGACCGTACTCCTCTCTAGGAAATCCCGCACCGCGTCAATGGATGGGGGGCTGCTCTCCTCCATGACAGCCTGCGCCAACGATATATAGAAGTCGAGCATCCCCCGGACCCGTGCGCCCGGCTCCTCTGTATAGCGTCAGGCCAAGAAATGCCATGCCCCGGGAACGAGGAGGGCCTCTCAAGCGGTGCCCCGCTCGAAGACGGAGGGGTAAGCTGCCAACGACCGTTGCCCAAGAAAAACGGGTGAAAGGTCAGAAGGGAGGCGGCGCAGCCGCAACAAATAAAGAAAATGAGGGCCTAAAACATGAGAGGCTCGGGGCCCTGATCACTTACCCCGCGTGTCGGATGGCAAAGGAGCGTCACCCCGCCCTCCAGAGGACGCGGGACACCCACTGTGGGTGGAAGAACAGCCTCCGGAGGGCTCAACCCCAGCATCTCCGCTGCCATTTCGGCGCCATCTGCAAGAAAGGAGGAGTCAAGCAGTAAGCACAAGGGCATTCGCTTCCCCTTTCGCCCCGCCACGCGCCGGGCTGAAGAAATAGAAAGGGAGGGCTTGCTACTGTGGAAGAAATACCCACCGTCAGCGTCCCCGGCTACCCCTCGGGCAACCTCACCCTCTTCCGGCGGAGAGACGGTGGGAAGCACGGCCGCGGAGGTGACCGCCACTGAAATGCAGAAAAAGCGGAAGTCATTCGCTGCATAAACAAGCAAGGCAGAAGGGCGCAGAAGTGGGTTTACAAAAAAAAAATGATGAGGCTCACTTACTCGCACTGTGAAGGGGTTGCATCCAACCACCTCCCTCAAGTATGCTTGGGGCAAAGTCAGAAAAGCCGGGTAGCTCCGCCTCTGACCCAGACAGTAACAGGTCATGTATGGCCTGCAACGAGGATACTGCGTCTCCAATCGGCACAACCCCAGCCAGGGGCTCAACACCCTCCGCGGCAGCGGCTTCCACCGGAATGTACCCTGCGAGGAAACAAACAGAAAAAAGACTTGTAAGCCACGTGCGGGTGCCATGCTGGCCGAGCAAACAAAAAGGGTGGATAACGCCGATTTAAGAAGATGGCACGCGTCCTACCTGGCTCGGTGGAAGCTACCGGGGGGATGCCTGCCCCCTCAGGAGAAGGCGTCCCGTCGAACGTGGGATTGTAATCCACATCCTCCCGCGGAGTATCCTCCGCCAATTCGTCGCCCCCAGAGGCCGAGGCACCTGTGCAAGAAGAAAAAGAGGGCGCGTAAAATCCCTCGCCCAAAGAAATAAAGCAAAGCGGGGAAGGAGGCAAACAGGGGATGCGGAAACCCACCGGCCACAGCCGGAGAAGAAGGCTCGGGGGTCCTCCCTCGGGCCGCCGGTTGCGAAGGACCGGCCTCCCCGCTCGCACGCCTCTTCCGGGCCGACGGGGCGTCGCGCTTCGGCAAGTCCTTCTCGGGGATGAAGCTCTCTGCCCAGGCCAACAAAGAAAAAAAGGGGGGGGAACCCAAATCAGCACAACAAATCCAAGGAGATGCAGGCCAAGCTCACAAATGAAGGAGGCAACGTACCGTCGGGGGCCACACAAAACGTTGGCCGAAGCACCACTTGGTCGAAGGAGACCTTCACGGCTTTGCCCGCCTCGGCAATCGCATCCCAGAAATGCTGCAGAGTGGTGCCGCTCTCGATCCAGCTGACGTACTCCCTCGGCCCAACACGGATGATGGAATGCTGAAGGTGTTGCTCCCAAACCCGCGTCACGCTCGGGAGGAGGGGACTGGTGAGCAGCGCGTCCACGGGATACCCGCAGTCCAACAGAAAGTGACGCCACCAAAAGTAGACAAGTGGCGATTTCCCGCGAACCCTGGGAGCTGCCGAACTGCTCTCCGGACGCGACAAAGGCTTCAAAGCCCCCGCGGAAGCCTCGCTGTCCGCCGTGCTAGCGGCCTGTGCCACGGCCCTGCGGCGACCCACAGTCGTCACCTTCTGGGCTATGTCGGCGAACTCCCTCTGTAAGAACGTCGGCGCAATCGTGGAGACAAGGGCGCCCGCCCGGGACAAGTAGTCCCTCTCCGCCTTCTTGATGTCGTCGGCGCGCTCTCCCGGAATGCCTGGCCGTGCCGGGACCACCATCGAGCATACAAAACGCTCACTCGCCCCTCGTACTGCAACTCGGGGATGAAGGAAGTCTGAGCTGGGTCTCGCCTGAGAAAATAACACCACCAGCTGGAGGCCACCAGGTGACAGTCCGGGCCCTTATATGCCCGAGTCGACAGCATGAAATCGGCATTCGGTGGAACGTCCTGGTCGTACCCGAGGTTCCGAGCAAAGCGGTGCGGAAAGTACGGCTCCATGAAGAGGAAGCTCCCCTTGCGGAAGAGCAAGACGCTGGGGCGAACGCAGCAAAGCCAGTTCTTGCGTAGCCTAGTAACCGGCGCAACATGGTGGGGGAGGCGGTAAACACGGCCCCCCTGGCCTTCTTCCACCCAAGGCCTGAAACCAAGCGAGCAACAAGCGAGGTCAAGCCCCGGCTGCCCGGCCGCCGGTACAAAGGAAAGTCGTCGGCGCGCCTCCCTCAGCTGCTTCGACTGCTCTCGTTCCGGCCGATTCCGGAACGTGAAAATGAGGGGCATAGAAGGGCGCTCCAGACTAATGTTATAACACAACTCCGGCAGCAGAAGACCGGCCCAGGCGCCCAGATAGTGCATCGCCAAGGTGACACTCTTGTCGCGAGGAGAAGGGCTCGAAGTAAGCTCGCCCAAGCCACGAAAGATGTTGGCCAGAGCCGCCGGAGCCAAAGCCAACTGAACACCACTGGCCAAGATGCAGGCCGGGTAAATAGCCTCCGGCCTAATATTTCCCTCCTCCCCAAATGGGAGGGCAAAAGTGCACAGCCAGTAAACGAGGTAGGCCGCCAGGTGGGTGCGGTCCGGGAGTCGCCTCGGGTTCCAGTTGACACCTCGAGGCGCATAAAGATACCTGGCATCGTCATCGAG
Source organism: Colocasia esculenta (assembly GCA_014218235.1). Taxonomy (NCBI): domain Eukaryota; kingdom Viridiplantae; phylum Streptophyta; class Magnoliopsida; order Alismatales; family Araceae; genus Colocasia; species Colocasia esculenta. The sequence continues at coordinate 174,699,275 of CM024753.1, forward strand.
GTGCACTCTCAACTGCAAATAAGCTGCTGGGTCATAGTTGTCGCCGGCGAATTCCTTGAAGAAGCAAAAGGGCCCGCTGTAGAAAAAACGGATCCAGGCGGCACAACTAACCTGCACTGTCCCTTTCGAAGCACTGGGACAGTCGCTCCTCCCACACCTGGCTAAGTCGCGCCAGACCCGCACCAGGTACCGAAAGCTGTGGGAGAGGAAGTAAGAGCCGGCACCGGAGGTCCGATCTCTGTCCAGGTCGCTCAAGCAAACCTCCTCATAAAACTGCCCGGAGATCGGAAGGCCGGAAAATCCTGTGCAGAGCCCACAGGTCAAGACTGGTCTCCCCCTCTGCAGTGCCAAAGGTGTTAAACCTCCGGTTAAACCTTTCCGCCAAGGCCTGCAGGAGTCCAGCGTTGCAAGGGTAGCTGTGGAGAGCGGCGACGACCGCTTCAAGAAGACCTACCCGCTCGAGCATCTTGTGGTAATGGTACAAAATGCCCATCAGCCACTCTGTTGCGCCGAAGCGGAACCGGTGCGACGAAGCGACTGACCACCGGTCGTACCAACTGGCGGCTCCTCCGCCCAAGATCCGGTCTAGAAAGCACGACCAGTCATAGCCATCCCGCACAAAGTCACGGCCCGAGGGTGGTAGAGCGTGCCCGGTGAAGGTGATGCCGGTCTTGGGGAGCCCCTGCACCTCCCACAGACCTTGGGAAAGTTGCAACTCCATCACACGGTGAGCCGGCTCGGGCGCAAACAATCCCAGCAAAGCCGTACTGGGGAAGTGTGCCTGCGCCTCATGGTCCAGAGGGAAGCTGGGGTGATGCGAGCTGCAGGTCCCCATCATGCTGTCGCGACCGGCCAGGATCGCCCGCTCCAGTTGAGCCCGTTCAATAGCAAGGAGGTCGATGGGACCGTCCCAGTTGGCTGGCACGAAACGCTGGACGAACGGAAAGAGGTGCTCGTCCAATGGGAAGTGCTTCGGGTAGCCGGCTCCCCGCCGGTAGCGGTAGATCAAGCCGCTATGGTCTATCCGACTCACGTCCACCGCGCCCTCAGCGGGCGAGGGCTCCTCCAACGGACCGCGGACGCACGGCCCGACACTGCTCTCGAGACGGTCCAGGTCTTCCACCCGGACCGGAGACAAAGTAAAACTCAGCATAGGATCACCCGTCCACTCGACGTCGTTCTCCGTACGACGCGGCGCCTTGCCGCCCTGGCCACTCTTGTCACGACCCTTGCGAGGCATAGATGACCCTGTCAAACAAATAATGCGACCATCAGACGAAAGAACGTTGCAGAAAGGACGGGGAAAAGCAACCGCGAGGGGAAAGGAATCCGTCTCGAAGGCGCCACGGGATACCCGCCGTCGTCTTCGCCTCCGACGGATATCCCGTGGGGGGCATTTGTTGAACCCGAAAAATATCGGGGCTTAAACAAACCCCGGGCGACGGATACGCCCTAAGAGAACCGGGAACGAACTCCCGATACCCCCCCGCTCGGACAACGGAAACTAACGAGCCCGAGTGCTCGCGTCAATCCGGAGCGGCCCGGAAGCGAGGTGCCCGAAAAGCTCATCGACGGCGAAGAGCACGTACCCCGGATGTCAGAAATCCACGTCCGGGACGGAGTGCGGAGTCGCGCCTGAAGCCGATGGGTTCCGAGCGATCAAATGCACGTGTCCCTCGAAAACGAGGACAAACGCACGTAGGACGGCCGGAGAAGCACAAGCGGCGCACGTGTGCACGTGCACGGCACGGCCGTCAACAACAAACCGGATGCGGGAGGCCCACAGAGCTCTCTCCCGAGTTTTCTCCCGGAAAGCGCGGAGAAAGTGAAAGAGAAAGAGGGAGGCCCCACCTTAAATAGGTGGTGGGCCAATGAGCCCCCATAGGGGCCGCCGGTCGGCCCCCCCGCCAGTGAGGGGGGCCGCCGGTTCGCGCCCCCCGCAGGGGCGCCGGTTCGGCCCCCTGCCAGGGGGGCGCCGGTCAGCCCCCCCCACCAGTGAGGGGGGGCCGCCGGTTCGCGCCCCCTGCAGGGGCGCCGGTTCGGCCCCCTGCCAGGGGCGCCGGTCAGCCCCCCCCCGCCAGTGAGGGGGGGGGCCGCCGGTTCGCGCCCCCTGCAGGGACGCCGGTTCGGCCCCCTGCCAGGGGGGCGCCGGTCAGCCCTGCCAGCAGGGGGGGCGCCGGTTCGGCCCCCAGCAGGGGGGGGCCGCCGGTTCGGCCCCCGCCAGCAGGGGGGCCGCCGGTTCGGCCCCTACCTGCAAGGGGGGGGGGGGGGCGCCGGTTAGCCCCCGCGCCTGCCTGGGGGGCGCCGGTTAGCCCCTGCGCAGCAGGGAGGGCCGCCGGTCAGGCCCCTGACTGGCGGCCCCCCTCCGCCAGTCCGCTCTCTCTCTCGGGCACCACCGCCGGTTCGCGCCCCTGCCTCGACGCTTGCGCCCGGAGGCCTCCGCCGGGGAGGGTACCCCCGCCAGTTAGCCCCCCTCAAGATCTATAAATAGGGGGGGCACTCCCCCATTTGTTACACACAGACAGACACCATTCGGCCCCACATGCCACTTTCGGCCTAAAGTACGCCCAAGCTCCCGAGTCTGCCCGTGATCCGTGCGTGAGCTTAAATAGCCGCACGTGCTGACGCCCGTGGGTGTTTCGTCCTCAGCGTTCGGGCTGCATTGCGCCACGTCCGCAGGAACACGCCACAGGTTGTCACACGACTCTCAGTGTTTGCACTTAAGTCCTCCGGCGTCATAAACGACGCACGTCGAGGCATGTACTTAAGTCCTCCGGCGTCATAAAACGACGCACGTCGAGGCATATATTTAAGTCCTCCGGTGTCATAAAACGACACACGTCGAGGCATGTACTTAAGTCCTCCGGTGTCATAGAACGACACACGTCGAGGCACATATGTTTAAGTCCTCCGGTGTCGTAAAAGGGCATACGTCGAGGCATGTTGACCTATGGAGGCACAAACACCCCACTGGTAACATATATGTACCCACTACCATGAAGCGTCCGACGGAGGCACATACACCCTGTCGTCGACGTCCATGTACTTGGCTTGTTGTATACACGTCCAGTGGAGGTACAAAACCCCACTAAAGACGTACATGTAAATGTAAACGTCATGTCATAAATATAAATGACATGAGCATGCTTGAATAAAATTGTGGAAATTCATTCGTCATCTGCCTTTTCTTTTAAATTTCAGCATACGGTCTTTTAACAAACATTACGCATTCGAAGGTATTCGAGTGTTATACTCGATGTAAATGAAACATCGACTTCGGTCGGTGGGGAACGGTCCAGTACACGACCACTCCAATCGCCCTGAACGCGAGCGCACGCGGAAAATAAATCCGAGGGTATCAGGGTTCGCACCCATATTCCTCATAAAATAATCTTTGTCTGTTTCTCGCAAACAGTCTGGCACGCCCACGCAAAACTCATTTCGGAGATAAAAAAAATGAGTCGAAGGAAAAAGTAAAAAAGAAAGAAAAATTCCGCGTTCCAACATTGGCCAAACTAGGAGTTGACGAGCATAGGTTGAATAGTCCCAATCTGAGTGTAATATCTAGTCATAGGTTCTGTGCGTGTGTTCATTCTCACTGTACGCTACTGGTTCATTACTTTATTTAGAATTCCTAGCATAGTTGTTACATTGTAGTTCAATTAATTTTACTACCGTGCCTATATTCCTTAACATTTATTTTTGTGTGTGTCTTGACTAAGTGGTGGGATTGGAGAATCCCTACTGAATCTATGACTTCGTGAGGCTCCCTCCCTACTATTGCAGGTGAAGAGTCATGGGTGTAACGTCCACCACAGAGCAAGCAATAGAAGGGAGGCCTCCTTGTACCAACAACAGTATTAGTGTGACTCCTCGATATATGCCCCACACAGTATCTATACTTTGTTTTCTTTTACTTGTATTGTCATTTGGGAGTTGGGACACCTTGTACATTGTAATTATTGTAATTTAGTTTCAGTTATGGCTATTTCAGTTTTCTTGTTCATTTCACTAGATTAGTCACTAACCCTTCTGGGTCTTCGAACTCGTGAGTGGCAAAACAGGGTCATCGGGTCCTTAATGGACTGCAGATCCCGAGTTGCTACAATTTCATTGTCAATGTGAATGGTGCTTCCAAAGGTAATCCAAGTCCTTGTGCAGGAGGGTACTCTACCTGAGATAGCAATGGACACATTGACTATCTCATTTTTATTGCCAAGAAGCTACTTTTGTAGCTTCCAAGATGGATCGTGTTTGGCAAGAGATTGCCACTGCAGCTATCACAAGTTTATTCTGAAACAGTCCTTGGTTTCTCTTACATTGCAACCAGCAGCCACATTGGCAAGTTTGACCTTGGTGGGAGGAGATCTTGGATTTGGCCAGCTCATTTAAATGTATACACAGGAAAAGCAATCAGGTTGCAGATGCCTTTACTACTCCCACACACACACACACACGACTAGAAACAATCTTCAAGGAGATCCATGCCCATGGAAGCTCAAGAGAGTGCAGTTACTGATACTGTTGCTGTGCTTCCCATTGGATTATAATTTCCTTGTTTTCTTTCATTTGGATAAGTTAGGGCTGGATTTTAGAGTTTCCTATCAGCTATCATGCCACTTTTGTATTATCAGAAGTACGCCTTGCCACTTCTGTACTCTTCATTTTATCTTCATAATATTTCTTACCTTGGCTTTGTCTTGGTGGAGTGGGTCCATGCCTCTTCCTTGATTAAAAAAGAAAGTGAGTGAAGCCCTCACCTTGTCTTGCCTCGTTGCCTAGATGAGTGAGGCAATCGCCTTTTATAACAAAAGGAACATACATTTTCTACTGCCATAACCAAAATGATCATTCTATCAGAAAGGTCTTGTTTCATGACGCTCTGCCATGCATGCTCCCAGAAAAATGCTAATTATAAGGTCCAAACATCAAAGCTTTGAAAGTATCTTTTGTTTTGTTCCTCCATCTATTGTTTTTCACCACCACTTGTGACTTATCTTCCTACCAATGGTCCTGTAATTTAAGCACTTCGCCAGCCAGTGGCTCTAACTGCATCACTACCATCAAGCCTCTCCACAGCACAATAGAACCAGCTTAGGACCCGACCATTAAACCCCAGACAATTTGCCAGCTATGCAGCACCAGCAGCCAGCCTGACACCCAACCTCTCATTAGTGCTTCCTTGACCAGCTATGCATGTATCTACTAGCTGAGATGAGATAGAATCAAGATGGTATCTGAATCCTAGAGAACAAAGTTGTTGCCTTCCTCCAACCCCTTCTTGTCCATCAATGCACATAAACGATGAAGCAGCTAAAGAGAGGGGATTATCACAACAAAAGCCCAGGCAGAAAGAATAACTTCACGACTCTGTACAATTATAGAAGAGAACGGTGAAAGAAATTTACCAAGGACAGTTTATTTTCTGAAGTAATGCTCAGAGAGTTGATAGGGGTATGGAAGGCATAATTGAGTGAAAAAGAATATGTCGAGATTATACAAATTAGAGCAGAAATTACCCCTTGCACCTGTTGACACGGGATTTTTCTTCACTCAATTTTATTCATTCATTTCATTTCATTTTGGTTCAAGGTATTCATTCATTTCACATATTTTGGATTTTGGTATTTGCAGGGCGTGCCAATCTGTCTAGTAGACAGAAGAAAAAGTCCGCGCGATGCGGAGGGAGGGTTTTGGTGTCCGAGGAACAAACGGGTATTGGTGTCCGAGGAACGGACGAGTGTTGGTGTCCGAGAAACGGACGGGTGTTGGTGTCCGAGGAACGGACAGGTGCGCCAATTTTAATATGAACTTCTTTGATTCCGTGTCTTTTCATCAACAGGCGATCAGGGTAGCGTGTGCTGGACCTCTGCCTCCATCGATCGGAATCGATGTTACATTTACATCGAGTTAAAAGCCCTTGGTGTTATTGGCACCAACTTTAACCCGAATACCATTCATAGCAAGGATGAGAACATGTATATGTAGAGAAAATTTAGAAAGTCCTAACATGATGTTTTCTTTCTTTTTTTTATTGACAAAAAGTATTTTTATTCTTTGAAATGGCAGGACTCTCCCCTTTTTTTTTTTAAGTGTGAAATATGATTTTTTTAAAAGAAACAGGTGTATACCCGTAAACCCGTTTGAGGTTCAAAATATGCTGTTTGATTTGAAATTTTGTTTGAAATGAGTATACACCCGCAGATTGTTTCTGGGCTTTGGGCGTATTGAGAATTCGGGCAGCACTTCTACATGGACAGAACTGCTGTGTGGATTTATAGTATAACTTTGATTGTGAATTATGAAATTTCATGGTATATTGTTTTGGGGCAAAGCCTCCCTTTGAACAGAGCTTCTTTTCTTCTTCCTTTTTTTGTCTGCATGGTCATGATTTTGCAGTCATATGGAGACATCTCTGTGAGGGTCCTTGTCACAACGGAGTTTCTCTCCGAGAACTTATCTATATGGATACAATTCTGCTGTGAATATGTGGATGTATTTCTGACGGGATTTCTGCTTGATCAGATGTATGTATATATTTCCTGCAGAATCTCTACTTAGACAGAGTTTTCTTTTGTATATGAGTGCAGAGTTGTAAAGTTTGTTGTTTTTTGAGGCAGAACCCCTGCTTAGACAAAACGTCTTCAAGGAAGATTATACGAATATGCTTTTGGGGAGAACCTTTGCTTAAGCAAAATTCCTTCTGAGAGACATATGCGTATAATTATTAATTTGCCATCTTATGAATATATTTTCGAGCGGTATCTCCGTTTGAACAGAGTTTCCGTCACGAGAGGTATTTCTACCGAGGCAGAGTCTCCTTTGGGATATATATTCATATGAATTCAAACTTATGATTATACGAAGATGTTCTCAGGCGGAATCTTTACTTAGACAGAGTCCCCTTTAAGAGACATATCCACATAAATATGGGTTCGTAATTATATGGATATGTTCTTAGGCAAAGATTTTACTCAAACGGAAATCCTGCTAAGAAACATATGCGTATAAACGCAAAGTTGCAATTTTTATGAATATGTTCCCGAGCTATATTCCTGCTAAGGCAGGAGCTCCTCAAAGTTTCTTCTGAGAAAGGTGTCTCTGCTCGGGCAGAGTTTCCTTTAAGGAACACATACATATGAATGCAAATTTGCGAATATACGGGTATGTTCTTAGGCAGAATCTCCGCTTGGGCAAAGTCTCCTCTAAGAAACATATGCATATAAATACGAGTCTGTGGTTACATGGACATGTTTCTTCAGAAGGAACTTTGTCATGGGCAGAGTTTCCTCCCGAGAAAGCATATATGTATAAGTGCAAATTTGAGGCTTATGGATATGTCCTTAGTCGGAATCTCCACTTGGGCAGAGTTTCCACTAGGAAACATATACATAAAAACACAAATTTGCGAATATACGAATATGTTCTCGGGTAGAATCTCCACTTGGGCAGAGTCTCCCCTAAGAAACACATACATATAAACACAAACACACCATCCCAGAGACTTAGCACTCGATGGGAGGTGGCACATATGCGTCTGGATGCGTAGCATTCAGAGCATGAATTACAAAGGTATTTAAATACCATATGTCCATGTATGGACGGTATTTAAACCCTATAGCCCATGGGGGCCGATGCCGTTATTACGGACTTAAGAAGAGAGAATTGCCGATGCCGTATGGAGACGATCTCTCGATTTCTCACTCTGCTCCGAGTAGGGAAGGGAGTTTGATACCTTCACACACAAGAGGGGAGGTTGAGGAAGAGATGGGGAATTTGGAAATTTGGGAACTTTTCTATTTTTTGAGTATTTTCAGAAAACAGTGGGACAACACTTTGCTAAGGGGAGAGGCCTGTAGCTCCCTTGGAGCTCACCTCCTTGAATGAGGGGATTGGGGGGGCTTTTATAGGGGAAGGCCCCCCCTTACATGTGTGGGAGTGGGGGCTCCCTTTAACCGATGGGACTCCCATCGGTTAGAGGGAAAATTCCCTTTAACCGATGGGGGTACCATCGGTTAGAGGGAAAAAACCCCTCAACCGATGGTAGTCCCATCGGTTAGGGGGAAAAATCCCCTTAACCGATGGTAGTCCTATCGGTTGGGAGTTTTAAAAGGGGAATCCCCCTTAACCGATGGTACTTCCATCGGTTGAAGGGGAATTTCCCCTCAACCGATGGTACTTCCATCGGTTGAAGGGAAAAATCCCCTTAACCGATGGTAGTCCCATCGGTTAGGGGATTTAAAGGGGAGGTCCCCTTTAACCGATGGTACTCCCATCGGTTAAAGGGGAATTTCCCCTCAACCGATGGTACTACCATCGGTTGGAGGGATTTATCCCTCCAACCGATGGTGCTTCCTTCGGTTGGGGAAATAATCCCCTTAACCAATGGTAGCCCCATCGGTTAAGGGGATTTAAGGGAGGAGGGGATTTCTGGGAATGGGGAATTGGCACAACAAATTTTTGTGTCCACAGCACCTCACAAAGAGACACATAGGATACATCTTTGAAAGTCAACATGGCAATTGGTCAAGGCAGGGTAAGTTTTTAAAACTGTCTCAGCTGAATGAGAGGGAAAGGGAAAGATCACTTAAAACCCTAAGTTAGGCTGACCTACAATACCAATCTAGGGCAGTCTTATGTCATATATATATATATATATATATATATCCTGGACCAGGCAATTAGCCTTATTCAGTGGATTCAAGCCTCAAAAAGGAAGGGGGTTTAATTCAAAGAACACAAAACTCAGATATCGGACCAAATATATACTATTTAGGGTGGTTTTCAGCCAATCCTGGGAGTCCTGCCTCTCTTCATAGAACTTTGAAATGGGTGAATTGAGGTTGGCTTTATATGGGTCATTCACAGACTTAAGAATGAAAAGCTCATATTATGGCAATGAGATTGGTCAACAGTCCTTGATGTTGAGAGATATTCTGTATATTAATGAATCTAAGCCATCAAACAAGTTCATTATCATACTTGTGTAGTCCGGGAGACAAACATGAAGCTGTAGGAGAAGTTGATCCAAAACAAACATTCAATTGACAACTCCCAATTACACAGTTTAAGGGTGACAGGAGAGTAGGAGGTGAAGTGTTGAATATTGAATAAGGCAAAGAAAGGAAGATGGACTAGTGAAATTTATATCTAGAAGAAAACAACAATTCCTCACTAAATCTTCACCAAAATCTTTCAAATACTTGCAATAGAAGCTTAACAGTTACTAGTTTAAGACATGGCTTGCCGTGGCGAATCGGATTGGCCCGATTCGCCCAAATCGGGGCGAATCATGGAAAACCCGATCTTGATTCCATCGATTCGGTCCGATTCGCCCCATATATATAATAATATTATATCATATTTATAATATATATTATACATTATAAATATGATATATATGATATATAATATATATTATACCCATGCGAATCGATCCGATTCGGGTCGATTCGGGGCGAATCAGGAGAAACCCGATTCGCCTCCCGATTCCGATCTGGCAAACCATGGTTTAAGCCTTTAAGGTCTACTGCTCAATTTGCAGCATAAACATTCTACAACACCTTTCTTGAATTCACATCCATACATATTCTTCAGATCATTGGTGAAGATAATTGGTCTTCAATATGCATGAGGACAATGATTGAACAGATGGCCTTTCCACCTAGACAGACCAGGTGACAATAGAGTTCCACCTTTGACATGCATATCCATGCTACATAAGATTGAACATAAAGTGTAAACCAACCCTTTGTCAGAACTTTCATATTCATGAAACATGCAGCTGATTCCTACAACACGAAACTACAGCATCTTATATTCGTCAACAGATATGTTTGACAGTTTTATGTAACTTTGTGGCAGCAGCTCAGTTAAAGAATGAAACCAGGGATCAGAAGATGTTCAGTGGTGCACTGGAAACCTTCCCCAATTTCAATTTGCTTGTTTCAAATTTAGTTGATATATCATATTATACATACATCTATAAACAAAATTAACTTCTTGACAAAAGTTCATTTTACTTCTAAATTTTGACTAATAAAAAGATCATTCACTTCCAGTCCCCAACTTGCCAGTGCAGGGTGTACCTTAGGAAACATTGGATTTGCAGTGGCCAGAAATTAGTCGAGTCTGCTTCACCGTCCAATCTATGCACTTTCGAGATTTGTAACCAGGGAAACGTCGCGAAGGACCTACAAAGGGAACAAGTAATCATGGGACCCCAAGTGTCGTATTGGGAGAAGACCCTCCGATGCTTTAGTTAGTGAGAGGCGATAGAATGAGGGCAATAGGGAGACCAATCGAGAGTTGAGTGCTCGAGGGTGCGGGTGTAGGAGTTCGAGGAAGCCTAGTGGTGATAGATGAAAACTGAAAGATAGAAGTCTGTCGCCAGATGCTCAAGGGAAGAGTGAAACAGTCGGTCAAGGAAGTGTGTGGATTGGTTGTAGAAGGGGAAGAGGATAGAGTAGGTGTGAGGGTTCTGATAAACCTCACGCAAGACTTTGAAGACTCAATAAGCTACCAATCGAGGGATGACTGACAAGGGCGAGAAGAAGCTCCAACAATCCTAGAAGTGCTCGGAACCTTCAGCGAGATAGTCGAGGAAGACTCTAACTCAATCACTCTACCCTTCCTCACCATCCCAAGATTTGACGGGTGCAAGGGTCTTACTCGAGATGGAGGCATCCATAATGGCAAAAGGACATAGAGACAACGGGTGAGGTCTTAATGGCACGAGATAAGTGGATATCCTCCATAGTCAGGCTAAGAGCAAATTTAAAGGGACTCAAGGGCGGGATGGATCGCATCCACACTCTTAATGTCGCATCCTGAAACCCATACCATCCTGATCCATGAGAAGTGACCATCTGCAAATCGACACGTTGTCTCTACCGCTGACCTCTTGTTGATGTGGCAATCTACGCCAGACAATCATCATTTGCCCTAGCCAATGATCGCATGTCATCCCAACACCTCGATGACATGTTGTTGCCTTGTTCCCTGCCAAAAGGGGCAAAACACCCACAGCACTAGATCATTGATCAACTGTAGGGTCAGGCACTAAGCCGCGTTGAATGAATCCAAACTCGTCGACGATCAACCCTATGTTGTCGATGAAAACCGTCCTTCCTAAAATAATTTCTTCCAGGCACCGACATTCTCATGCTCGAGAGTGGGGGGCAAGTAAGGAGGAAGAATGTGATCATAGCTCACCAGAGCTCAATTTCTCATGACAAGCCCATTGAGGAGGAAGAATGTGGCTAGAGCCCACCAGAGCCTAGTTCCTCATGACAGCCCCATAGAGGAGGGTGAACATGGCTAGAGCACACCATATCCCAATTCTGCACGCGAAGCCTATTGAGAAAGGAGAATATAGCCAAAGCCCACTAGACCCAATTTCTCAGACCCGTAAGGCCCCTGTCAGTTCAATTCCAAACAAATGGATTTTTTCCCAACCAGACCCATTAGCCCACTGAGCAATCTCCAATCACTGAAGGTGAATCCTCAAGACTACAAGCCCTACAGATAGGCATGGCTGCGGCAAGGTCTATTCCTATGACTCCAGATTATGGTGACGGCTGCAAAGCATACCCCTATGACCCCAAAGCATGACGATGGAAACAAGGCAGGTCCCTACAGCTCCAAGGCATGGTAACAGCAACGAGGCACCCCCCCACACCCAACAGGCGCAATCAGAAGTCGTGCTGGCCATACCTATGACCATTCCACCCACACCGAAGTCCCTAACTACTCCTAGTGCCATGCCGCATAGAACAAGAAGGAAATGGTGGAGGACAACAAGTACCCCGAACGACGCTTATACCAAGATTGATGGAGACTACATGTGGGACAGTGGGAGGACTTTTTCGGTGGGCTCTCTCAGACACCTACACCTAAGCACTCAACTCACAACTTGTCTCCCTACTACCCTCATTCTCCCACCTCCCACTGACTTAAGCATTGGATGGTCTTTCCCTGGGACAACACCTGAGGCCCCCTGATTGCTTGTTCCCTTTGCAGGTCCTCTGCGATGTTTCCCCAATTCAAATCTCAAAAGTGCATAAATCAAACAATGAAGTGGACTCGACCATTTTCCAACATCTATATCGCATTCATATTCGGGAGAAGAAACCATGAGGAAACTCCAATTCAACAATGACCAACATAAATGCAAAGGAAAAGCTAAAGCAGTTGTTCCTACCGGAAGCATTGGACTCTACACCAGAAAGACAGAAATGAACTCTATCCGAAAAGAAGACTGTCAAGAAACATAGGTACCTGAAAATAGTTTTTTTTTCTCACCAAATGTGGTGCCAATCTCCAAGTAATAAGGGAGGAAGGTTATATTTCTTTATCAACGCTCATGGAGACCACATTTAAAGGCCATAAACCAAGATCCCAGAGCCGGGCTAAGGTTTAAAGCAGATTGATGTGAGGCTATAAGCCCATTAATTTAATGAAAAATAAAGATAATTCATAACTCCAACATTAATTTAGCCTATTACACCAAAAATTGAGCCAGTCCTGATTTATATTTAGACAAGTCGGGAAAGGGGGGAGCTTAGTTCAAAGAACAAAGATCGAGAAATTTGGCCAATCATATAAAATTTAGGTTACCCGTCAAGCCTAGAGCTCCTAGCTGCCCCCGGCAAATTCTTAACAGCCTAAAGCAGATTGTGAACCAAACTTCATCATCATCATCAAAGCCTTATCCCATTAATTGTGAACCAAACTTATTATTGTTAAATCCATGGTTCAAGGGACATGAAGATGAGGAGGTGAAAGAATCAACATGTTGAAGGAGGCATAGGTAAATGAAGACAATAGATGAGCTACCTTCCTAAAAAAACAACTTCATCACTAGATCTTCACTGAGCTAGTGAGCTCCTTCAGTTATTCGTAGGATGCCAATTGTTAGTATAAGGATTTAGTTTGTGTTTGATTTATAGAGCTTAATTTCTAGAAGATAAAACCATAACCTTCTGAACTTTATACGGAAGGACAGTGCTTCACCTGCGGGTTTGTCTCCATTCCACAACCCAGGCAGTCAACTTCCCTATGTTACAGTAGCTGACAATAGACTTCTACCTTTGACATTCATATTGATGCTGCAGAAAATTGAGCATACACTTGAAATTCTCACATTGATGAAAAATGGTAAGCAATTGATTTTTATAACATCAAGCTTCAGCAATCTATGATACAAAGCTACCAACATGTTTCACGTAATCTTGATGCAGCAATACAGTAGCATAATGTAGCCAACGAACAGAGATCAGCAAATGTTCAATGTCAAGTATCTGTTTGTGCGGAACATCCGTAAGAACACTAAAACCAAATTCAATTGGAGAAACCTTGGCGAAACTTCAAAGTCACAAAGACTAACAGAAATACAGAGAGAGAAGATAAAGCGTAAGTTCCTATATGAAGTTTGAGCATGATTTTGCTTTCCGCTACAAACACGGATCAAAACCCTAACAAGAAAAAGAGATCTGTCTAGAAACAAAAGTCTCTGAGGACGCTTATTCATTCACCCAGGACATAGTGCCAATCTCCAAGTAGAGAACATCATTTCGGGCAATTTGCTTACGAGACAGGAAATAGGCGATGCCGAAGATGCAGATAGCCCAACCAACGGTCCTGACCTTCGCCTCCTCTATCAAATCTTGTAGCGTCTCCATCGGCTTTCCCATCCTGCCAAACCCACTCACCTCACGAGGGCACCCTGCGCCCCCCACCCTCCCACACCCCTTCCTCCTCTCCAAGCTTCACCCGCTGCACCCCGTTCCTAAACCTGGGGAAAACGAAGCCTCCCGCACAGCACGATCCTCCAGCGCAAACCTCGAAGAATTCCTCCCGGAAACCCCACCGGACCTTGATCACGCGCCTCCTCAAGAATTCCCGGCAGCTCCACACGAACGCAGATCGTTAGATGGATGGCGAGAGACAGAAAGAGAGAAGAGGTCGTCGGCGATGGCGTCCGGTGGTGGACTCGTCTGGCGGGGACGCGGGGGGGTGGGGGGGTGACGACGACCGGCTTCAGTCCCGTCCGTGCGTGCGATGGCACCGCGGTGTGGTGAAGGCAAACGCACTTGGTAAGCTCGGGGGAGAAACTTGAAAGCTACTGCCTCGGCCATTGGTCGTTGCGTCCCCCATTATGGAAAGTGTAAAGACACTTCGGCCGGTCCCCAACGTGAGGCCGCGGTCGCCGGTTAACTCCTGCACCTTTGTCCTCATCCTACAAATTTTTTTATGGGGATTTTTATTAAAATAATAATAATAAACTATATAAATAATTAATATTTAAAAAAATTAAATTAATTAGGAGTCTTTATCAGATGCTTGACTTATTTTCTAATCTCTGACAAAGTTATAACTCATTACAATAAGTGTTATCTCATGTTACAGTATATGTTAAATTTTATTACAGTAAAGACCTCTCTGTTACAGTCAGGAACTCCTAATTAATTTACCTTTTTAAAAAATTTGCTTCAACAATCACCGAATTGCCACGTAAGTAGTTTGGTGACCAGGAGGCAGGGGGTGGGGGCCATGGTTAGTGTCTACATTGTCAACACAAACTACGTTCGCCACGCAGACAAACATGTCTACATTGCCAAGGCAAACTTGTAGCAGTTAAAAAAAAAAAAAAAGCCTACCCGCCTCCCCCCCTCTACGTTGTGGTATAAGTCAAACATTAGTTATAGTAAGGTTAGTTAGAGTAAGGTTCAAAGTTAAAGTAAGATTTAAAAAATATATTTAAATTATTACTCAAATTGATTAAGTATTGAAAAAACTATCATTTATTCAAACAGTAGTCATAATAAATAATATACAATTTGGTCTCCAACACATTCATCATCATTCTCATCCCTATCATCTTCTTCAACTTCATTATTTTTTTTCATTCTGATCGGTCATCTCTACCTCCCAACACATAATAAAATTTAATCTACATATACATATTATAAGAATATAGCACTTGTAACAAAAAAAATTTATGTCTCATACCATGAGTAACTTCCACTACAAATTGGAAATAAATGATGAGTGAATGGTACAGAATGATATTGTGAAGATCCAACTATGTACTCTTCAATATTTTCACATAGTGTAGGCCTTCAAACATCGGCAATATAAGTCTCTTAATAAAAATTTACAAACTTCACTATTTCATAAAAACACAATGACAACTTACCATGTATGGTAGTCATATGTCACACCAATATCTTCATCTCTTCTTTCATTATCCGTAGGTGAAAAGAAACTTGAGGATGGCACATCATCATTAAGCATACATGTGAATATTCTCATTAGTTGCACATCTTCTTTCTCCAATAAAAACTCAATACCATGATTATGAGAAGGGTAAAAATCAAGCATGATGGCAATGGTCTCATCGTCCCAACATATTCTCCCAGACAAGTCGAAAACATACAAGTTAAAATAATCTTTGTACAGCTTGGATCATATGTTGTTAATGCATATAACTTCGTCAACAACTCCATAAATGACATCTTTATTTACCCACAATGGACGCATAATACCTCTTTCATATTGCAGTGTATAATAACCTTGTTTGTGAAGTATTCCATTATAGAAGCTCATTAAAGGAACCACTGTACTACCCATAACCTAAAATTGCTCTATCAAAAACACATAAATGAAAAAAGATATCATTTTATGTTAACATCAATCATACATTCATTCGTGCAACTAAAAATTATTAAAAAAATATTCATTGGGTGTGGAGCAACATTGGGTGTTAGGTGGGTGGGTGGGGAGCAGCACCGAGATGATTGTGGAGAGATGAGGGTGGGGGGGGGGGAAGGGGGAGCTGCGCCGAGGGTGAGAGGGAGGGGGGAACAGTGTCAGGTGGGGTGTTAGGGGGGGGGGAGGGGGGGGAAGCATGGGTGGTGGGCAGTGGGGGAGCAATGCCAAGGGGGAGGGTAAGGGGGGAGCAACGTCAGGTGGGGTTGATGGGGGTGAGCAACGCAGGTGGGGGAGATGAGGGAGCATTGCCGGGTGGGAGGGGAAGGGCGGGGGGCTTGTTGCCCAAGCTGTAGAGATCTAGAGGGGTGAATAGGTTTTAATCATGATATTTATAAATATTTGTCGATTTAACAAAGTATAAACACTATCTAACCAAATAGTAAGAAACACAAATAAACTCTTTGTTAGTTGGCAAGAGATTAAATGATGACCTAAGGATGCGACCAATCATGCAAGATAGAATGTAGGCACACATGCGCACGAGGCACCAAGACTTATCCTAGTTCAATGTTGATCTACTCAACACCTACGTCCAATCCTCAAAGGCAAACACGTTGAGATTCCCACTAGTCGTGCTATCAACCACAACCAAGATTACAACTCGTGAATACATACCTCTATCCAGTCCAACCTCCTGAGTACCTCAAGCCCTCAGCTTTTTCCACATGTGGAATCTACCTGTCTGAACCATAGGCCTTCACCTATGAGGTGGAACAACCACATCTGACCGAATCAGTTCTTCTTCTTCTAACAAAGGAGGAACACCACCAGATACAGACCTCTGGCTGATCACCACACATGATGCTGCACAGACAGGTCTTCACCCCAAGGGTGGAAAATACACCTGAACAATAGGTATTCTCCTTTCAAGGAGGAACACTACCAGATACAGACCTCTGGCCAATCACCTCTATTTCTAGAGAGAAGATGTGCCAGAGAAAGAATATCTACGAAGCTAGATAGATAAGGTAGTAAGTACAAATTTATCCCAACAAATAGAAAAGATCAGCGACAGGAAGCTCGTTGTAGTTGGGCCTTCAGTGCTCAGCAAGTGAATGATCTTGAGCTTTGAGGGCTTGGCTGAGAGCTAAACTCTTTTCCTCGTAGTTGTCTTCTTCAGTAAGCTTTTCATGTTGAGCAGGAAGAAGATTGGAACGGAAGCTTCTCTGGAGGTTGGGATTTTTCTCTTTCACATAAGCACTCAAATCGCACTTCAAAAACCTTTTTGTATTTTTAGTGTAGCTCTGATACATTCTCTCTGTAACAATTTCATATGGCTTTCTTTTATAGTCACCTTCTTTCATATATGTTGGGTTGATCATTGTCTCACAGCGATGTGTATGTTAGACACAATATTGACACGATCAACACTTTGTTCCATCCTTTCTTTTCAGTAAAAGATCTTCTTTTTCTTATATAGCTTGGTTGCATATCCTCGTACAGAAGGCTGGTGTGCAGTCCCAAGGTCATAAGTAGTTGTGCTTCCAGATACCTACAAAAAGTAGCTTATCTTGGCAGACAACAGCTAGCATGTCTGATGCACATTTCAAGACAAGTGTTATATATAAATAATCCATCAACTAATACACATTTGACACACAAAAGACTTTTTTATATAGATTTGAACATTGAGCCCTTATGTAAGTAGATTTGCTATAGTGAAATAGAGATATCATAAAGTCTTCACCGTACTTTTACCAATAAAATAAATCTTCCTTTTGAAAAGTTCTGAGATGAGAGTAATAAAATATTCTTTTAGCACACATTACTTCTTTTATAATAGTCATAAAGTAACACTGGGTACATGCATGACATTTATCAAATTAAATATTTCTCATCCAAATATTTGATACATAAAAGACATTTTGAGTACCATGTCATTGAATGGACTAAATATGTCAAGATAGTAGGTTGTAAGATGTGTGCTACAAAATAACTGATTATTATATTCATTTATGTGTTCAGCATGAAATAATCGATTATTTGATGAAGTGAAAGAAGAATAATCGATTAATTTAGATAACTGATTATTTATGGAGAGGATAATATAGATAACTGATTAATTTGAGTTCGAAAAATAGACAACTAGAACTCCAGCAATTTGAATAATGATTCATCTGATAATGGGAAAGATAATTCATTCGCAATCAGAACGACATTTGTTTAGTAATTAAAATGCTAACTGATAGAAGTTATATCAATAATAAATGTATTCATGAGTTTAAGTTATTACATTCATGAGTTTTAGTTATCACTAAAATATATGGATAAATATAGGAGTGGTTCAACAATCTCCTCTTTTTTGGTGATGACAAAACTCATGAAAAATTTCTAAAATAATGTGTTCAATCATACTAAAAAAATTAAATAGTCTAACATTTTTCTCCCCCTTTTTGTTATATACCAAAAAGGAAACCTCTTATCACTTTTGTTCGTTCAAAAGCTTTCAGTCTGTATAGATTCTCTTACCATTGTTACCTGTCAGGTTGCGAATGAGTGTTTCAATGATCCTCATAGAAGTATCATCTCCCCTTTTGAATCGTGATTTTTGAATGGTTGTTTCCCTCTGTCTGCTTCCCCTGTACTAGCTTTACAAGAAACTTATTAGTAGTATTGTGAATCATATAAGAATTACAATTTTTTTATTAATTTGAGACTACTCTGTGTTAAAGATGAAGACTGTGTCGACAAGATCTTCCCTGAGCTCCCCCTCAAATGATGAGTGGTGACTTCATCTTCTTCTTCACTGTTAGATACTCTCTTGACATTCGAAGTTCGCAATCTTGCTCTCAATATGTTTAGTCTTGCTCTAGTTTATATGGATCCTTTTTTGTGTAGCTAGTTGTGAAGTCCGAGAGAATAATTGAGAAAGTTCAATAGTCTAAAATTTTATTCCATCATACTAATCACAAACTTCCCTAAGTGGATTACTAAAGATGTTCTCCATGGATGATTTTGATAAATCTCAACTCCTTTGGTAGATTCATGTGATGTGGAGACTCAATCTATAGCTTTGCCATTGTTTGTTCTTCCTTATTGCTATGTTGCTCTACAGAATTATCATCATTCCTTAAATTACCTACACCATCATCTTCAACTTTCTCCCCAAAAAATGATTCCATTGCTCATTGGATCTTCCCTACCAAGTCATCATTACCATTGTTCAAAATAATGCATTTGCATCCAAATGACATCAAGTGATTGTGGTTAGGCTTCTTGTTCTTGATGATCAGTCTGTCCCCATGTAATTTTAAGTAATTACATATATATATATATATTGATGATTAACAAAACCAAACAAGAGTTTATCAATTATATCTAATGAATATTTCATAAGTCTTAAGTACAGGAAAAATACTAAGGTCAAACAAGTCAATAAAGGTATGCATTACTTCTCTGAAGCTTTAATCTTTTCAACATGATATTTCTCTAAATCCATATCGACTTCTATTGAAGGCCATAACGATTTCTTTATAAGCATATCGATTTCAATAGAATTATCATAACGATTTCCTTTCTGGCTGAAAAGTCATGTTGTTTCAATCAAATTGATGTCGTAAGGATTCTATAAGTAATCGCAACGATTTCCTTATAAGACTGAAAAGTCATGTTGTTTCACAAGTCGATGTCACAACGACTCTATAAGTTACCGTAACGATTTCTTTAGAGCCCGTAACGACTTGCCTATCACAACGACTCTATAAGTTACCGTAACGATTTCTTTAGAGCCCGTAACGACTTGCTCGTCACAACGATTCTATAAGTTACCGTAACGATTTCTTTAGAGCCCATAACGACTTGCTCGTCACAACGATTCTATAAGTTACCGTAACGATTTCTTTAGAGCCCGTAACGACTTGCTCGTCACAACGATTCTATAAGTCACCGTAACGATTTCTTTAGAGCTCGTAACGACTTGCCTGTCATAACGACTCTATAAGTTATCGCAACGATTTCTTTGGAAAGCGCAACAACTTGCCTGTCATAACGACTCTATAAGTTATCGCAACGATTTCTTTAGAAAGCGCAACGACTTGCTTGTTGTAACGATTTCATAAGTTACTGTAACGATTTCTTTAGAACTCGCAACGACTTGCTTGTTGTAACGATTTCATAAGTCACCATAACGATTTCTTTAAGCGCTAACAACGATTTACTTTGCGCAACAATTTCTTTAGAGCTCATAACGACTTGATAAAGTGTTCATAACGATTTGCTCTCTATAATGACTTGTTAGTATTCATAACGACTTCATAAATCATATAGCCATCAATTTCATATCTTGATATCTTATTCATCTTAAAAGCGTTGACTAGTCAAAGTCCACGTAGACATCTCTCTGACGCTTTTGCATTTATGAGATCTGAACGTATCTCTGCATGCATGCAGACCATATCATCCTTTATCGTGCCTACTCTGATTACGTCTTTTAGACTTAAGCTATTTTGCATTACTATTTTCATGTCTATTGCTACTGACGTTGACTGACATCAGAGACAGCTTAGCTGTCTGCTATTTGAGATTGACATTTGTGCAGACCTCTGAACTAGCTTCATGGTACAACGTTAAACAAAATAGAAGCCAACGGATATTTCTGAAGATCTCATCTCTTTGCGTGCTCAAGTGATCAAAAGACTGTTGACTGGAAGCTTCCAAGACTCCAGATGTCATTCAGTCTAACGACTACTCAAAAGAGAGACAACAGACACTTCAACGTCAAGATTTCAAATTGAAGATATAAATTCAAGTCAGAAGAACAGAAGAAAGATAGAGATCACGCATTCAAGCATTCAAATTCTTCTGAAGAAGTCCAGAGCCAAGAACTTCATTCCACTTAGCTTTTGCTCTTTTACTCTCCACTAGTTTGTGAAAATCTTGAGAGAGCCTGTGTAGTTCTGAGAGTGTGCTTAGCTTAAATCTCTTCCTCTCAGTTCTAGTTGCTTCAGATCCTTGCTTGTCAAAAGCTTGATCTAGGGGCTTGAATTTCATTCATTCTCTTTGTGTTGTTCCCTTCGGTTGTGAAGGAAGACCTGGTGGTATCCAGGGTGTTGTTCCCTTCGGTTGTGAAGGAAGACCTGGTGTGGTATCCAGGGTGTTGTTCCCTTCGGTTGTGAAGGAAGACCTGGTGTGGTATCCAGGGTGTTGTTCCCTTCGGGTGTGAAGGAAGACCAGCTGAGCTGGGTGTTGTAGCGTCCTTAGGGGGACTGTACCCTAGTTAGTGAAATCCTGAGTTGTTGCTCAGGGACTGGACGTAGGACTCCTAAGGAAAGGAGGTCCGAACCAGGATAATCCTTGTGTTGTGTGATTGTCTTCTTTGTGTGTTTGATATTTAAACTAACAGTCACTAACCTACTTCGAAGAACGTTTGTGTGAATGTTTTTAGTTACAGGTATCTTCTAGATTAATTTTTAAAGACCCATTCACCCCCCCTCTGGGCTCGTCAACTGGGCAACAAGTGGTATCAGAGCGAGTCTCTTCGACAAAGAAAGGATCCAACGATCTGAAGAGTAAAGATCCATGGCAGCCCAAGGTAACTTTGAAGGTCAGTCTGTCAACCGACCCCCTCTCTTCGATGGTGAAGATTATCCTTACTGGAAGACCAGAATGGAATACTTTCTACAAGGGCACGACTATCAAATTTGGTCCATAGTAGAAGAAGGTGATCTGTTAGTCACAAATGAGAAAGCTCAATGGACAGATGATGACAGAAGGAAGATTTCCTTGAATTGCAAAGCAAAGAGCATCTTATGCTGTGCTCTAAGTAAGAAGGAGTTCAACAGAGTCTCAGCCTGCAAATCCTCAATGGAAATGTGGGAAAAGCTCAGGATTACTTATGAAGGCACAGACAAAGTAAAGGAAACAAGAATCGACATTCTTGTCACTCAATATGAAAGATTTCAGATGCAGTCAAGTGAGTCCATAACTCAAATGTTCAGCCGGTTCACTGACATCACAAATGGACTAGCTAGTCTGGGGAAAACCTATGAGATGGGAGACATGGTGAGGAAGATACTTAGATCCTTACCGTCCTCATGGACCCCAAAGGTCACAGCAATAGAAGAAGCTAATGACCTGAAGAGAATGTCTGTAGAAAAGCTCATTGGGTCCCTCATGGCCCATGAGATCAACATGGAAAGGCTAGGAGAGTCCTCTAGCAGAAAGAAGCACTCCAACGCCTTAAAAGCTGAAGAAGATTCACCAGATGCAAGTTCAGCTGAAAGTGAAAGTGATGCAGACAGCGAGAATGAGGAAGCTATGCTATCTAGAAAATTACAGCGAATTTTGGCTAAGAAGAAGAAATTCCAATCTGGTAGAAGGCACTTCAAAAGGAACAAGGAATTCAAGAAGCCAGATGGAAAAGAAATAAAGAAAGGAGAACCCATCTGCTATGAATGTAAGAAGCCAGGACACATTAAAACTGAGTGTCCAAAGTTAAAGAAGCCGGAGTTCAGGAAGAAGGACAGTTCCAAGAAGTTCAGAAAGTACAAGAAGAAGGCGATGGCAGCAGCATGGGAAAAATAGCGACTCAGACAGTGAGTCAAGTTCCTGCAGTGATGAAGAAAAGGCCAACTTGGCCTTCATGGCAAATACTGAAGATAAGGTAACTTCTGACTCCTCTTTTGATTCATGCAATGATTCAGATAGTTTAGAAGAGGCTTTCAACGAACTATATGAAAAATATAAAGAAGTAACCAAATTATTAAAAGTAAGCAAGAAAAACATAGTCTGTATAGAAAATACAAACTCAGATCTAAAATCAGAAAATGAACAATTAGAAAGTCAAATAACTGAACTTAAAAGAAGAAATGAACTGTTATGTGAAGACCTAAAAGCTAAGAATGAACAAATAACTAAATTAGAGAAACAAGTAAGTTCAGATGAACTGAAAACTGAAATCAAAACACTAACAGAAGAAAATATACAGTTATCTAGCACATTAGAAAAATTCACTAATGGTAAAAACTCCCTCATATTAAAAGGTGCTAGAAGATCAGGTAAAAGAAAAATGGATTAGGATATACACCCCCAGATAATGAAGAAACCATAATTTATCCTAAAACATATCCAACACCAAAATTTGTACCTGAACAAGATACACATACAAAGCTGATTTCAAATATATAGAAAAGTAACCAAATTATCCTGCTGTAGTCACTGCAACAAGTTAGGACATATCATAACGACATGCCCAACAAGACATAAGAAATGGATAATAAAAGGCAAAATAAATGATACTAACCCATCAGGACCCAAAAGAATTTGGGTACCTAAAACTTGATGTTTTTATTTCAGGACATCTCTCGAGCATCCAAATGGTATTTGGATAGCGGGTGCTCAAGGCACATGTCAGGAAACCAGAAGTTATTCTCTCATCTCCAAGCTGAAGAAGGAACAGTCACTTATGGAGATAATGGGAAAGGAACAGTGATAGGCAGTGGCTCTGTGAATAACAAAGGAAAAACAGTCATAGAAGATGTGTTATTAGTCAAGGGATTGAAGCACAATCTCATTAGCATCAGCCAGCTGTGTGACAGAGGCCATCAGATCAAGTTTCAAGAGTCGAAGTGCAGCATACTGAAGGATGGAGCAGTCATCTTTGAAGCTAATAGAGAAAAGAATTTGTATGTCCTCTATCTTGAAGAACTCAAGGTTCAGAATGTTTGTCTGGCAGCAAATAAAGATAAATCTACTGAATTATGGCACAGACGACTAGGACACTGCAGCATAGATGGCATGAGAAAATTGCTGAAGAATAATCTTGTGGAAGGTCTACCTAAGGTTAGTACAAAATTGGATGGTGTATGTAAACCTTGTGCTAAGGGAAAGCACACCAAAGGCTCCTTCAAGTCAAAGACGGTGGTGACCACCTCAAAACCCTTAGAGCTCTTTCATATGGAGGAAAGAATTTTGGATTTGTCATAGTTGATGACTACTCAAGATTCACATGGGTATCATTCCTAGAGCATAAAGATGACACTTTGAAAACTTCGTCAGCTTCAGTAAGAAAGTTCAGAAAGATCAAAGTTCAGCATTGTGTCTATCCGATCAGATCATGGTGGTGAATTTCAGAATGAAAAGTTTGCTAGATTCTGTGATGATCAGGGAATTGAGCATAATTTCTCAGCACCAAGAACACCACAGCAAAATGGTATCGCTGAAAGAAAGAATAGAACCCTATTAGATATGGCAAGAACTATGCTCTCAGAATATGATCTGCCAAGATACTTCTGGGCTGAAGCAGTCAACACAGCAAGCTACATTATCAACCGAGTAATGATCAGGCCAATCCTGAAGAAGACTGCATATGAACTATTCAAAGGAAGAAGCCAAAGATCAGCCACTTCAGGACTTTTGGATGTCCTTGCTTCATTCACAACAATGGAAAAAGGACATTGGTAAGTTGGATGCCAAATCAGATGAAGGCATCTTTATGGGGTACACCTCTAAACCCAAAGGCTATAGAGTATTTAACAAACGTACTTTATTGATTGAACAGTCTGTACATATTATTTTTGATGAAACTAACCCTTCCTTGAGAAAGGAAGTAGATAGTGACAATGATGATGCAGATGAACTGTCCAAGAAACTAAAAGATACATCAATTGAGGACAAGGATGATCCACCTCTGGAAGAATTGCAACAAGAAGAAGTTACTCATGAAAATCTTCCAAAGGAGTGGAGATACAAGAAAGATCACCCACTTGAGAATATTATTGGTGATCCATCCATAGGGGTAAGAACA
Source organism: Colocasia esculenta (assembly GCA_014218235.1). Taxonomy (NCBI): domain Eukaryota; kingdom Viridiplantae; phylum Streptophyta; class Magnoliopsida; order Alismatales; family Araceae; genus Colocasia; species Colocasia esculenta. The sequence continues at coordinate 174,723,792 of CM024753.1, forward strand.
AGAGGTAATGTTATTCCTTGTGATTACCTAGCTTTTGTTTCTCAAATAGAGCCTAGGACAGTCAATGAAGCTCTTTCTGATGAATCTTGGATAGTAGCCATGCAAGATGAATTAAATCAATTCAAGAGAAACCAAGTATGGTCACTTGTTCCTAGACCATCAGACCATCCAGTCATTGGCACCAAATGGGTGTTCAGAAATAAACTGGATGAAACTGGTGCAATCTTAAGAAACAAGGCCAGATTGGTAGCTCAAGGCTATTCTCAAGAGGAAGGCATAGATTTCGATGAAACCTATGCACCTGTAGCTAGACTTGAGGCCATTAGAATATTACTTGCATATGCATCTGCTTTGAATTTAACACTATTTCAAATGGATGTTAAATCCGCATTTTTAAATGGTTTTATAAAAGAGGAAGTTTATGTGGAACAACCCCCGGGTTTTGATGACACAGAATTTCCTAATCATGTTTTCAAACTTCACAAGGCATTATATGGTTTAAAGCAAGCACCTAGAGCCTGGTATGAAAGGCTTAGTTCTTTTCTTTTAAACCATGGTTTCAGTAGAGGTCAAGTAGATAGTACTCTTTTCATAAAGTCAAAGGTCAAACACATTCTATTAGTCCAAATTTATGTAGATGATATTATCTTTGGGTCTACTGATGAATCCCTTTGCAAGTACTTTGAAAAGTTGATGCAGGGAGAATTTGAAATGAGCATGATGGGAGAACTTAATTATTTCCTTGGACTTCAAATCAAACAAGGAAAGGAAGGAACTCACATCTGTCAAGCAAAGTACACAAAAGAACTCTTGAAGAAATTTGGATTCGAAAATACCAAGCCACTGTCAACACCAATGAGTACATCAACAAGAATGGACAGTGACAAAGATGGTAAGAAAGTAGATCAAAAGATCTACAGAGGTATGATAGGTTCACTCCTTTATTTAACAGCTAGTAGACCTGATATTTTATTTAGTGTATGCATGTGTGCTAGATATCAGGCAGATCCTAAAGAATCACATTTAATTTCTGTGAAAAGAATATTTAGATATTTAGCAAGATCTCATGACTTAGGTCTATGGTATCCAAAACATTGTGAAATTAACTTAGTAGGTTACTCTGATGCTGACTATGCTGGATGCAAATTAGATAGAAAAAGCACCAGTGGTGGTTGTCAATTTCTTGCAGGATGTTTAATATCTTGGTCTTCAAAGAAACAAAATTCAGTAGCACTATCTACTGCTGAAGCTGAGTACGTAGCTGCTGGAAATTGCTGTACACAACTCTTATGGATAAAGCAACAACTTGAAGATTTCGGATTAAACATCAAATCCATCCCACTGCTGTGTGACAACACCAGTGCCATTAATCTCACCAAGAATCCAGTTCAGCACTCAAGGACCAAACATATTGAGGTTAGATATCATTTTATTCGTGATCATGTTGCAAATGGAAATATTGAAATATCCTTTATTGATACAAATGGCCAATTAGCAGACATTTTCACAAAAGCCTTACCTGAAGAGAGATTCACATCTCTTAGAAGGGAATTAGGCATGTGCAATTTGTGATAAAAGTTTGCTTACAAATGGCACATTAAATTTCAGAATTAAGTAATTTTTCCCTCCATGGCGTTAAGCAAAAGAAATTCAAATTATCCTTTATAACCGCTCTCTCATTGAAGTCGGTTTGAATAGTCAAACTCTTTTGTCTTCTTCTGCCGCCTTTTGGCGCCTCACTTTCCACATCGCATTAATTTATTCATAAAATCAATGACAGAACGATTCATATCTCATCGTCTACCTTTTCCCCTTTTTCATCCTGTAGCATGAGCTGATGCCCTAACAACTCATATCTCAACCCTCTGCAAATTTGAACCTTCCTCCTCCTTCCCGCAAAATTTCTTGAGGATTCCTTCTCTTCTCCTTCCGTTTCAACCCTCCAGAGACTTTCCCACCTGAATCCATGGCCGCACCAGTCATCGCCGGCAGTTTGGGTGGCTACAGCGCCGAGTTTCTCACTCCTGAGCAGCAGGAGAGGTTTACCTTTGTGAAGACGAAGCTCTGTGGCAATAAAGAAGTCGATGTTGCTAATCTGAGGAAAAATGGAATGAGCAGCGTGGCAGACTTGATCAATCAGATGCAGTGGACGGGAGTCACCACCTTTTCAGAGGTCAGTTATCCGGACCTGGTAAAAGCTTTCTTCGTGTGTATGAGAACAGAGGAAGATGGGTCCCTAGTTTCTTCAGTGAAGGGAACCATGATTAGAATAGACCCTGAGTTGCTGAAGATGTTGTTTGATGTGAAGACTTCCGGTTTAGTGGGGTTCACACTGTGGACGCCCAAGTGAAAGGTTTGGGAATTGTAGGGCCGGGCTTCAAGCTAAGGGACGGCAAGCTTGATATAAATCAACTATCTGCTTTCAACCGCCTCCTTCATTTTATTGTCTGTCAAATCTTAGTTCCCAGAAGTGCAACATTTTCTTCTTGCACAAAGGCCGACTCAGACATGATGTACTGGGCCATTCAAAATAAGGAGATAAATATGGCCGCAGTGATGATGGAAAGAATGAAATTTGCCAGAGATCAGATTTGGGACACCAAAAGTAAGTTAAATGTGTCCCTGCTATATGCCCACCTACTTACCAAGATCTTCAAACACTTCGGTGTTGATCTTTTTGGGGCAGTTGTAGAGAAAATGGGCCAAGCAATCAGGTCCAGGAACCTAAAGAAGAGTGGCTTCTCTGTGGAAAATGGTGTCTGGTTCAAGGCTTCAGTTGCTGAAGGCGAAGCCATCATCGACGACACCTCAGTTGTTCATCAGGAGATGGGATCAGCAGATATGATTCCAGAATTGCCAGTGGAGTCAGTTTCAGCTCCAGCAGTTGGAGCAGCAGAATCATCAGGCCCCTCTTTAGCAGAAGTTCAGTCTGAAATTGCAGTGGAAGAAGAAAGAATATCAGCACCAGCTTCAGAATTTCCAGAAGAATTAGCTGTAAATTTTGCAGAGAGGAGAATTGAGGATATTCTCCCAGAGGATATTATTTCAGTTGAGGACCCACTACCCTCAACTGTGGTTGCATCTATTCTTTCAGACATTATTGATTCGATTCCTTTCACCTCTAGTGCTCCAGAAACCAGTGGCAGAGTTGCAGAAGAGGCTGTGGCATCAGGCCACATTGATGAACCAATGGAAGATGTCCAAGTAGAGGTAGAGCACCCAGCTGCTCAGGGTGACTCTGTAATGGAAGATGCTCCCATTCAGGGGGAGCAAGTATCAAATGAAGAAGATGCTCCTATTGAGGGGGAGCTATCAAAAGAAGGTTCAGCAGAAACAACTCCAGTTGTTGATGGTCAGGAGGAAAGGCATAGAGATTCTCAAATTTGGATGACAGAGAAGGGAGATTGCAAGCTCTTCGAGCTCAGATGATGATCAACCTCCTCCAGCAAAAGAAGGCAAGAAGAAAGGAAAAGAAGTTGCCTCTGAAGTTCCTCTCCTGGCTGATACACCTTTTGAGAGGCAGGTCAAGCAGAAAATTGTCATAAATTTGAAGCCAGTGATTGAAAGGCTGAATGTGCAAGGTGAGCTATTATGTACTCTCCAGTCAGATGTAAATTCTATATTTCTGAGCCAAGCTTCAGCCAACAAAGAGTTGGGTCAAATCAGAAATGCTATGAAATGGTTTAAAAGAGATGAGTAGCATGAAAGGCATGCTCTCGGATATTATCAAGGCAGTTCAAGCTCCTCCTCCTCCAAAGCTCAGGAGCCTGGAGAAAATGTGTCTGGGCCATCAGGGCCAGCACCAGAAGCAGCAGCAACACCAGAAGAGGTAGGGCCAACAGGGCCAGCTGATCAGGTTGAAGGGCCTCCAGGGCCATCTGAGCAAGGGTCAGGGCCATCAGGGCCATTGGAGAGTGAGTCTGTGCAGATAGAGGCAGAAGAGTTCTTGGCACCCAAGCCCCCAGCTCCCTCTTCTCCCTCTCACACACCTATTCCTCCAACTCCACCCTCAGCTCCTACAGCACCTCCTGCTCCTCAAACATTCAAGAAGCCTCAATCTAGACCAATTTCTTCTCCTACACCATTTCAGTCCACCTCATCTCCTGCCTCCTCTACTTCCATTCCTTCTCCTTCTCCTATACATGAGGCCCCTCCAGCATCCTCAGCTGGAGCATCCTCCTCCTCCTCTGGTCCCTCCCTTGGACCAGTTGATGACCTCCCTACTACTTCCCACTCTTTTCTTCATCCTACTCCTCCACCCTCTTTCATCACTATCATACCTGAAAGAGCCCAACTTAACTCTCCCTTTATGGAACAAATAAAGGATGAGTTTGAGGAAGGGATCCTCAGGTCTGTGTTGAAGGTTGGGGAACATGTTCATAGGGCAGACCCTTCTAGTCCTGCCCCCAAGAAGAGGAAGCTTACTTCTACTTCCTCCCTTTCCTCTGAACCCAAATACCCACCTTTGTGGTTTTCTCTCACAGTGGACAACAAACATCCCTCACTGTACAGAGAATATCTCTCAAAGGTTGTTTTTGCAACCATCATTAACCTTCCCTTTCTTGATCTCACAGATCATTTGAACACCATTCTACCCTACACTTCTCTTTCGAAATCCGAAAAATCCAAAATCTTCTCTCTTGCCCACTCCAAAACTGAAGAGCAGTGGGGCAAAGGTCACAAGGATCTCCTAAAGAAATTCATTCTTGCCAAATCTGCTAGATTCCCTCCAAGGGACCACTCCCTGACCTTATCAGAGTGGTTCAGGATCTATCATAGGGAACTTTGGGCACCCTATATTCAAAAGGAAATCAAAATGATCAGGCACCTCATGCTATTCAACAACTACAGATATATTCATAGACTTCCAGAGGTTCAGCTCAGTCAGTTCAAAAGGGCCATTTCAGCTCTGACTCCAGATATCTCTCAAACTTCAGATGTTCAGGTAGATTTTGCTACCCTCCAAGTACCTGAAGAGGTAGCCCTTCCTCAAATTCACTTTCTAGTTATGGAGTCCTCTGTAGGATCCATCATCTTTGAACGTTTTGCCAGAGTAATGGGCAGAATTAAAGTACAGAAAGGCTGCCTGGTTGCTTTTCCTAGATTCCTGTTTAGGGAATATCACCAGGGGCATGTAAGTGCTGAAGTTCTAGCCCCTATTCTGTCTGAATGTGAAAGGCTGACATCTTCTGAATGGTCCAAGTTCTACCCCCTGTCAGCTCAGCAGCTGTTTGAAATCAATGAAGCTCAAGCCAGAGAAGGCAAACCAGCCATTTCTCCAGCTACTTTCCTAGATATGAACTCCATTCATCTTGTTGATGACCCCTTCAAGGTCTGGGAGGAAAGATACAAAGTGTATGTGGCTATGCACAAGGCTCTCAGAGATAACCACAATCACTATCCTGTCACCATGGACCAATTCCTCACCTGTGCCAGCTTTGGGACTCGTCGATTTCTCAAGATGAACATGGACAAGAATGCATATGCTGATCTTCTCTATCAGCACCTAGATCTTCATCTCAAAAGGATGGCTTCCACCATGGGACCATCCTACTCTGTATCCTTTGGAGTCTTCAAAACTCATTTTGAAGAGCAGGAAGCACAGGCATGGGAAACCATCTCCCATTTTGCCTCTCTTCTGTCTCCTGCCTTCTATTTACCAGTACCTCCACAAAGTTAATGAAATGACCTTCTTTGTATACTCCTATTCTCTTTCTCTCTTCTTTCTTTGTCGAAGATTGTCTTTTTGCTCAATGACAAAAAGGGGGAGAAAATTAGCATGTCTGAAATACAATTTTTTTAGGGAGAAAATTAGCATGTCTGAAATTCAATAATTTTAGACTAATTTCAGACATTTTTTCATCCATGCTTATTGTTCAGTTTTGTCATCACCAAAAAGGGGGAGATTGATGATCAGTCTGTCCCCATGTAATTTTAATAATTACATATATATATATATATATTTGATGATTAACAAAACCAAACAAGAGTTTATCAATTATATCTAATGAATATTTCATAAGTCTTAAGTACAGGAAAAATACCAAGGTCAAACAAGCCAATAAAGGTATGCATTACTTCTCTGAAGCTTTAATCTTTTCAACATGATATTTCTCTAAGTCCATATCGACTTCTATTGAAGGCCATAACGATTTCTTTATAAGCATATCGATTTCAATAGAATTATCATAACGATTTCCTTTCTGGCTGAAAAGTCATGTTGTTTCAATCAAATCGATGTCGTAACGATTCTATAAGTAATCGCAACGATTTCCTTATAAGACTAAAAAGTCATGTTGTTTCACAAGTCGATGTCACAACGACTCTATAAGTTACCGTAACGATTTCTTTAGAGCTCGTAACGACTTGCCTATCACAACGACTCTATAAGTTACCGTAACGATTTCTTTAGAGCCTGTAACGACTTGCTCGTCACAACGATTCTATAAGTTATCGTAACGATTTCTTTAGAGCCCGTAACGACTTGCTCGTCACAACGATTCTATAAGTTACCGTAACGATTTCTTTAGAGCCCGTAACGACTTGCTCGTCACAACGATTCTATAAGTTACCGTAACGATTTCTTTAGAGCTCGTAACGACTTGCCTGTCATAACGACTCTATAAGTTATCGCAACGATTTCTTTGGAAAGCGCAACGACTTGCCTGTCATAACGACTTTATAAGTTATCGCAACGATTTCTTTAGAAAGCGCAACGACTAGCTTGTTGTAACGATTTCATAAGTTATAACGATTTCTTTAGAACTCGCAACGACTTGCTTGTTGTAACGATTTCATAAGTCACCATAACAATTTCTTTAAGCGCTCACAACGATTTACTTTGCACAACGATTTCTTTAGAGCTCATAACGACTTGATAAGTGTTCATAATGATTTGCTCTCTATAATGACTTGTTAGTATTCATAACGACTTCATAAGTCATATAGCCATCGATTTCATATCTTGATATCTTATTCATCTTAAAAGAGTTGACTAGTCAAAGTCCACGTAGACATCTCTCTGACGCTTTTGCATTTATGAGATTGAACGTATCTCTGCATGCATGCAGACCATATCATCCTTTATCGTGCCTACTCTGATTACGTCTTTTAGACTTAAGCTATTTTGCATTACTATTTTCATGTCTATTGCTACTGACGTTGACTGACATCAGAGACAGCTTAGCTGTCTGCTATTTGAGATTGACATTTGTGCAGACCTCTGAACTAGCTTCATGGTACAACGTTAAACAAAATAGAAGCCAACAGATATTTCTGAAGATCTCATCTCTTTGCGTGCTCAAGTGATCAAAAGACTGTTGACTGGAAGCTTCCAAGACTCCAGATGTCATTCAGTCTAACGACTACTCAAAAGAGAGACAACGGACACTTCAACGTCTAGATTTCAAATTGAAGATATAAATTCAAGTCAGAAGAACAGAAGAAAGATAGAGATCGCGCATTCAAGCATTCAAATTCTTCTGAAGAAGTCCAGAGCCAAGAACTTCATTCCACTTAGCTTTTGCTCTTTTGCTCTCCACTAGTTTGTGAAAATCTTGAGAGAGCCTGTGTAGTTCTGAGAGTGTGCTTAGCTTAAATCTCTTCCTCTCAGTTCTAGTTGCTTCAGATCCTTGCTTGTCAAAGCTTGATCTAGGGGCTTGAATTTCATTCATTCTCTTTGTTGTTCCCTTCGGTTGTGAAGGAAGACCTGGTGGTATCCAGGGTGTTGTTCCCTTCGGTTGTGAAGGAAGACCTGGTGTGGTATCCAGGGTGTTGTTCCCTTCGGTTGTGAAGGAAGACCTGGTGGGGTATCCAGGGTGTTGTTTCCCTTCAGTTGTGAAGGAAGACCTGGTGTGGTATCCAGGGTGTTGTTCCCTTCGGGTGTGAAGGAAGACTAGCTGAGCTGGGTGTTGTAGCGTCCTTAGGGGGACTGTACCCTAGTTAGTGAAATCCTGAGTTGTTGCTCAGGGACTGGACGTAGGACTCCTAAGGAAAGGAGGTCCGAACCAGGATAATCCTTGTGTTGTGTGATTGTCTTCTTTGTGTGTTTGATATTTAAACTAACAGTCACTAACCTACTTCGAAGAACGTTTGTGTGAATGTTTTTAGTTTCAGGTATCTTCTAGATTAATTTTTTAAAAGACCCATTCACCCCCCCTCTGGGCTCGTCAACTGGGCAACAGTTCTCATAGGACCAAATAAGTTCATGTGTAGCAGTTCCAATGGTTGCTGAGTTGTAACAATATTTTTGTATTTAAGGCCGCTTCTAACTTGTTCTCCTTTTGCATAATGATTGTATATATAATTATCTATGAACTTGAGCTTTGATAATTCTTCCATTAGTTGATGCTTCTAAAGCTTCTGAAGAGTACCTTGACTAGCTTGGCCAAATCTCTTGTGCCAAAACTCATACTTTCTCTACCTTCCAAACAATTTTCTTGTTTCTTCAACTCATCCAAGTGAATCTTGTGCACATGTGTTGTTATTTTTACAGTGAACATAATTTCATTTGACCGTGGATATGTGATGCCACATTCTTTAGCATTGAATTGTACATCATGTCCCTTGTTGCTTATCTTGTTGATGTTGTCCCATAGTGTTTCAGTCCTTCCATGTACAACTCCTTATTCATTAGACTAATTCCATTTGATCCAATTTAGTTGACCCCTTAATATTCTACCATTGCCTTTGACTTTATACTATGCAATGTTACCTTCTTCAACTATTATTGAAATGAAAGCTTGACGGTCTCTTGATATGTACCTAAAGCAATCACTGTCCAAGTGCTACTGTTGAGTTATGGTTATGTGAATAACCATAATTATTGTTTTGATGATGATTGATTTGATTTGATGATGATTGATTTGATATGTTTTGATGCTGACATAATCATGGTTCATCTTGTTGACATCATAATATCATTGGATTGTTGATGAACTTAAGTGCTTTCTTATTGCAATTCATTTGATTCATGTTTATAGTTCATAAATTGTCTGGCCACCTTGAAATCCTGCTAAAATGAACATCAGATGTTCACTTTTGGTCGTAGTCAGTCGAAGCACAAATATCGGATGTACAGTTTTGGTTGTAGTTAGTCGAAGCAGAACTTTGTCATTTACAAGTTGAACTTCGGATATGACGAAGTTCCACTTCATCATATCCGAAACTAAGCTTCTGATATGACAAATTCATTTCAACCAAATTAGACTAAATTTGGCACTGACTTTGGATCTACTAAATTGTTCCTCATCAGACGAAGTGGAACTTCGTCTTATATGAAGCTAAGCTTCGAATATGACGAAGTCACCTCGGCCGATAATGATATATTTTACACTGTGACTTTGAATGTTCCATATTGGTCTTTGTCAGACAAAGTATAATTTCATCCTATACGAAGCTAGACTTCGGATATAACGAAGTAGAACTTCATCATATACGAAGCTAAGCTTCGGATATGATAAAGTCACTTCGATCGTTCAAGACAAATTTTGGCCAACACTTCAGATGTTCACTTTTACACTTGGTCAGCCGAAGCTATGGCACTTTGTATATTCATGTTGTATTTTTGCCATCCAAAGCACCTTGACTTCGGACGTCACGATTTACACTTCGTCAGTAGAAGTGCTGAGACTTTGTATACTCATGTTATAATTTGACAGTCGATAAATATCGATTACCTCATGTTTTACATCGATTATTATAACATGGATTGCTTTACTAATTAACTTAAACATCGATTACCTTTCTCCTGAATACTTAAAGATTCTATCTGTGCAGGACATCATGTGATGTGCACATGTCACTTAAGGGCTCTGGGTATACGCAACCCTAAGTACAAGGTTTGGACATTTGGGTATAAATAGGCCCTTGTCCTTTGCAAAAAGTGTGCGGCCAAAAAGTGAAGCACGTAAAGAAGTGGGAAAAAAGGGAGAACTCAAAGACAGGAGCAGAATTGTGTCACCAGGAAGAGAGGAAGTAGAGGAAGAAGAGCAGAGCTACCAGATCGAAGAAAGTTGTCGATCTTCTTCCTGATATGGAGATCCAGCTTCAGAGGAAAGACATCAAGTTCATCAAGCTTCATCGAAGTCCAGTTGTTCTTTAACAAAGGAGAGCACCGACAAAGGTTCTTGGTTTATGTGTGTGTTTTCTGAGTGTTGATTGATTTGCACAAGTATTCTGTATAGATTAATCTCTATCAGAGAGTGTGTCTAAGTGTGTGTGGTTTGAGCCGTCGAGCTCTTGTGTGTGTTGTACTCAATTTCATTGAGTAGTGTGCGCCTCACTCTGTGAGGGGTGGATGTAGGAATCACTATGTGATTTCCGAACCACCTAAAAATCTCATGTGCAGTAGTTTGCTAATTGTCTCTTCGTTAGATGTATGCATAGAAATTTCGATCACACACTGTTTGTCTGACTATCTGCAAGACCCGGCCCTCCTGGGCCCTTGGCCCTATCCTAGGGTCGCGGCAGGCACCCTGGTCCCGACATGGTCGCGCCAGGGGAGCCTGTCACGACAAGCTTTGTGACGCGACACACCTGGTCGTCGCGATAAGGTTGCAACAGGGGTGGGCGTCGCGTCCTTGTTGCGGCATCTTGAGGCGTCGTGATTGCTTTTCTAATAGACGTGATCATTGTCCTCTCTGTCAGAATGGTCGTGTCGGGTGGAAGGTGCGTACAGTGTTGACGCGACCTGGTCAGCCGTCGCATTTGCTTTTCCCGGTCTTCGAGGTTTGACCGCTTTTGGGGTCGGGCCGGAGGTGGCCATCGCGACATGGTCATGACACCTAGGGGCGTTGCGACATGGTTGTTGTCACGCCGGGCCGACCTAGCGGTCACGACGAGCAGTCGTATGGAGTTTCGACCGTGTTGTACTTCTGTATCGTTGCTAGTAGTAGCTTTGCTTCCGCACTTCTCATCGGTAGAAGATATAACTACTATTGTTTAAATTATATATATATATATTCTTCTGCCTGTTAGAACCAGTAGGAGATTTGTAGTCCCAACTGAGCTTCTGTTGTGAAGCTCATCCCTCCTTTTCCCAAGTGAGACTTCTCAGCAGCGGCGCGCCTGGCGGAGGAGACGGGGCAGTAGTCGTGGGCCCCGTAGCTAGCAGTGGTTCCCCCTCTTAGTGTACGTCACCCTCGGGGTATGCCCCTAAGGGACTTGTTATCCCCCTGTCTTACTTGTACTAGTTGTGTGTTGGGACTGTACCTAGATCGATACGCAGTGGTGTCGCTCTCTTTTCTATTTCCGCGTGTGTGATTCTAGTTAGAAGTTGACGTTTACTTCCCTTACATATTCTGTTGGACTTATATTATAGCCCTTCCGGGTCTCCGAGTCCGTGGGTGGCGACCGCGAAAATCGGGTCCTCGGCGTGGGCCGAGGGTTGGGTTCTCGGGGTCGTTACAGTTGGTATCAGAGCAAGAGTCTAACAGGACTCGTAGCGGATTTAAACTGCAACAGAAAGTCCCAACAGTAGTGCAAGTACACTGCTAGCCGCCCGAGTTAGTATTGTTAACCTTATTGGTTGTGTGTCGCGCAGTGATATGGCTCCGCGCAGGTGTAGACAGGCCAGAGAGATGATAGAGCAGCAGGATGAGTCTGATATGCCCGTGCAGGGGTAGGTCCAAGAGGAGGTGTCAGTAGAGGAGTCAGTTGCACAGCCTCAGGGTGCAGCAGTAGCAACAACAGCTGGTGGGGCAGCAGCAGCAGGAGCATCAGCCTCAGCCACAACAGTACGCAGATTGGTTTCCCCTAGCTGAGCAATTCTTTAGGAACCTGTACCAGGGAGCGTGGCAGCCTGGGTAGGCGGTAGCGGGAGGTCAGCCTCCAGTACCTCCCCCAGTGGCACCAGAGCAGCAGGCAGATCCAGAGGTGGAGCAGCCAACAGTTCAGCAAGCGTCGGGTTTGGGAGTACCCGAGCCGGTCAGAGGAGGACAGCTGTCACTGATGACAGGACCGCCCTCTTGGAGATGTTCTTGCGTCTCCGACCACCGATGTTCTTCGGTGAGTATGATCCAGACAAGGCAGAGAGTTGGACGCACGAGATGGAGTGCACGTTCGAGACTATGGAGTGCGCCGAGGAGGACCAGGTTAGACTGGCAGTGTACCAGCTCAAGGGAGCAGCCCACGAGTGGTAGAGAGTTCAGCAGCAGACCCACTTCCAGGGGTAGTGTTTGGATCAGATCACTTGGAAGCGGTTTTTGGAGATCTTTCACGGTGAGTACTTCCCCGACTACGCTCGATGTGAGAGACAAGACCAGTTCTACGAGTTGGTTCAGGGCGATCTCGCAGTTACTCAGTACCACCAGAGGTTTGTTCGGTTGTTGAGGCATGTTCCTCATGTTGCAGGCAGCGATCAGGCTTGTGCAGAGAGATTCATTACAAGATTGAGGCCAGATTTGAGGTGGGGCTTGACTGTTCACATGTGTACCACCTTAGGAGAGGCCGTGGCTAAGGCCACCACCTTGGAGAGAGAGACCTGGCAGCCCAGCAACAGCAGCAGCAGGGAGGAGCCTCTTCCAGGTCCTTGTCGTACCAGCGTCCTGCCGGGAGTCACGGTAGCGCGACTTCTTCTTCTTTGGGCTCGGGCAGTTCAGGCAGTTCCGGGATTCACTCAAAGTTCAGGCAGTTGTCTACTCGTGGGGGTGGACGGAGCTGGCAGCAGAGGCGTCAGTCGAGGTTTGCAGAGCAGTCAGTCCAGCAGAGAGATGAGCAGGGCAGACAGGAGGCAGTCTGTTACACTTGTGGTTTGCCAGGCCACTTCAGGAGGGATTGCCCGATGGGGCCAGTTCAGTAGCCGCAGCAGCCAGTTCAGTACACACAGCAGCTACCACAGTACTAGTTCCCTCCCCAATAGCAGGCACCCTGTCAGCAGCAGCAGGGGCAGTACCAGCAACAACCTCAGCAGTACCAGCAGCCTCAGCAGTTCTAGTCGTACCAGCAGTAGCAGTAGTTTCTGCAGCACCAGCAGCAGCCGCAGTAGCAGTAGCCCCAACAGGCGCCGCAGCGTGGGCGTGGTCATGGTCGTGTGATGGCACTTACCAGAGAGCAGGCCGAGGCGTCGAACCTGGTTATAGGTACCCTGCCTATCCTTGGTAGAGTTGCTCGTGTTTTGGTTGACCCCGGTGCTTCTTTGTGTTTTGCTTCCGAGGAGTTTTACGAGTCTCTGGTTCATCACACCCTTGAGAGGCAGTGTGATGTGATGGTCGATCTCCCGTCTGGTGATTATATGAGTTCTTTCGATCATGGTTTACTGAATCGAGGCGAATCGGCCCGATTCCCCCGAATCGGTGCGAATCAGGGGAAACCTGATCCCTGATTCGCCCCGATTCCCTTTATATATATATATATATATATTATCATATTTTAATATATGTTATACATTATAAATATGATATATATTACATATATGTATTTAATCAATATAAATGTGTCTGAAATATGATATATGTAATATATAATATATATGCAATATATATATATCATATGCTATTATATATATAATATACCCATGTGAATCGGTTCGATTCAGACCGATTCTGGGGAATCGGGGCGAATCAGGAGCAACCCGATTCGCCTTCTGATTCCGATTTGCCAAACCATGCTTTCGGTTACCTGGAGGGCATCACAGTTGAGGTCTAGGGACACCAGTTGCCATCCAGGTTGTACGCGTTGCAGCTTCGTGACTTTGACGTCATCCTGGGCATGGATTGGTTGGAGGCTCACTCAGCTGTAGTGGATTGTCAGCAGAAGATCGTTCGATTTAAGATACCTGAAGTGCTTGTTCTCTGCTTCCGAGGTATCTGGTCTACCTGTCAACCTTTTATTTCCTTCTGTAGAGCTCGTCGTTTGATCCATGATGGCTGTGTAGCATATCTTGCTTCTGTTTGTTCCTTGGAGCCTAGCGGGTCGTCGGTTTCTGATGTGCCTGTTGTTTGTGAGTTCTTTGATGTTTTCCCGGAGGATCTACCTGGTTTGCCGCCTTAGCGGGAGGTAGAGTTCTCCATTGAGCTTTTGCCCAGTATGATGCCTTTGTCTAAGGCACCTTACCGGATGGCTCCGGCCGAGTTGCGTGAGCTGAAGCGCCAGTTGCAGGAGTTGCTTGAGTTGGGCTTCATCCGTCCGAGTCGTTCGCCGTGGGAAGCGCCAGTCCTATTCGTGAGGAAGAAGGATGGCAGTTTGCGTTTGTGCATTGATTATAGGTAGCTGAATCAAGTAACAGTAAAGAATAAGTATCCGTTGCCGAGGATCGATGATTTGTTCGACCAGTTGCAGTCAGCCAGAGTGTTCTCGAAGATTGACTTGAGATCCGGTTTCTACCAGTTGAGGATCAGAGAGTCAGATATTGGCCTGATAGCTTTCCGTTCAAGGTACGGTCACTTTGAGTTTGTCGTGATGCCGTTTGGGCTGACGAACGCACCCGCAACTTTTATGGATTTGATGCATAGGGTGTTCAATGAGTACCTGGACAGGTTTGTGGTCATCTTTGTGGATGACATTTTGGTCTACTCGGCTTCTGAGGAGGAGCACAAGGAGCATCTGAGGATCGTGCTAGAGACCTTGCGGAGTCACCAACTTTATGCCAAGTTCGACAAGTGCGAGTTTTGGCTAAGGGAGGTCCACTTTCTCGGGCACGTGATCTCAGGTTCTAGTGTGGCAGTGGACTCTGCCAAGGTTGAGACAGTGTTGTCCTGCGAGCAGCCCACTTCAGTGTCAGAGGTTTCGCAGCTTTCTGGGTCTAGTAGGCTATTACAGGAGATTCATCCAGGATTTTGCCAGGATTGCAGAGCCATTGACTAGGTTGACCAGACTGGACACCAGGTTTGTTTGGTCAGAGGACTGTGAGCAGAGCTTTCGGAAGCGGAAGATGAGGTTGACTTCAGCGCTAGTGTTGGTCTTGACGTCAGGTAGCAGAGGTTTCGTGGTCTACACCGACGCATCGAGATCAGGTTTGGGTGCCGTGATAATGCAGCATGGTAGGGTCGTTGCCTATGCTTCTCAGCAGCTCAAGAAGCATGCGGATAACTACCCTACCCACGACTTAGAGTTAGCAACAGTGGTGTTCGCTCTGAAGTTGTGGAGGCACTATTTGTACGGAGAGGCGTTCGAGATCTTCACAGACCATCAGAGTTTGCAGTACATTTTCATTCAGAGGGATCTGAATTTAAGGCAGCGCAGGTGGATTGAGTACTTGAAGGACTACGACCTTACCCTCTCCTATCACCCAGGAAGGGCTAACGTTGTGGCAGATGCTTTAAGCAGGTGTGTTCGCTTGAGTTCGATGATGGTCAGAGAGTGGAAGCTATTTGAGGAGCTGTCCCAGGGAGTTTTCTACCCTTCGAGGCGCAGAGACTGTGCAATGATGACCAGTTTGTCAGTTCGGCCATCAGTGTACCGTCAGGTGTTGCAGGCACAGTAGGCAGACTCAGAGTTGGCAGATATTTTGCAGATGCCAGATGTTGAGCTAGATGAGAACAACGAGGTCAGATTCAGAGGCAGGCTGTATGTTCCAGTGATGCGCTCCAGGCGCTATTGTCAGAGGCTCACCATTCGAGGTATGTTGCTTATCCTGGTTCCACTAAGATGTACCATAACCTGAGGAGGTTCTTCTGGTGACCAGGGATGAAGAGGGGCGTGGCAGAGTTTGTCTCTCGGTGCCTTACCTGTCAGCAGGTGAAGGCTGAGCATCAGCGTCCTGGTGGTGAGCTGCAGTCATTGCCCATTCCCGAGTGGAAGTGGGACGACATCACCATGGACTTTGTGGTTGGTTTGCCCCGCACTCCGCAGAGGCATGATGGTATTTGGATGATCGTGGATCGATTGACCAAGTCAGTACAGTTTCTTCCAGTCAGGATGTCTTGGTCAGTGGATAGGTTAGCCAGGCTATACGTGGACCGAGTTGTTCCATTGCATGGAACCCCAGTTTCGATTGTCTCCAACAGAGATCCGAGGTTCACTTTTGGGTTTTAGCGTAGTTTGCAGAGAGCTCTGGGTACAGAGTTGAGGCTGAGTTCTGCATATCACCCGCAGTCAGATGGGCAGTTAAAGAGGACCATTCAGACTTTGGAGGATATGTTGAGAGCTTGTTGCTTGGACAAGAGTGGCACCTGGGAGTCGCACCTTCCAATGGTAGAGTTTGCGTATAATAACAGTTATCACTCGAGCATTGGAATGGTGCCATACGAGGCTTTGTTTGGTCGCCCGTGCAGGACACCACTTCACTAGTTGGAGGTCGGTGAGAGGCAGCTTCTAGGACCAGAGATGGTGCAGCAGTGTGCAGACACAGCCAGGTTGGTTAGGCAGAAGCTTCAGACCGTGCAGAGCAGTCAGAAGAGCTATGCAGATATCTGCAGGAGGCCGTTGCGGTTCAGCGTGGGTGACCTTGTTTTCTTGTGGGTTTCGCCGACCAAGGGTGTTATGAGATTTGGCAGGAAGGGAAAGCTCAGTCTGAGGTATATTGGGCCTTTCCCTATCACAGAGACGGTCGGCGAGGTTGCTTACAGGTTTAGTCTTCCGGCAGAGTTGGCAGGCGTGCACAGTGTTTTCCACGTTTCGCAGTTCAAGAGGTACGTTGCAGATCTGTCACACATGTTGGACTACTCACAGCTTGAGGTATCACTAGACTTGTCAATGCCAGAGTACCCGGTCAGTGTTGTGGACCGCAGAGTGCAGCAGTTGCATCGGAGGCAGATTCCGCTGGTCAAGGTCATTTGGGAGAACCGCGTTGGTGGCGAGGCCACCTGGGAGCGCGAGGATGAGATGAGAGAGCACTTCCCATATTTGTTTGTTTGATTGGTATGTTGATCTTCCCTGTACTGCTTTCTAGGTTGAGACTACGTTTATTTTAATTTCGAGGACGAAATTGCTTAAGGTGGGTGGGATGTAAGATCCGGCCCTCCTGGGCCCTTGGCCTTGTCCTCAGGGTCGCGATAGGCACCTTGGTCGCGACATGGTCACGCCAGGGGAGCCTGTCGCGACAAGCTTTGTGACACGGCACACCTGGCCGTCGAGACTAGGTCACGACGGGGTGGGCGTCGCGTCCTTGTCATGGCGACTTGAGGTGTCGCGACTGCTTTTCTGATAGACGTGACCACTGTCCTCTCTATCAGAACAATCGTGTCGGGTGGTAGGTGTGTACAACGTTGACGTGACCTGGTCAGCCGTCGCGTTTGCTTTTCCTGGTCTTCGAGGTTTGACCACTTTTGGGGTCATGCTGGGGGTGGCCGTCGCGACATGGTTGTTGTCGCGCCGGGCCAACCCATCGTGTCTTTGGGGCCGTTAGTTTAAAAACCGAGGCTGCGCCCCATTTCCCCCTTTCACCTTCTTCTTCCCCTCTCGAGCTCCCTTGCGTTTTCTCGGTGGTTCGTCGTGGTCGTGGTGCTCGTCCTGAGGTGGTGTCGCCCTGTTGGTGTAGGGGACGTGTTCATGGTTCTTGGAGCGAGGAGGAGTTGACCATTCCGTCGTGAAGGCCCCAACGGGTCGGCTCTACTCTTGGAGGTAGGGGCCCTTGTTCTCCCCTCGCCTAGCATGCTCCCCTCTTCTGTGAGATGGTGTTTTCCTCGTGGTTTGGGTGTGGGAATGTGAGAACCATGCTCGTGGTTAAGTGAGGTTTACTTCGAGTGTAGATTCTTGTAAATCCATGTTTGTGGGGTGTAGAGGGTGGTTTGCATGGTTTAAAAGCTTTCATACATGTTGAGCATGCTCCCCTCCCCCTGTGGAATGATTGTACCGAGTTCTGGGGTGGTCTCTGAGAGGTCTGCTCCGGAACCCCCCTCAGCTGAAGACGCGACCGCTATAGAGGTTGTGATGATGTCGCGACGGCCTTTCCAGTTGCGACATTGTCGCGATGCTCTTGAGCGTCGTGACCTGGTCACGGTGGCTTGGGCCGTCGCGACAGTGTCGCGACTTGTCTGGGCGTCACGACAAGGTCGCGACGGCCCGATGCGTCGCGACTACAGTAGAGAGACAGGTTAAGGTCTTTTGAAGTCCCGTGTTTTTGTGGAGTCTTCGCCATTTCCGCTTTTACTATATCCATGGCACCTGTTCTAGTTCCCTAGTACGGTCCTACACTAGTCTTCGCCCGATGCTCGGCACTTGAGGGCTTGTCTCGTGAGAGAGGTTGTTATCGTTGCCTGGGACCCCCGTCCCCGTGTGCCTGTTGAGGGAGTCCTCCGGGCGGTGGGCGTGCTCGAGTCACGGACTTTGGACCAGAGGGGAAAACGGTGGTTAGGACAGCAGCGTCGAGTCGTTTGCAGAGCTCTCGTAGTTGGTCTGGGATGCCGAGGTCGTTTTGAGGAGTTCTTCCCAGCGCAGTCCAGCTAGTCCTTTTCTTGCTACCTCGCTCTTTGCGGCCCCGGAACCGCCTAGAGTGGTCAGGTGTGGGACCGTAGTCCGGCCAGACTACGACGGTTACTATTGTGTTACTTTGTGTCCTGCCTCACTCTGACAAGACGTGGAGGTTTAGACCTGGGTCGAGGATAAGACGTCAGTGGGCGCACCTGACTGGTTGACTAGTGGTAGTGCTTTTCATAGCTAGTGTTTCTTGTCTAGGCAGAGTTCCATCTGTCTGTGTTTGCTATCCGTGTGGTGATCACAACGAGCAATCGTACGGAGTTTCCGACCGTGTTGTACTTCCGTACCGTTGCTAGTAGTAGCTTTGCTTCTGCACTTCTTGTAGGTAGAAGATATAACTGCTGTTATTTAAATTATATATATATATATATATTCTTCTATCTGTTAGAGCCAGTAGGAGATTGGTAGTCCCTACTGAGCTTCTGTTGTGAAGCTTATCCCTCCTTTTCTCAGGTGAGACTTCTCAGCAACGGCAGGGCGCGCGCTGGGCGGAGGAGACAGGGTGGTAGTCGTGGGCCCCGTAGCTAGCAGTGGTTCCCCCTCTTAGTGTACGTCACCCTCGGGGTATGCCCCTAAGGGACTTGTTATCCCCCTGTCTTACTTGTACTAGTTGTGTGTTGGGACTATACCTAGAGCGATACACAGTGGTCTCGCTCTCTTTTCTGCTTCCGCGTGTGTGCTCCTAGTTAACAGTTGACATTTACTTCCCTTACATATTCTGTTGGACTCATATTATAGCCCTTTCGGGTCTCCGGATCCGTGGGCGGCGACCGCGAAAATTGGGTCCTTGGCATGGGCCGAGGGTTGGGTTCTCGGGGTCGTTACACTATCTCACACATCAACTACACACATCCACATTAGATCTATATGTTTTCACTGAAGTGAACTACAATTTGAAGTAATTTCTTCAAATTGCTTAGGCTTCCACTGTGATTGGTAATAGATCTATTCAACCCCCCTTCTAGATCTATTCACCCTGCTCATTCGATCCTACAATTGGTATCAGAGCAGGTTAATCTTTGTTTTGGATTCTGATATGATTTGATCACATTTGTTTGATACATCTGGTTTAATCTGTGTGCTTGGTATTTCACCTGTTATAAAATTTGATTCATGGATTCTTGAGGTTTCGTAGCTGAGGGTCACTCTATAAACAGCCACCCTACTTCGATGGGTCTGACTATGCTTACTGGAAGAACAAAATGCAAGTGTTTCTTGGAGCCCAGAATTATGAAATCTAGAAGATTGTTGAAAAAGGCCCTTATGAAATCACTAGCGATGAGGATACATGGACTAGAGAGCAAATAAGAAGGGCTACATTAAATTTTAGTGCTATGAACATGCTTCAATGTGCAATTCATCCTAAAGAATATGCTAGAGTGTCCATGTGCTCCTTTGCAAAGGAAATGTGGGATAAGCTTCAGTTGATGTATGAAGGAACATCAAAAGTTAAAGAAACTAAGGCCAATTTGTTGATTTCTGATTATGAAACGTTTACCATGAAGTATGATGAATCTATATATGAAATGTTTGCTAGGTTCATGGTAATTGTTAATGGACTTAAAGGATTAGGTAAGGATTACATTGATGCTGAGCTGGTAAGAAAAATCCTTCAATCCTTATCTCATGCATGGCATACTAAGGCAACTATTATTGAGGATTCTAAGGACTTAGCCAAAATCTCTCTGGATGAGCTCATAGTGTCACGCCCCAACGCAGAAGATCGAAACGTAAGGCAGTTGCAAGTATAGAGCGTATAATAGACATCAAACCATTGGTCAATTGAATAATACTAAATCACATCATTTAATATTTTTCCCGCCCTCTCTCTCTCCTGTTCCCTTCCCATGGCGATAGAGGGGGGGGGGGTCCAGCTCCCCCCCTACAGCCCACGGCTACAGCTCCTCCTAGTCCAGGCGCCAGCAATACAACTCCGGCCACTCCAAGTGTGTGGGGTACAACTGCTGCAGCAACCCCAACCTTTGCCCAGGTCCTCCTTCGATCGATCCAACCCCCAACAGTTCCGGTTCCAGTGCACCCCCCAGCAACCACCGACGCTGGAGAACCAGCTGTATTTTTCTCAGCAGAGGAGGTGAAACTATCGTGCAAAGCTCTGGACCTTGCTGTCATCGCCAAGACTCCATAGGGCAGGCCACCTTTCCAGGACATCAGAAGCCATCTAACCCAACAGTTTAAGCTCCAGGAGGACTTCCTCATAAGTGCCCTAGATGGAAGACATCTACTCATCAGATTCAGAAGTGAGCAAGACTACTACAAGGTTCTTCTGAAAGACTCGGTCTTTGTCCATGGGAGACTATTCAAATTTGCCAAATGGACCATGGACTTCTCCCCCACGAAGGATTCTCCCCTGGTTCCAGTCTGGGTGCAGATGCCCGACCTCCCTGCCAACTTCTATTGTGAGCCCATGATCAGATCCATTGCTGGGACCATTGGCCCTGTCCTACAGATCGACCTAAACACTTCCAGGATGATAAAAACAGATGCTGCTACCGTTTGTATTCAAATGGATGTCTCCAAGAAGCTCCCAGACCGGGTCTAGGTTGGGATAGGAGCAACAGGGAGATGGCAACCCCTCACATATCCCGCACCCCCCATGTTCTGCACCGGCTGCTCAAGGCTAGGGCACACCACCAAGAACTGTCGTCAAACCAACCCAAGAAACAAGGAGAAGCCGGCCAGAGATGCTCAGGAAGATCACACCCAGCTAGCGATCCCTAAAGCAACAACATGGAGGCCGATCAGAGCAGGAGCTAGGCCAGAAAAATCTTGTACTGCTGTACAAGAGACCAGTGAACCTTCACCAGTGCATGAGAAGAACAATGACAACAGACTTCTGCATGGGGCACCTAACGCCGCCCAGAGCATTAATAACCAGGTGAGCTTGCATGGCATTTATGACAGTGATCAAGAAGCAACACACAGTGGGGTACACAACAAAGAAAACTATGAGGATGGAACCCCGACTTCGGTGGGCACCCACATATCTAGCCCTGTATCAATTCATGCCGCCCCAGTAAAAAACAAACAACCCCCTGCGGCCAGTACCAGTACCACTGCACACAAGGTGCTCGATGGAATCCTAAACAGCTACACAACCCAGAAAGTGTAGATAACCCCCCTGCGGGCAAGGAGGAAGGGCCGCCCAGAACACAAACCCCCCTCCCATGTAACATACAACAGGAGAGTTCCCTCACAACTCACAAATAGAGCAGGCACACTCATGAAGAATCTGGAAGCCAACATGACAGTGACAATGACACTTCAGACCCCGGTGGAAAGGAACCCCAGGAACAACTGGATACTCGGAAGAAGCAAAAGGGTCAGGACTGCACAAAAGCTGAAGGAAAAAATAAAACACAGCCTCCAAGTAGCAAAGGTGTCATAATCTCCCTACCGGTTACACATAATGTCAGAGCCGCCCCTGGTTTAACTCCACCTGAGGAGGACAACCTCAATAATCTCCATGTGGCTTTTGCCGGAAAATAGAAGGCTCAGCAGCAACCAAGAGAAGAAGGGGTCAGAACCCGTGGGGGTTCTCGAGGTAATACATCACGTCCCAAATTAAATGAATCCAAGGATTCTAATTTGGAACATTAGGGCATTGGCAATGCCCCATCCATCAAAAGGCTCAAAATTCTGAAAAGAAGGCACAACCTGTCCATTATAGCAATTATTGAACCAAAGAAAAAACATCTTGCATTGACAGCTATAGGAACAAACTCCACATGCCTCACTCGGTAGCTAACATGAATGAGAAGGCCCGTATATGGATGTTTTGGGAGGACAACATTACCATTTTGAAGACTGATTACAGTGATCAGTTCATCACAGTCACAGTTTCATCTGATTTCTGCAAACAATTTTTCCTAACAATTGTGCATACTAGCTGTGTAGTTAACGAGAGAAGACAACCGTGGGATTACATGATTGACTTTTCTGCCACTTGCAAGGCCCCATGGCTGGTTGGGGGGATTTTAATGCATACCTGTCACCTAATGAGAAGAAAGGAGGTAAGAGGCGCCTATCTAAATCTGTCATGGATTTTCAAGCTTGTGTATCGGCTGCTGGAATTGAAGATGCCGGATTCAGTGGAAGTAAATACACCTGGTACAACGGTCAACAACAAAACTGCATCTGGACTAGAATTGACCGCCTTTTCTTCAATGTTGAGTGGGCCATCTCCTGCCCTGCACTCCATGTTCAGCATCTGAGTAAAGCATGCAGTGATCACTGTCCATTACTCATCTCCAGCACAGCTCACACCAAACAAGGTCCCTCTAGATTCACTTTCCAACACATGTGGTGTAGCCATGACAAGTTCATAGATGATTCGGCTCAGGCCTGGAGAATGGCTCCAACTGCTGGTAATCCCCTGCTCAACATCACTCAAAAACTGAAGCACATGAAACTCTTCTACAGGAAATGGAACAAAGAAGTCTTTGGTAATGTGTCTCTCAACATTCAAGAAGCTGAGGCCATGTTAACTACTGCACAACAGGCCTATGAGGATGATGAATCTGAGACCAATCACATAGCTTTCACCTCCGCCAAGGCCAAACTGGAACAAGTTTTACTGCAAGAAGAAAGACTGTGGCGCCAGAAATCTAGACTCAAATGGTTGAAAGACGGGGACAAAAACACGAAGTTCTTCCATGCATACGCACTGACCCAGAGAAGAAACACCCAGATCTGCAAACTACACAAAGAGGATGGAACGGTTGTGAATGGGGAAGATGAAATTGCTGAGTTGTTTGTTGACCATTTCACCAAGGCGTTCAGATCTGCATCCCACCAGATCCGACCTGATATGCTTGAGCAAATACCTCACATTCTCACTGAAAAAGACAACAACATGCTGTGCAAAGTACCCACTTCAGAGGAAATTCAGAATGTTATCTTTTCCATGGATCCGGACAGTGCCTCGGGGCCCGATGGTTTTTCAGGGCACTTCTTCCAAGCTTGCTGGGATTTCATCAACACCGAAACTATTGCTGCCATTCAGTCTTATTTCTGTGGTCACCAATTGCCAACCGGCCTTACCTCATCCCTGATCACTCTTATCCCTAAAGTGGATAGCCCAAAAGCTTGCTCTGATTATAGACCCATCAGCCTGTCAAATTTCCTGTACAAATGTATCTCCAGAGTTCTTTCAGACAGGCTAGGAACGCTCCTCCCAGTTCTGATTTCTGAAGAACAAGGGGCATTCACCAAAGGGCGTAGCATCACTGAAAATATTCTGCTCACCAAGGAAATTCTCCAGCACCTCGGAAGACCTTGTAGAGGGGGTAACATGATCCTTAAGCTTGATATGGCCAAGGCATATGACAGACTCGAATGAGATTTTCTTTATGCTGTCCTCCGAAGGTTCGGTTTCTCACTTCAGAATATTTCAAACATTGAACCGCTGATATCTAACTGTTGGTTCTCTGTCCTGCTTAATGGCAAAATACATGGCTTTTTCAAATCCTCCCGGGGAGTGAGGCAAGGGGACCCGGTGGCCCCTGCCCTCTTCATCCTTGCAGAAGAAGCACTTAGTAGAGGACTCCGACATCTTTTTCAGAACAGTAGCGGAGGGTGGTATCAGACTAATGCCAGATGCCCGGCTGTTTCACATCTCCTCTTTGCGGATGACACTCTCATCTTCACTAATGCGGCTGCAAGACACTTACGCAGGCTCACGACCTTTCTCACAAACTATGAAGAGGTTTCCGGTCAACTAATAAACAAACACAAAAGCTCCTTTTATGTTCTTGATCATGCTAAGGAAGGTCTGGTCCAAAAAATCTGCAAGATCACTGGTTTTGTCAGAGCCAAACTACCGATCAAATATCTGGGTGTATCTATCTACGTCGGCCGCCAAAAACCTGCTCACTTTGCTAATATTGTTGCTAAGATAGTGATTAAGTTGCAAGGTTGGAAGACAGATCTGCTATCCGCCGGAGGAAGACTAATTCTGATCCATCATGTTCTTTCTGCCATGCCTATCTACACTATGAATGCACTGCCGATTCCTCCTACTGTGGTTAGAGCTTTTCATAAAATCCTTGCCAACTTCTTTTGGGGTTCTTATGAGGGATCCCCTAAGAAGCACTGGAAAAGCTGGAACACAATTGCCCAACCCAAGGAAGGTGGCGGCCTGGGTGTTATGAACCTGAACCAGATGCAAACGGCTCTCCGAACCAAAATGTTGTGGAGGGCACTGACAACCAATTCTCTGTGGGCCAAATTTTTCAAGGGTAAACATCTATACAAAGGTCATCACTCAGAAGCCCAATTTCCTCTTATGATTGCAGCTGACAGGAGGTTATGGCAGAAGGCTGCCCACATCATCCATAAAAACCATAGAATTATTGCTATGGACAGCGGTTCTAAAGCCTCATTCTGGTATGATATATGGACTGGAAACATACCCCTGAAGGACTATATACCTGAGGATCTTTGGATCACACTACCCAACAAGGAATGCACTATACAACAAGCCTTCAACGATGCTATGAGCAGCCAGCTGCAGACAGCTTTTCGACATTGCCCCATGAATCTATTTCTTTACTTCTTAACCAACAACAACACACATGATACCTGGATCTGGCGTCCCACCCAGAATGGCAAGTTCTCTACCAGATCTGTTAGAACCATCCTCACATCTGAAGCTGAGCCCCATTGGGCTGTCCTCTGGGCCCCGTACATTCCCCTGAAGTGGTCTGTTCTGGTCTGGAGAATTCTCCGTGATATTTTACCTGTTGATGGGACTGTGAAAGAGAAGGGAGTACCACTTGTATCCAAATGTTCATGTTGTCTAAATCCTCAAGAGGAGACTACCCTCTACTTATTCTTCACATGTAACACAGCTTCCCAGATCTGGTCCGCCATGTCACACCTCCTGCACTTCAGCAACACCAACAAGGCAAAGGCGGCTGACTGCATCACAGCTTACTTAACTCGCCGGGAACCTGATGCCGTTGCTGCCCGCCTAACTCGCTGCACTTTCATGGCCATCCTATGGGAAATCTGGTGCAGCCGCAACAAGGCCAGACTACAAGATCAACCGATGGCGACCAGACATATCACCAATCGTAGCATGCTTGCAGTCGGGCAATCTGCACCGCACACAAGTTCCAGAAGATCCCGCAGGAATGGGCAGCTGCTCTGGGTCAAGGTATCACTGACAAGGATAAACTCCAAGCCAGAACTCCGAGGGTGGTGCGCTGGTCCACCCCACCTTCAGGGAGACTCAAACTGAATGTCGACGGAGCATTTAGACCGGCGTCGGGAGAAGCTGGAGGCGGTGGCATTATTCGCGACCAGAATGGTACCTTGTGTTGTGCTTTTGCACAGACCTACCATGGTCTAAGCTCCAGTCTGGCAGCTGAAGCCTTGGCCTTGAGGGATGGCATTGCCATGTGCTGCAGAACAGGTATTTCTGATGTGATGATTGAGACCGACTCCCAGAACCTCCTTCAGATCATGACAGTCCAGCAGATGCACCAGTGGGACATTGCTTGTATTCTGCAAGATATTGCATTAAAAACCCAAAATATGCAAGCCACAATCACGTATACTCCCCGGGAAGCCAACAAAGTAGCGGACAACTTAGCAACTTTCGGTCTGTCTTGTTCCTCATTAGTCATGTGGAATCTTTGGGGCGATCTGCCCTCTGTTGTCATGGATCTATACCACCAAGATAAGGTGGGGGATCCTTCTATTAGGCCTTAGGCCACCTTTGTACCTCCTTATATTATAAATGAAATACCAACCTGGCCACCTGGGGATGGTAGTGACATCCTCACATGACTGGTGAGGCTGCCCCTACCTACCTCCTTGGTCTGGCTTTATTAAAAAAAAAAATGCTAAATCAAATGTATTTCATTGGTAATTCCACTAATGTCTATTACAACTACTAATTTAGAGCCATTAGATAGGGCCTAATGACATCATTATAATGAATGGAAAGAAGGAAACTAAACTAAGACACTAATATGATGCTAGTATGCGAGGGTACTCTTGGATCACTCCTGGTCATCCCCATCCTCATGTGTGTATGTATCATCTTCAGTCTTACCTGAGAAACACATATCAAATAGTGTAGGGTGAGTGATAATGCCCAGTAGGACTTAAATCTCATGATCATACATACTTTATGTAATGTCACACGTTTTTCGGATCCTTACGGATCCTTTGTTTGGTGGTTGAGGTGGCCAGTGTGTGGCCAATGTGGCGTGTTTTAGGTGTGTGTGTAGGTTTGGGGTGTTTTTGGGCTGGTAGGCTGGGCCACAACACCAGCCTGTTCACTGTCTGTGAACGCGACAGTGAGAAACATCGCGATCTGAACGCGACGGTCCTGCGTGTCGCGCGTTGGGCGGCATGCAGACGTCAGCTTTGAGAAGGCGACGCCCTGAACCGTCGCGTTCAGGTCGCGACGAAGGGATACTCTCGTTCCTAACCGCTTTGCGTTTTTATGTTGTCTTGGCCAAGCAGAGCTGCAACCAGTTCTGCTCGGCCAGGAGAAAGAACTGCGGCGATTTGGCGGGTTGAATGTGTTTTTGGCGTGTTCTCGCTGTGAGGACCTTGCGTGGAGCAGGGGAAACACTGGGTATTCGTTGTTCTTTGCGAAGGTAGGGGAATTCTACCCGTTTTACACAATGGGATTGCATGATTTGCATGTTTGGATGGTTACTTGGCTTTAAAAACATTAGATATCATGATAGGGCATTCATTAAAGCATGAAAATTGAGAATTTAATGTGGTTTGTGTGGTATGGGGTGGTAATCCGGAATGAGCAATCCAGATTAGGGTTTTTGCCTGTAAAGGCGACAGAGCCCCCTGTCGCGTTTAGAATGCGACAAGCCGACTAGTCACGTTCAGGTTATGAACGCGACATATCGTTGTGTCACGTTCTGAAGGCGACACTGCCCCATGTCTCTACCTCAGCCGAGAGGTCATGTTGTGCATGGTTTAAACGACAAAATTATCCGATTATCGATATTTTATGTGTATGGCCAGTATAAGCGGTGCATTGGCACCTGTAACGCTCTGTGAGCATGTTGTTTACAAGGCTCACATGTTGTTTACGAGGCTAGCAAGTGGTTCATGTGATTGGCGTGGTGTCCACGCGGTTAGTGTACTGTGTTCACGTGGTTGACGTAAGATTTCACATGGGTCGTGCGGTGTGCATATGGTTTGTATGTGCGTGGCGAGTAGTACGACGCCTACCGTGGTTACCTCTTCAGTTGGGTGTCCCAGGTTCTGTGTGAGCCAGGCTTTGTGCTCGGGGCTTGTCCTGGTACTTGTGTACCATCGAGGTCTATGCCGTCTGTCCTGGACACCCTCACTTCGTTGCTTGAGTTGTACGTCCGGCTGAGAGAAAGACGACAGTGGGGTAGCGACTTGTGTGAGTTTGTTGTTTGTCGCTTGTAGCGCGCTCGTGGTTGGGGGTACGGACACCAGTAGACGTACTGGGCCCCAGCTAGTCCTGTTTCCAGTGCCTCACTCTAGGGAGCTCAGGCCAGAGTCTCTATAGGTGCCAGGCATGGGCCTGTGACAGTGTAGCCCGCGAGTGTGGTGTTAGCTGGTCTCCACGGTTGTTTGGCTTATTCTAGTGGAGCGGCAGCTGGACCTTTCGTCCGTGGCTGCGAGGCTGAGAGGTAGACCTGTGTGGTTTGTCTGAGTCAGTTGCTGGTGTCGCGAACTAGTCTACGTGGCTCGAGTGTGGCGGACCCTACTTTAGCACGTACACCGAGTTGTGGTTTTGTCGTTTATTTATTAAGTTGGTTTATGTTGATAGTAATTGGTAAGTGAAATCTACAGCTTTAATATCCTGTTTAGTTGTGCTATAAATTGCTAGCGTAGCTTCCTGCTTTCGTACTTGTGTTTGGTTTGCTTGATTTTTGGGGGAGTTTCCCTACTGAGCCAGTGACTTGCAAGGCTTACCCCTACTCCCTACAAGTGAAGGAGAGCAGGAGGTTTCTCTACTGTCTTCCAGTTCAGAGCCGCATCGCAGCGGAGTTGGGCCGACGCCTCCAGCAGTGTAGTTCTTTTTCCAGTGTACCTCGGGGTATGCCTCAGGCTCTTGTACCTTACTTGACTTTTGTTGAAATTTGGCTATGTAAATCCAATATAAATATGTGTGGCATTGTGAATCATATATATATATTGTGAATCATATATATAATATATATATATATATATCAGTGTGTTCCTTTGTATTTTCATGGACATATGTGTGATATCCCTTGTGAGGCTACGACTCATTCGCGGGAGACGGAGTCGGGTCAAGCTCGTTACCGGGTTAACGGGTTTGAACGACGTGGTCTGTCACACTTTAAATGATTAATGTATTAAGGAGCAGAGTAATAATTGATAGAGAGAGAGAGTATAAGTAATGTCGAGCAAGTAATAGCACAAACATGATTTCAAATAGCATAACTGTCAAGTATAACACAGAGAGCAGGATGGCCATAGCACAAATAGCACAATATGATAGCACAACAAATCAAGTATAGTATAGCACTTTGATTGCCATTATATAGTCGAGATAGATAACACTCGAGTGTAATGCCAAACACTCTGGTCAATTAACTCCCACGGGCACTAACTTATGATCAGTCCATCTCCATATAATTTTATTTAATTATATATAATTTTGGTGATTAACAAAACCTTAACAAATATTTTCTAATAATCTTTTATGAAGTTCATCAACAAGAAATAATCCAAGAAAAATCTACAATTAATTCTTACACACTGTTGATTAAAGTGCAGAGCATGCATTTCTTCTAAGTCCACATTGATTTCCTTTATAAAATAACGATTTGAAACATCGATTTCAGCCTCACAACGATTTCATAAGTGAAACATCGATTTTGACCTCACAACGATTTCATAAGAGAAACATCGATTTCGGCCTCACAACGATTTCTTAAGTGAAACATCGATTTCGACCTCACAACGATTTCATAAGTAAAACATCGATTTCGACCTCACAATGATTTCTTAAGTGAAACATCGATTTCGGCCTCACAACGATTTCATAAGTAAAACATCGATTTCGGCCTCACCACGATTTCATAAGTGAAACATCGATTTCAGTCTCACATCGATTTCCTTATTGAAACATCAATTTCGGTCTCATAATGATTCGATAAATGAAACAACAATTTGATAGTCATAGCGATTTGCTCTCACTTAAAGAACGATTTGCCTATCTATACAACGATTTGCTTGTACATCGATTTACTTATATCTGTACAACGATTTGCTTGTACATCGATTTGCTTATATCTGTACAACAATTTGTGTTCACAACGATTTGGTTCTACTTAAACATCGATTTGCTTATATCTGTACAATGATTTGTGTTCACAACGATTTGGTTCTACTTAAACAACGATTTGCTTATATCTGTACAACGATTTGCTTATCTGTACAACAATTTGCTTGTACATCTATTTGCTTATATCTTGTCACGCCCCTCCAATTTAGCAGCGGAATAAATCGGAGGAAAATGTGAACAACGAGTATGGTAACGTAAATTGCGCATACAGACGCAAACATCAGAGCATCTAATGAACAATATTTGAAATAAACTCTTGATTTCATTATAAAAACACTAAGACTATTACAACCCCTAATTCGGAGCCAATATATAGGGCTCATTGACATCATTACATTGAAAAGAAATCTAAAGAAATAACTACTAGACTCCATGGTGCTAGGATAACTTCGTCATTTGACTCCAGATCACTCATCACTCTGGTCCCGTCCCATTGGTGTGTGTAACGTCATTGTCCGACTCACCTGAGACACAATAACAAATAACGAAGGGTGAGCGATAACGCCCAGTAAGACTTAAATCTCAATAGTCAAGCAGGCTTTAAATGATTAATGCTTTAAATGGCAGAGTAACTAACGATAGAGAGAGTCATGTAATGTCGAGAAAGTAATAGCACAAGTAACATGGTTCAGATAGCAGATGAATCAAGTATAGCATGATGATTAAATTCAAGTCACGATAGAAACGATAACAACAATAGCAAGTAACGACATTGTCGAGTAATAGCAAGCGACATGTATAGCAAGGCGAGATAGTAGATGGTCATGTGAAGAGTAAATTGCACTTTGATTGATTTTCATCAATCGAGATAGTATAGCACTTTTGATTAACTTTCGTCAATAGAAATAGTAATGGCACTTTGGTTATCCGTAGATAGTCGAGAGATAGCATAGCACTTTTATTGTCAATAGACAACGAGAGAGTATAGCACCTTGAATGCGATCAAGTCACGATAGAACGCAGCAACTCAAGATGGCAAGTATTGAGTAGAGCAAGTAGAGAGTACGACAGTAGTCGCTAAATAACATAAAAGTAGCAGTTCAGTTACAGTCAGTGGCAGTACAGTAACAGTGCAGTACGTCTGAATCAACAGACTAACAGTAATAGTATAACAGTCAGATGTCTAGCTAATTCAGAACAGTCAGTCAGAACCGGTGTAAATGCAGACACCGTCTATAGCCCCTGTAGGTATTTTCGGGTGGCTCTCTGCCCCCAGGACTAGATTGGAGCCCTTTGGACACTCTCCATGCCCTACACAATATGCATTCAAGTTAGTAGAGTCACAAGACCCATTTTAGCGCTAGACAGTCATGAACAGTTCAAAATAGTAGGAGCCACACAGCTCAAAGGGTACCAAGAGAGTACTAGATGAATAGATGAGAGAGACAAGATAGTAGAGTGAACGTGAATATATGAGCGAGTAGAATATAGATGAGATCTTATAGTCATTGCACATGAAACGTCGAGTAACGAGCGATAGTAACAGTTGCACAACACGCGCGTACGGCGTTGGCAGTTAGGAGGAATACACAACCCTTTCGCTGGCCTCGTTATGCACAGGTCCAAAGGTCCAGCGTGATTCAAGATAAGAGCGAGAGCAACTAAGGCCGTTTGAATCTTGCTGATCCCTAGAGTGTATCATAGGTGTTAGGGTACAACCGGCTCGTCGACCATGTGGGAATCCATGGACAGAGGAGACTTACGGAGGCCTTGAACAAAGACTCACTAGTCCGGCAGAAGGAATATCCGACGGAGAGTTCGTCCAAGTCAAGAGAGAGTGTGTATGTGGAAACAAGTGCCCGACGTTCTAGAGGAATTCTAGAACAGTGGAGCGTCGGTAATGGCATTCCCAAAACAACGCGTGAAACGATAGACAAGTCTATTAAAAATAGGGCAATTAATATATATAATTGAAATAAATTTGCTAGATGTACATGTGACAACTTTCATGCCAAGTTAAGCCATATTGGATGGTTCAAGTGAGTGCAAGTGTAAAAGAAAATCATGGGCAAGATAGATCATGTGATTAACTTGAATTAATTAAAATATATTCAATAATTACAACTTCGTTTTTCTGTGTACATGACAGTTAATAAGACATGGGGGTAACTGTATAACAATAGATCTTGCAAAAAGGTGTGTTTTTATGCAAAAAGCTGAGATCGCGACGCACCCTTGTAAGGGTCGCGACGGGATCGGGTATAAACGCGACAGGGGCTTGTAAGGGTCGCGACGGGCTTGTCTGAACCGGCAGGCAGATCGTGACAGGTTCTTATGAGGATCGCGACGGGTCGTTCGGTCAGGCGGCCAGAACGCGACAGGGTTCCCTGTCGCGATCAAATCGCGACAGATGTCTGTGTCGCGATGGCCCTGAGAATGCGGCCTATCGGGCCGTCGCATTCTATGGTACTTCACCCGAGTTCGAGTGAGAAAAGGACTAAGCCTCGGATTGCGGGCCAACTTGCTATAGTTTGACACATGGTGCTTTAAAAATTAAGAACAAATTGTACAGTGCATGAAAAATCTCGAAACCAGTTCTACACAGATCTAGACATGTAAGAGTGGTCCTATAAAATTGGAATTAGAAAATAGACAGGGTTTCGGCATGGTTTAATCAGGTTACTTCATAGAGATCATGGAACAGTGCACAATTGGAGTAAAATAATTAATTCGCGAAGTAAGGTGGATAGAAATTAGGGCTTTTAGGGGCAAAAGATCCCTAATAGCCATCAGTATCTTCAGTAAAATTTTTGTAGCATGAAGTCAAGTGTACATGGAGAACAAGACTTAATAAGGGGGTTCAGGGACATACTAGTTGTAGAACATGAAAAATCAAGGAGAAAATATTGGCTCGATGATAAATCACGAAACTTGAGAGGTTTGTTCCTATCACATGGAACTATCTACAGTCAAAATCTCTTTAGTTTTGCTCATGAGAATGCCTACCTTGACTCGATTTTCTCTTCTAGGGCTAGAACTTGAAGAACATGGTTGAGAGCTTGAAAGGTTCTTCTCCCCACGAAATCTCCTCCTCCTTGGCCTCTCCTCCTGGTCCAGCAATCCCTTGGCACAAGCTAGGGCCGGCCATGAGGGTTTTAGGAGGGTATTTAAGCTTCTCCTCTTTCTATTTCCTATTTGGACTATAACTCCTACTAATTCCAAATTTCCTATTTTCTCTTCCCTTTCTAAGCATGAGAACTTCTATTTGGGTTGAGATGGGAGCTAAATTCGTGGCCAACCCATTAGAGTAGGTTTAGGAATCCAATTATAACTCAAATTGATTATTTTAATGCTTTAATACCCCTTTTCTATTTACGTAATATTTAAATTACGAATTTAGGATATTTAACTATTATTCCCTTTTCACAAATCCTTATTTTGGCCCAATAAATTCTAATGGGTCCATTTAATAAAGTCCATTACTTATTTTCATTTAATGGGTTTTATTTAATTCTCTTTTCTTTGATTTTCTATTTTAATTTAATTACATTTTCTTACTTGAATTTATTCATGGGCTATGGGAGGTCCATTGGTCCAATTCCGATAATGGTTAATCGTGTGATGCCGACGCGATCATGTTTATAGTCGCGTCCTGCCACTCGGACGTGATTCAGTATGGCCCAGAAAGTCGTCGCAGTCAGGTTCGTAATCATGAGAAAAGCCTGAATCGCGTCCTTGTCAGAAGACACGATTTAGAAGGTCAAATCCGAAATCCAAATGCATTCATGAGCCGATCGCCTCGGAATCAAGAGAGTTGTTATCGCATCGGGGGAAGCCGCCGCGTTTCAAGTCGCGGCGGCCTGATCCGACGTAATTCCAACCATAGCTGGGGCTACGGTCATGATGCACCTATCACATCAAATTGACCTTCTAAAACGCGGCCTGCAGCCCAGATGCATTTAAATCCTTGTCGTGGCGCCTAAGCTCGACGCGATTCAAGTCACGACCTGCCACCGAGACGCGATTCAAGTCCTTGTCGCGGCTGCTGTACCCGACGCGATTCAAGTTTTTACCCCTATAAATTGACCCCCGAGGGTCATTTGTAGAGGGGGGGGGGGGGGTTCCACGAAGCGGCGAAGCCCTGCCGGATCCTCGCTTCGACTCCGAGCCATTCCTCCCCGATCCATCCTTCTTCCTCGGTGTAACGGACCGGGGTATTTATGCCCATTAAGGCTCCATATCCAGATCCGCCTCCCGCGAACGCACCAAAGTGTCGCAAGGGATCTCTCACACACATGTCCAGTAAGCTTACAAAAAGACAAACCACAAGAATATAAGACACAAGAAAGTACATGTGCTTATATCTATTCACATTATGTACAACTATCCCATTACATTAATACATGTCCAATTAAAAGAGTACAACTACCTGGGGCATACCCCGAGGGAGCACAAGCTCACAACAAGCTAACTACTACACAACTGCTGGTGGTACAAGTCTGACGCAACGCCACTGCAAGCCAAGCACACGGCAAGCCCTAAAAAGAACTGTAGGGGAGTGAGCCTCAACAAGTCACTGGCTCAGTAGGGGCTACCCAAAACAACATTGTAACCACAGACACCTCGACCCCAATGGGTCTCACTGGCAACAACAATAGCCAAACCTTTCATGCTCACATCATTACAATAAATAACAATTAAACATGTTCATGATAATAAACATAAAGTCCTCAGAAGAAAAGTAGGACTACAGGACTAACATAATATCATTAGTCAGTCCAACAACCAAAGTGCCTAAACCACAGTCTCACTGGCACACTGCTACAACAACGGGTTGCCTAAACTATAAGCCACACAGGCAAGTCACTGCCTAAGCTGCAAGCTTCACAGGCAAACCTCAATCATTTGAGTAACAGGACTGCTGACAAAGAGCTGGTCCTTTATACTCCAAACCTCACTACGCCGGAAGCTACACATAAGGCAACGGGACTGGCTACTACGAAGCCAATCCATAGCATACTAAAACTATAGTTGGAATCATGCTCAAGAAGAGTAAAACTCAACAAGTGGAAGGTCTTACACAGCCTCCACGGAGCATAGTTTTACTAAACCACAATATGCCTAGGCCACAAGCCTCATCGGCAAATTACCCACCAAGGTAACATAATTAATAATCACAAACTAATCCATAATAATCTTATAAACAAAGATCTACTTAAAATGGATAAGATACAACAAGTGGCAGGTCAAACCACAAGACCTCCACAACTCACAAGTACCCGGAAAGGTTGGTACACAATGTACCACCACAAAACTACAAAATAACCCACGAAGGGAAACAAGTACCTGCTACTCTGAGGTACCACAACACGAACACCCGAACAAGGGTACAAGTAGGTGATAAACACCACACTGAACCATAATTATACTATACCTTTAATTAGGCACAATATTACAGGTGAAACCTTAATCGACGAGTCACACAAACCACAACTGAATCACAACTGTGTCAACACCAGGGCACACCTCGAACAAGTCAAACCTCGACCACGAGTCACAAACTCACAAACCACAGTCACTGGAAAAGCACGAGTCAAGCCATAGCTAGAGTAAGCAAAGCACGAGTCAGAAAGAACGACGCCACCACACGGGAACGGACTACTGGCTGATCAGGCCAATATCCAACCCGGACAACACAACACAAGAACTACCTCTCAGCCTCGCAGTCACGGACGAAAGGTCCAACTGCTGCTCCACTAGGAAAAAGTCAAACAACTGTGGAGACCAACCAACACACCACACCTGCAGACACACAACTGCAGGCCCATGCCTGGCACCTTTAGAGTCTCTGGCCGGAGCACTCTAAAGTGAGGCACTGGAAAACAGGACTAGCTGGGGACCAGTGTCGACTACTGGTGTCCGTACCCCCAACTACGAGCGCGCTACAAGCGACAAAAGAACAAACTCTGGGAAGTCGCTGTCCCACTGCCATCTTTCCCTCAGCCGGACGTACAACTCAAACTCAGGAGTGAGGGTGTCCAGGAAGACGACACAGACCTCAACGGTACAACACAAGTACCGGGACAAAACCCCGAGCACAACAAACACACGTGCCTGGCTCACAAAGAACCTGGGGTACCCGACTAGAGAGGCATTCCGGAATAGGCGCCGGACCACCACACTCGGCTAGCACAAACCACGATACTTACACATATAACCTTTTCTTATAATTCACAATATACAAGTGTTAGGATTAGCTTAACATCGGTCACCGTGTGACCCCAAAGCTATCCCACACCAACACATAACTGAACCACAAACTTGCCTATCATTGGTCATCTTGTAACCTCCAAGCTAACTCACACTAATACATACATAAATCACGATAGTCAATCATATTTGGCCTATCATCGGTCATGAGATGACCTTCGTAACAACATACCACTTACTTCATAAATCCATATAATATTATTCGAAAGACAACAACGGACCAGGGCTAGGTCAGTATGGACCTTCGCTGCCCAAACACCATAAAGTCATGGTTAGGCTCACACAGGAACCTCACTGCCCAGTTACTATGATAAATCATAAGAATTATATTACCCCAAAGTGTGTAGTAAACACACACTCAAACCACATAAACAATACGTGTATATTACACCCTAGATGGTGTACCACACGTCTTCCACGTAAACCACATGTCCAACACATGGACAACGCACTCCAAGAGTGCCACGGGTGCCAACGCACCACACATACCACGGAAAGCGATTACGTACATCACATATCATTTACGTAAAACATGCCCCTTTACATGAGCAGTATACTCCAAGAGCATAACAAGTGCACTGGCTCACACCGGTCATCACCATGCACACACAATCACACAATATTCATAACCGGGAAAACTACGTAAACAACACTGCATGGATACATGCACAGGTTGGCGGCAATATCGACTGCCGCTTATAAGAAGTAAACGGCAAACGATCTAGCCGTTTATCTCCCGGCTGGTGATCTTGGCGGCAAGCGATCTTGACGCCAAGTTCTCCGGCTTAAACCCTGCAGAAACCCTAATCCAGTTCTACAGGTTTTCCAACCGTTTAAGCTATAGAAAAACATATAAAAACGGTTCCTTTAACATACTAGAACCCGGAACAACCCATTACAACATGCTTTACACATTAAATTCATCAAACCACCCTTTAACCCCGCATGGTACGAATTGATCCGAAAATACAATAAAAATGCTGGTTCAAGTGATTAAGTCGTGTTTTAATGTTTCTAACAAGCTAACAGGGCTCGACCCCTACCTCAGAAACGCAATTAAACTCCCGAAGAATCTCGAATCACGCCGAAACCCGAGAAACGTCCCACGAACACCGTGCTCCAATCCGTCATTCCCCGCCCGATCTGTCGCTACCACGCGCACCACGGCCTTCCCACGAGCTCCCGTCGACCGTCAGAACTCGCGAAGAAGCTCAAGGGTGAAGGTGGGGGAAGAGGAAGGGAGAGAGAGGGGAAAGAACAGAGCTTGGGTCTGCCATAAAAACACAGACATGTCAGGTTAACGTCAACCCTTTGGCCGTTTAACCAGACCGCCACAACTAGACGTCCACAAAGCTTGACGCCAAGTTCAACAGTCGACGTCCTCATCGATGGATGCCAACACACTGCTGGTGTCCAGCAAGCTGAACACCAACACGGATCCAAACCAAACCCGGTAAGGATCTAGCAAGAAACACACAACACTAATGGGCCTCACATTGGCCACCAAACCCACTAAACCTGGATCCACGGGGATCCGAAAAACGCGCGATGTTACACTCGGAGTCCGGCACTGTCATCTCCTTCCATTGCGCGTGCGAGGCGGGAGCGTCTTCCCCCGCGTCCTCCATCAACTCCGGCAACGGCCCGTCACGCCGCACCAACATTTGGGGAAGCCCCTCCCTCTCTCTCTCTCTCTCTCTCTCTCTCTCTCTCTCTCTCTCTTTATTTGCATTTCTACTCCCTCGGGGCCCCACATGGCTCTTTACGTTTTCATCTCCTCTGGGCCCCACGTGGCCCTTCTTTAATTCTTTTTCACACACACGCACACGCGTACACACCACACACACACACACACAACACCACACACACACACACCACACACACACACACACACAACACACACACACACACACACACACACCACACACACACACACACAACACACACACACACACACACACACACACACACACACACACACACACACACACACACACACATCTTTTTTTTTGCAAGGGTAATTGAACGAGGAAACGCCCTCTACTGCGGTCGGCCATGTTCGTAGAGGAAGATAGGGCCCATATCATCCCCCGCGCAATCTCCCCGCCCAAAAGGTATGCTCGCGATCATTCTTCCATCCGAACCCCTCGTCGTGCACTCTCCATTCGGCACCCTCGCGTGCCTGGCGATCACGATCATTTTCCTTTATTTTATCACCACCCTCTTTGTGGATTTAAACGCCCGGGGTCCCTGACGGACCACGTGGCGGTGTCTACAAATTGGCGATCATGGTGGGACCTCTTTTTACGTATTTCCCTCTTTGATTACCCCCTCCTTCGTGCCCCACGTGGCACTCTTCCTTTTGTTTAATACCCTGCGACATGTGTGTTTAATTTTTCTTTTTGTACATATACATCTCCTGCGTTTCTGCCTTTTCTTTCTGCCCTAGGGAGGCCTGTCGGAATCGCGTCCAACACAGATGTAGCAACCTGGAAAATTTAGTATTTTAAAAAAATTCAAAATAATAATTTCTTTAAAACGAAATAATAGAAACATACGTACCACTATTGTATGTGCAAGAACACATCTAAAAATTCCGTAAAAATTATAAATCAACCCTAAATATTATCCCTAAGTGTTCTACGTAGAAATTCGTGCAACGAAAAATCCTATTGGCCAAATGTACGTCACAACGTGACTAATTATCTAAATTAGGAACTAAGTCGGAAAACTATTAACACGGAAATATAACGGGCCCATAAATCAAATGAACATGTCGAAGAGACTTCCAACTTCATGAAATGATTACCCATTATCGGAATTGGACCAATGGACCTCTCATAGTCCATGAATAAAATCAAGTAAGAAAAATATAATAAAATCCGTAACTCTATTATACCCTAATTAAAAGGGTAACCCTATAAGATAAATTCTAATAAAAAATGGGTTTTGTTAAATGGACCATATAAAAAATTATTGGGCCATAATAGGGATTTTTTAAAGAGAAATAATAGGAAAATATCCTAAATTCATAACTAATTATTACTTAAATAGAAAAGGGATATTTAATGCATTAAATAGGAAGTTTGAGTTAGAATTGGATTCCTAAACCTACCCTAATAGGTTGGCCACAAATTTAGCTCCCATCCTAACCCAAATAGGAAGTGGAAAGTTTGGAAGGAGGTTAGGAAAGAGGAAATTCAAAATTGAATAGGAGTTAGAGTCCTATTAGGAAATAGAAAGAGGAGAAGCTTAAATACTCTCCTAAAACCTTCATGGCCGGTCCTAGGTTATGTCAAGGGATTGCTGGACCAGGAGGAGAGGCCGAGGAGGAGGAGATTTCATGGGGAGAAGAACCTTTCAAGCTCTCAACCCCGTTCGTCAAGTTCTAGCCCTAGAAGAGGAAAATGACTAAAGGTAGACATTCTCACAAGCTAAAATTCTAATATTTCGTTTGTAGATTATTCCATGCATTAGGAACAAAACCCTCAAATTTCATAATTTTCCATCGAGCCAATATTTTCTTCTTGAATTTTGAAGTTCTGCAACTCTCTTGACCCTGAACCCCTCATGTTTAATTCATATCTCCTTGAATACTCTATCTCATGCCTCGGAACTTTTATTGTAGATAGTGATGATTGTTAGGAATCTTTCGCCCCTGAAAGTCCTAATTTTCATCAACCCTACATCGAGAATTAATTTTTTTACCCTAACTGTGTACTGTCCCATGTTTCTCGAGAAGTATCATGATTAAATCATGCTGAAATGATGTCTATTTTCAAATTCCTATTTACTGTAGGTACTCACATATGTCTAGATCAATATGCAACTTGTTTCATGATTTTTCATCGACTATACAATTAGTTATGAATTTTCAAAGCACCCTATGTCAAAACAGGTTAAGTTGGCACACAATCCCATGCCAGTCCCTTTTCCCGCTCGAACTCAGGTGAAGTACCTGAGAACGCGACGACCCGATAGGTCGCGTTCTCAGGGCCATCGCGACATAGGCACCTGTCGCGATCTGATCGCGACAGGGAACCATGTCGCGTTCTGGCCGCCTGACCGAACGACTCGTCGCGATCCTCATAAGACCCTGTCGCGACCTGCCCGCCTGTTCAGACATGCCCGTCGCGATCCTTACAAGCCCTCATCGCGTTCACACCTGATCTCGTCGCGACCCTTACAAGGGTGCGTCGCGATCTCAGCTTTTTGCATGAAACCCCCTATTTCTGAAATTCCTGACTTTCTACAATAACCCTTTTCCCTGTTAACTATCTTAAACTCAGTAAATAACATTGTTAATCATGGATGTGTAATTAGTTAAATTAAAAAGTCATCCACATGATTATTTCATGCCCATGATTTTCTCTTACACTTGCACTCACTTGAACCATCCTATATGGCTTAACTTGGCATAAAAATTGTCACTTGTACATCTAGCGATTTAATTCAAATATATATATTAATTGTCCTATTTTAAATGAACTTGTCTATGTTTACTCGCGATGTTTTGGGAA
Organism: Colocasia esculenta; assembly: GCA_014218235.1. Classification (NCBI taxonomy): domain Eukaryota; kingdom Viridiplantae; phylum Streptophyta; class Magnoliopsida; order Alismatales; family Araceae; genus Colocasia; species Colocasia esculenta. The sequence continues at coordinate 174,764,226 of CM024753.1, forward strand.
TACTGTTATCGATGCTCCACTATCCTATAATTCCTCTAGAACGTCAAGCACTTGTTTCTATATACACACTCTCTCTTGACTTGGACGAACTCTCCGTTAGATACTCCTTCTGCCGGACTAGTGAGTCGTTGTTCAAGGCCTCCGTAAGTCTCTTCTGTCCATGGATTCCCACATGGTCGACGAGCTGGTTGTACCCTAACACCTATGATACACTCTAGGGATCAGTAAGATCCGTACGACCTTAGATTGTTCTCTTTCTTATCTTGAATCACGCCGGACCTCTGGACCTGTGCATAACGAGGCCAGCGGAAAGGTTGTGTTCCACCTAACTGCCAACACCAGATGTGTGTGTTGTGCAACTGTTACTATCGCTCGTTACTCGACGTTTCTTGTGCAATGTCCACTAGCCCTCATCTATACTCTACTCGCTCATCTATTCACATTCACTTTACTATCTCGTCTCTCTCATCTATTCATCTAGTACTCTCTTGTTACCCTTTGAGCTGTGTGGTTTCTATTGTTTTGTACTATTTCATGACTATCTAGCGCTATAATATGGGTCTTGTGACTCTACTATATCCAATGCATACTATGCAGGGCACGGAGAGTGTCCGAGGGGCTCCAATCTAGTCCTGGGGGCAGAGAGCCACCCGAAAATACCTACAGGGGCTATAGACGGTGTTCTGCATTACATCGGTTCTGACTGACTGTTCTGAATTGGCTAGACATCTGACTGTTATACTGTTAGTCTGAGGAGTTCAGACGTATTGTGATATTATTGTGCTGTCACAAACTGTTATACTATTAGTCTGAAGAGTTCAGACGTGCTGTGCGATTACTGTGCTATCGCAGACTGTTACTGAACGGCTACTGTCCTAGAAGTGACTACTACCGTATTCTACTAGTGCACTGTTGTGCAACCATACATGCTATCTCGTTACACGCTATCTTGTCATACGCTCTACTTGCTCTACTTGATACTTGCTATCTTGAGTTAATGCATTCTATCGTGACTTGATCACATTCAAAGTGCTATACTATCTCGATTGATGAAAATCAATCCAAGTGAAATTTACTCTTTACTTGACTATCTACTATCTCTCTTCTTGCTATACTTGTCACTTGCTATTTCTTGACCATGACGTTACTTGCTGTTGCTATTATCGTTTCTATTGTGACTTGATTTTTACCATCGTGCTATACTTGATTCATATGCTATTTGAACCATGTTACTTGTGCTATTACTTTCTTGACTTGACATGACTCTCTCTCTATCGTTAGTTACTCTGCCATTAAAACATTAATCATTTAAAGCATGTTTGACTATTGAGATTTAAGTCCTACTGGGCGTTATCGCTCACCCTTTGTTATTTGTTAATGTGTCTTAGGTAAGTCGGACAATGACGTTGCACACACCTATGGGATAGGACCCGAGTGATGAGTGACCTGGAGTCAAATGACGAAGTTACCCTAGCATGATTGGAGTCTAGTAGTTATTGCTTTAGATTTCTTTCCAATGTAATGATGTCATTGAGCCTTATGTATTGGCTCCGAAATTCATGGTTGTAATAGTCTTAGTGATTTATTAATGAAATCAAGAGTTTGTTTCAATTATTGTTTACGAAAGTATGCGCAATTGTCGTTACCATACTCGTTGTTCGCGTCTCCCTCCGATTTACTCCGTTGCTAAATTGGAGGGGCGTGACAATAGAGGACACGTTCATAACGCGTCCACTGAACAAGACGCCTTTCGTTTTGATTGTCGTGGCGGCCAAAGCCGACGCATTCAGCTTCCTGGTCGCGGCAGCCTTTGCCGATGCATTCCTGTTGTCGCGGCGGCTAAGCCCGACGCATTTCTTTACTGCTTTTTCCTGCTTTCTGTTTTCTTCTCAGGTGCATGTTTGGAATCGCGTCCCACACAGAGGACACGATTCATCTTGATAACGCGGCCGACAATCCGGACGCGTTTCTGTTTCTTGTTGTGGCGTCCATAGCCGACGCGTTTCTGCCTGACACTGACCGTCCACAGGGACCTGTTCATGGCTCTGACAGCCTTCGGTGGCTTACAAACCCACGTTCAGGTGACTGGACGCGATTCAGCAAATAGCGGTCTCTGTACCGGACGCGATTTGACTGACTGACAGAAACCCGCCTGCTTGGTTGCCATTTTTGCTATAAATTGTTGCATACAGGGCATATTGCATTGATCGGGGGACCTCCTTCCCTCATATCCTAGGCTCCACACACCTTTCTTGGTAAGAGCAACCTCTCCTTTAGGCATTCCGTCTCATTGGACTAGGGAACCTTTGCCAAGAACCCTATAAGACTCTGTACCCCATGGATTCCCTAACGGCGGACCGAGCTGGCGGTACCCTTCCAATGACCTGGGTTAGCAATCCTATTGCGTGGTGAGAGGTGATCCTTAGTTGCACCCCGAAGTACTCATCTTCTACCCAACTAGGAACTCACTTGGAGTGACACAATATTCTTCAAGCCATTAATTAATTGTGAAACTCTTCAAAAAAATGAGCGTTAAGCATTACAACTTGTTTGGACCGTCTTTGATTGATTAATCTTTGTTCAACCTCGTTTGCTTATTGTTTTGTTAAAAATAGACCCATATTATCATGCTGATTTTTATTATGAGGACTATGAGGATAATGTTAGATTTCCATCTTTCCAGTCCCATGTTCGTCCCTCACCACTGTGAGGGACAAACATCCACTTCCTATGGTTATGTGCGCACGCCGCGCACTAGCTACTCTGATGTTCCTCCATACCTCACTCCAATCAAAACCCGACGAGGGCCTTCCCCCCACCAAGACCCTACAGTCCAAACTGTCCTGCATGCGCTAGATCAGCTCACCCCTAACAATTAAATCTGATCCAATCTTTAGTTGAGGATGTGTGTAAGGTCTCGGGTCTTTAGTGGATCCTTATTGGGTCTGTTAGAGGTCCTGTGTGGTTGACGGCCAAGGCTTGCCGTTGAGTCAGAGTCAGCGTCCAGCGATGTGGACGTTTGATGTTGAACTCAGCGACAGGGGATCTGGACGTCAGTCTGTAGGCGGTTCAGTAGGCGACCAGTGTTGTTGACGTCGACTAGCCAGTCCTATTGAAATAGGGCAGCCCGAGAGCAGAGTTCCTTCTTCTCCTTTCCTCTCCTTTCTTCCACCTTTGCTTTTCTCGATTCCACAGCTTATGTTGGGTGATTTGAGCTTGTGGGAAGGCCCTGTATCGTGTGGCGGTGCTTGATCGGGCGGGAAACGCGTGGTTTTGGTGCGATTCGCGCGGAGTCTTCGAGGGAATCCGGCGCGAGTAGTGGCTGTTCGGGGATTGTTTAAGCATTCTGAGGTAGGGACTTAACTCCTACAACCTTCCTCATCAAACCAGCATGCTCAATTAAGTGAATTGGTGTGCAAATCATGGTTTAGGGATGGGTTGTATCATGCCGGGATTTTGGGTAAATTGAACAATCTAGGCGTTAGACTGTTTAATTTTATTGTGCTGGTAGTTTACATTGATGAGAGGAAGTGTTTCCCTCCATCAATCGAGGTTCTGTTGGGTGGTTCTGCCCATTGGAACTGATTTGGTTCAGTTCTGGGTTTAGGGGACTGAAGATATCAACGTCCACATCTGTTGACGTTGAGATCTTCAGGGGTGATTTAAACGACAAGGTCGATTGCCGTTTAATCAGGATAAACGACATGGTGAGTGCCGTTTACCTCATGTTGGCGGCAATCGATGTGGCTGTTAATCTCCTGTGTCCCAGCAGACTTGAGTTGTGTGTTTAGAGGCGATTGACATGTGATGTCCGCCCTAATAGCAGATGTGGGCCAGGCTTTGAGTGTGACTCCGCCTGTGCATTTAAGTAGTTAATTGTGACTCGAGGTGTTTACTACTGTACGGGGTTTCAGACGTTGAGTGTGTTCCGTCTGTTGTACGCGCGTTGCGTTACCGTGTACCCGTTTCTGTTGTGTTACCTAGGCGTGGGTGCGACTCCGTCTAGACGACTAGTGTGTGGTTATCCTCCGCTAGTGAGCCAGGACGCCGAGTGCGACTCTGTCCTGTGCGTACTCCTTGTGGTGGTTTTGAGCCAGTCTCCGTGGAGCCCCTTCTCTACCGCTAGGGTCAAGCGTAGGGGACAAACCGGTCGTGGACCAGACGCGAGAGAGAGCGTCTGTAGTGTGCACACGTGGCTGGGGTTGAGAGCCTCTGTGGTGACGGGACGCCGAGCCATAGACCCTAGCTGAGTCCTACTTGCTGTGTGTGAGAGTGTGTGTTACTGAGCCGCAAGGTTTACAGTTTTGTGTTGTGGTGTGACGTGTACTTACTTTCAGTTTTACTTTCCGCACTTTAGTTCTGTTACCGGTGGGGTTACTTTTCCCTACTGGGTCTCTTTTCTTGAGACTCACTCCCTTCCCTTTCAGGTGGGTCTTCGTCGACTCCCGTTCCAGGCGAGTCTAGCCACTCCGGTGTTGGTGCTCCCTAGCTGCAGTGAGTAGTACTTTTTGTTGTACTTCTGTACTCTGTGCCTTACTCAGACTCTGAGTTGTTATATGATATGTTCATATAGTGGAATTTTTCAACTTTGCATGGTGTGTATCTTCTTACATATAGTCTCCTCGGACTTTCACTTCCTACCCTTCCGAGCTTGTCTCGTGGGTTAGCGGGTCAGAATTCGGGTTACTGGTTGTTACTGGTAATGCGGATTCTGGGTCGTTACAATGTGACTCCTTCTCCCTCTCCTACTCCCAGGCACCCATCTTTGTGTATTCCGGCAACTTTGCCAGATACCCCTGTATATCCTCCATCACCTCGGCCCCCTGGCCATTTTCACTCCCGTGCTCCGGTCCGTACAGACTGTCCCTTGGGAAGGCCCACTAATTCAAGGCCACCCCCATGTACTCCCTCACATGCCCAGCGACAATCCACTCCACTCCAAAATGCTCTTCTCCAGAAATTGAACAATCTGGAGGAACAAATAAATAAGCTTTCAAATTCCAAGGGTGACCCCATCGCCGCCATGCCGGCTCTCCCTCAAATTTATATTCATCCTTTGGAGATGCCGTCGTACCGACTGGACGATGGCACGGGGAACCCCCACCTTCACATTAAAGAATTCCTTTATGAGTCTTCCCGTTGGCAATGTGATCCCACCACGTTGGCCTATTTGTTTAGAAAATCTCTTGACGGCCCTGCGCTCGAATGGTTCTACTCACTAGAGCCAAGTGAGGCAGGAGACTTCCTCATCCTTCATAAGAAATTCCTTTAAAGGTACAAAGACCCCGTCAACCCTTATCTCTCTGTCACGAATCTAGCATCCAAGAAGATGGGGGCCAATGAGGTGTTTGTACAATTTGCTGACCGTTGGAGGTCAATGGCCACTCGCTTACAGCATGAGCTCTCGGAGTCAGAGCAAATCAAAATAATCATTTCCAACTCTACTCCGAGGTTCAAGAACATCCTGGCCATGAATCAAATCACCTCCATGGAGGAGCTCTACGAGCGGGGACATTACATCCAGACACATCTGACGGACTCCCCGGTCGTGGAGCTATTTGATCAAATTAAACCGAGAAAGAACGGATCAGTGGATGCCATCCACCATCCACCTCACCACCATACAACATCCACATCATATGCACCTCCGCAAACACCCATCTACTACAACATGCCGCCACCCAGGCATCCACTGATTCGTCCTCCTCGGACTCAACAACCTCCAACTGGGCCCTACGATGTGATGACCAAACTTTCCCCATATAAATTACTTCACTTATTTATATACATTAATTTGATGATTAACAAAATATACTAATGAATTACTTGAGCTTTGAGAACAGAAATAAAAAAAAATGAAGTTCAAGACATCAAGACAATCAGGTAAGTCTCATTTCATGCTTTGTCCAAGTCTTTGTATCGACTTCTATTGATAAGCAGAACGATTTCCTTTCTGACCGAAAATTCAATCAAATCGATACCGTAACGATTTCTAAAGATGTCGCAACGATTTCTTTAGTTCTCGTAACGATTTCTTTAGAACTCACAATGACTTTCTAGCCGTAACGATTTCGTAAGTTCTCGTAACGATTTCTTAGAACTCATAACGACTTGGTAGCTGTAACGATTTCTTTAGTTCTCGTACGATTTCTTTGAAACTCGTAACGACTTGGTAGCCGTAACGATTTCTTTAGTTCTCGTAACGATTTCTTTAGTTCTCGTAACGATTTTTTGAAATTCGTACGACTTGGTAGCCGTAACGATTTCTTTAGTTCTCGTAACGATTTCTTTAGTTCTCATAACGATTTCTTTGAATTCGTAACGACTTGTAGCCGTAACGATTTCTTTAGTTCTCGTAACGATTTCTTGAAACTCGTAACGACTTGGTAGCCGTAACGATTTCTTTAGTTCTCGTAACGATTTCTTTGAAACTCGTAACGACTTGGTAGCCGTAACGATTTCTTTAGTTCTCGTAACGATTTCTTTGAAACTCGTAACGACTTGGTAGCCGTAACGATTTCTTTAGTTCTCGTAACGATTTCTTTGAAACTCGTAACGACTTGGTAGCCGTAACGATTTCTTTAGTTCTCGTAACGATTTCTTTGAAATTCGTAACGACTTGGTAGCCGTAACGATTTCTTTAGTACTCGTAACGATTTCTTTGAAATTCATAACGACTTGATGTGTTCATAACGATTTGCTTTACGCAACGATTTCTTTAGAGTTCATAACGACTTGATAAGTGTTCATAACGATTTGCTATGACTCATAACGATTTCATAAGTCATACAGTCATCGATTTCATATCTTGATATCTTATTCATCTTAAAGCATTGACCAGTCAAAGTCCACGTAGACATCTCTCTGACGCTTTTGCATTTATGAGATCTGAACATATCTCTGCATGCATACAGACCATATCATCCTTTATCATGCCTACTCTGATAACGTCCTTTAGACTTAAGCTATTTGGCATTACTATTTTCTTGACTATTGCTACTGACGTTGACTGACATCAGAGACAGCTTATCTGTCTGCTATCTGAGATTGACATCTGTGCAGACCTCTGAACTAGCTTCATGGTACAACGTTAAACAAATTGAAGCCATCGGATATATTTGAAGATCTCATCTCTTTGCGTGCTCAAGTAATCAAAAGACTGTTGACAGGAAGCTTCCAAGACTCCAGATGTCATTCAGTCTAACGACTACTCAAAAGAGAGACAACGGACTCTTTAACGTCTAGATTTCAAATTGAAGATATATATACAAGTCAGAAGAATAGAAGAATCAACAACGTTCAAGAAAAACATTCAAATTCTTCTGAAGAAAGTTTAGAGCAGAAAACTTCATTCCTCTTAGCTTTTGCTCTTTTGCTCTCTACTAGCTAGTGAAAGATCTTTTGAAGAGAGCTTGTGTAGTTCTGAGAGTGAGCCTAGATTTAGATTCTTTGCTCTCAGTGCTAGGTCCTTCAGATCATTGCTTGTTGCAGTTTGATCTAGGGGCTTGTCTTTCAAACTCTCTTTGTGTTGTTCCCTTCTGGTGTGAAGGAAGACCTGGTGGTATCCAGGGTGTTGTTCCCTTCTGGTGTGAAGGAAGACCTGGTGGTATCCAGGGTGTTGTTCCCTTCGGGTGTGAAGGAAGACCAGCTGAGCTGGGTGTTGTTGTGTCCTTAAGGGGGACTGTACCCTTGATTAGTGAAATCCTGAGGTATTGCTCAGGGACTGGACGTAGGTCTCCTGTGGAAAGGAGTTCCGAACCAGGATAAAAATCCTACTGTCTTGTGGTTGTATTTTGTGTGATTGCTATCTCATTTCCTCTAACTCTAACCTTCATTTAAGTTGTTGTGTAATCCTTTTAGTGAACAGGTTTAATCGAAGATCAAATTTTAATAACCCATTCACCCCCCCTCTGGGCTAGCTAGCTGGGCAACAAGTGGTATCAGAGCAAGTCTCTTCGACAAAGAAGAAGATCCAACGATCTGAAGAGCAAAGATCAATGGCAGCCCAAGGCAACTTCGAAGGTCAGTCAGTCAACAGACCCCTTTGTTCGATGGTGAAGATTATCCGTATTGGAAGACCAGAATGGAATATTTTCTACAAGGCCACGACTATCAAATCTGGTCGATAGTAGAAGAAGGTGACCTGGTTGTCACAAATGAGAAAGCACAATGGACAGATGAAGACAGAAAGAAAATCTCCTTGAACTGTAAAGCCAAGAGCATTTTATGTTGTGCTCTAAGCAAGAAGGAGTTTAACAGAGTCTCAGCCTGCAAATCCTCCATGGAAATGTGGGAAAAGCTAAGGATCACATACGAAGGTACAGACAAAGTAAAGGAGACAAGAATCGACATTCTTGTCACTCAGTATGAGAGATTTCAAATGCAGTCAGGTGAGTCAATCACCCAGATGTTCAGTCGATTCACTGACATCACCAATGGTTTAGCCAGTCTAGGAAAGTCCTATGAGATTGCAGATATGGTAAGAAAGATTCTCAGATCCTTGCCATCTTCATGGACACCAAAGGTCACAGCTATCGAAGAAGCTAATGACCTTAAGAGAATGTCAGTAGAAAAGCTCATCGGGTCCCTCATGGCCCATGAGATCAACATGGAAAGGCTAGGAGAATCATCTAGCAGAAAGAAGCACTCCAATGCTTTGAAAGCAGAAGAAGAGTCATCAGAAGCAAGCTCTAGCGGGAGTGAGGTAGACAGCGAAAATGAAGAAGCAATGCTCTCTAAGAGATTGCAGCGCATCCTGGCCAAGAAGAAAAATTTCAATCCGGCAGAAGGTACTTTAAGAAAAATAAAGACTTCAAAAGATCAGATGGCAAAGAAATGAAGAAAGGAGAGACCATCTGTTATGAATGCAAGAAGCCTGGACATATCAAGGCAGATTGTCCAATGCTAAAGAAAAATGATCACAAGAAGAAGGATAGCTCCAAGAAGTTCAGAAGATACAAGAAAAAGGCAATGGCAGCTGCTTGGGAGAACAGCAGTGACTCAGACAGTGAGTCAAGCTCAAGCAGTGATGAAGAAGAAGCCAACCTGGCTCTCATGGCCAACATCGAAGAAAAGGTAACCTCTGACTCTTCTTTCGATTCTTGTAATAATTCTGATTCAGATTCTGACAATTTGGAAAGCGCCTTTAATGAACTTTACGACAAATATAAAGAGGTGTCTAAATTACTTAAGATTAGTAAGAAGAATAATACATGCTTAGAAAACACTAACTCAGACTTAAAACAGAAAATGAAGAACTAGAAAAGCAATTAATCGAACTAAAAAAGAAATGAATTGTTGTGTGAAGACTTAAAAGTTAAGAATAAACAAATAACAAAATTAGAAAAACAAGAAAGTGTAGATGAATTAAGTAAAGAGATTAAAAATCTAAATGAAGAAATGAGAAATTAGCAAGCACATTAGAAAAATTTACAAATGGTAAGAATCCCTTAATATTAAAAGGAGCTAGACGCTCAGGTAAGAGAAAAGATGGTGTAGGCTACACACCACCTGAAAATGCAGAAACTATAATTCCACCTAAGGTGTATCCAACTCCAAGATTTGTTCCTGAGGAAAATACAGCCTATAAAGCTAATTTTAAGTATATTGAAAGAGTAACAAAAATATCATGTTGTAGTCACTGTAATAAGCTAGGTCATTTAAAATCCACCTGTCCAACAAGACATAAGAAGTGGATAATGAAAGTAAAAAATAATGATACTGACCCATCAGGACCCAAAAGAACTTGGGTACCTAAAGCTTGATGTCTTAATTTCAGGTTAATCCTCGAGCATCCAAATGGTATTTGGATAGTGGGTGTTCAAGGCACATGACAGGAAACCTGAAGCTGTTTTCCCATCTCCAAGCTGAAGAAGGAACAGTCACTTATGGAGATAATGGGAAAGGAACTGTAGTAGGCAGTGGATCAGTAAATAGCAAAGGAAAAACAGTCATAGAAGATGTGCTTTTAGTCAAAGGATTAAAGCACAACCTCATCAGTATAAGTCAACTGTGTGATAGAGGTCATCAAATCAAGTTTCAAGAATCAAAGTGCAGCATACTAAAGGATGGAGCAGTAATCTTTGAAGCAAATAGAGAGAAGAATCTGTACGTGCTCTACCTTGAAGAACTCAAAGAGCAAAATGTGTGTCTGGCAGCCAGCAAAGACAAATCAACTGAGTTGTGGCACAGAAGACTAGGCCACTGCAGCTTGGACGGATTGAACAAGCTCAGAAAGAGGAATCTTGTGGAAGGTCTACCAAAAGTCAATGGAAAATTGGAAAGTGTTTGTAGACCCTGTGCTAAGGGAAAGCACACAAAGAGTTCCTTCAAGTCAAAGACAGTGGTGACTACCTCAAAACCCTTAGAGCTCCTACACATGGATCTATTTGGACCAATGAGGACTACCAGTCTTGGAGGAAAGAATTTTGGATTTGTCATAGTAGATGATTACTCAAGATTCACATGGGTATCATTCTTAGAGCATAAAGATGATAGTTTTGATAATTTTGTCAGTTTCAGTAAGAAGGTCCAGAAAGATCAGAAGTTCAGTATTGTGTCCATTCGATCAGACCATGGTGGTGAGTTCCAAAATGAAAAGTTTGCTAGATTCTGTGATGATCAAGGAATTCAGCACAATTTCTCAGCACCAAGGACACCACAGCAAAATGGTATAGCTGAGAGGAAGAACAGAACTCTCTTGGATATGGCAAGAACCATGCTCTCTGAATATGAGCTACCAAGATATTTTTGGGCTGAAGCAGTCAACACAGCCAGTTACATTGTCAACCGAGTAATGATCAGGCCAATACTGAAGAAGACTGCATATGATTTGTTCAAAGGAAAGAAGCCCAAGGTAAGTCATTTCAGAATCTTTGGATGTCCTTGCTTTATTCACAACAACGGAAAAAGGGACATTGTTAAGTTGGATGCCAAGTCAGATGAAGGCATCTTTATGGGGTATACTTCTAAACCCAGAGGCTATAGAGTTTTCAATAAACGCTCACTATTAATTGAACAAACTGTGCATGTTATTTTTGATGAAACTAACCCTTCCTTGAGAAAGGAAGTAGATAGTGATAATGATGATGCAGATGGACTGTCCAAAAAGCTTAAAGATACATCAATTGAGGACAAGGATGATCCACCTCTGGAAGAATTACAACAAGAAGAAATTACTCATGAAAATCTTCCAAAGGAATGGAGATACAAGAAAGATCACCCACTTGAGAATATCATTGGTGATCCATCCATAGGGGTAAGAACAAGAGGTAATGTAATCCCTTGTGATTATTTAGCCTTTGTTTCTCAGATAGAGCCTAAGACAGTCAATGAAGCTTTAACTGATGAATCTTGGATAATAGCCATGCAAGATGAATTAAATCAATTCAAGAGAAACCAAGTATGGTCACTTGTTCCTAGACCATCAGATCATCCAGTTATTGGCACCAATGGGTGTTCAGAAACAAATTGGATGAAACTGGTGTAATCCTAAGAAACAAGGCCAGATTGGTAGCTCAGGGCTATTCTCAAGAGGAAGGCATAGATTTCGATGAAACCTATGCACCTGTAGCTAGACTTGAGGCTATTAGAATCTTACTTGCATATGCATCAGCTCTAAACTTGACACTATTTCAAATGGATGTTAAATCAGCATTCTTAAATGGTTTTATAAAAGAGGAAGTGTATGTTGAACAACCTCCAGGTTTTGATGACACCGAATTTCCTAATCATGTTTTCAAACTCCATAAGGCATTATACGGTTTAAAACAAGCACCTAGAGCCTGGTATGAAAGGCTTAGCTCTTTCTGTTAAATCATGGTTTCAATAGAGGCAAAGTAGATAGCACATTATTCATAAAGTCAAAGGTCAATCACATACTATTAGTTCAAATCTATGGATGATATCATTTTTGGTTCTACTGACAAATCTCTTTGCAAGTATTTTGAGAAGCTTATGCAGGGAGAATTTGAAATGAGTATGATGGGGGAGCTAAACTACTTCCTTGGATTGCAAGTCAAGCAAGGGAAGGAAGGGACCCACATCTGTCAAGCCAAATACATCAAGGAACTCCTGAAGAAGTTTGGATTCGATAATGCCAAACCACTGTCAACTCCAATGAGCACATCAACCAGAATGGACAGTGATCAAAATGGTAAAAAGGTAGATCAAAAGAACTATAGAGGTATGATATGGTCTTTACTTTATTTAACAGCAAGTAGACTAGACATCTTGTTTAGTGTATGCATGTGTGCTAGGTATCAAGCAGACCCTAGAGAATCACACCTAATTTCTGTAAAAAGAATATTTAGATATTTAGCTAAAACTCATGATTTAGGTCTTTGGTATCCAAAATCATGTGAAATAGATTTAGTAGGATATTTGATGCTGACTATGCTGGATGCAAGATAGATAGAAAGAGCACCAGTGGTTGTTGTCAATTTCTTGCAGGATGTTTGATATCATGGTCTTCAAAGAAACAAAACTCAGTGGCACTATCAACAGCTGAAGCTGAATATGTAGCTGCTGGAAGTTGCTGTACACAACTCCTTTGGATAAAGCAACAACTTGAAGACTTTGGATTAAATATCAAATCAATTCCATTGCTGTGTGACAACACCAGTGCCATTAATCTGACCAAGAATCCAGTTCAGCACTCAAGGACAAAACATATTGAGGTTAGATATCATTTTATTCGTGATCATGTTGCAAATGGAAATATAGAAATATCCTTTATTGATACAAATAGCCAACTAGCAGATATCTTCACAAAAGCCCTACCTGAAGAGAGATTTACATCTCTTAGAAGGGAATTAGGGATGTGCAATTTGTGAAAAGATTCCTGTATTTAAAATGGCATATAAATTTTCAGAATAAATGAAATTTTCTCTCTCTCTCACTTTAAGCAAAACTCAGTTTATTTACTCTTCCTTGACCGCTATTGTGTTAAAAGCAGTTTGACTCGTCAAACCCTTTTGTCGCCTTGTGCCGTTACCGCCTTTTGGCGCTTCCTGTTTTCGATAAAATAATTCTAATTAGTCAAATCGTTCTGGGAACGACTCATCTTCTACCTTTACCCTTTCTCCTTTATCTATTCACCCAAAGCCGATGCCCTAACGATTCCGGCATCGACTCTCTGCAAGATTTGAAGCTTTCCCCTCTTCCCGCGAAGAATCCCTCGAAGGCTTCCATCTCTTCCATCATCTCCCTTCTCCAGAACAGTTCTTCTCCTCTCTACCCATGGCCGCTCCGATGATCTCCGGAAGTGTAGGGGGCTACAGTGCTGAGTACCTGACCGCAGAACAGCAGGAAAGGTTCACCTTCGTGAAGACAAAGGTATGCGGAAACAAGGCAGTGGATGTTCCAAATCTCGAGAAGAATGGCATGGGAAGTATAGCAGAAACTCTGAGAAGGATGCAGTGGATGGAAATTGCCACTTTCACCGAGGTAAGCTATCCCGACCTGGTGAAAGCGTTTATGTGTGCTTAAGGTCAGAGGCAGATGGGTCCCTTGTATCATCGGTAAAGGGAATCCAAATTAAAGTCGATCATGAGTTGTTGCACATGTTGTTTGGAGTGAAGACGTCTGGATTCAGTGGGGTTCATGCAGTGAACGATGAAGCAAAAGGCCTTGGCATTATAGGTCCAGGGTTAGGCTAAGAGACAGAAAATTGGATATTAATCAGATGAATGCATACAACCGTCTTCTTCATTTCATTATTTGTCAAATTTTGGTTCCTCGCAGTGCCACCTTCTCAACGTGCACTAGGGCAGATTCTGATATGATGTTTTGGGCGATTCAACAAAAGGAGATTAATATGGCGCAAGTCATGTTGGAAAGGATGAAATTTGCCAGAGATCAAATATGGGATACAAAAAGTAAGTTAAATGTCTCATTGCCCTATGCTCATCTTCTTACAAAGATTTTCAAACACTTTGGAATAGATTTATCTGGGGCAGTCGTGGAGAAGATGGGCCAGTGTATAAGGTCCAGAAATCTCAAGAAAAGTGGTTTCTCTGTAATTGAAGGTGTATGGTCTAAGACCACTGTGGCCGAAGGAGAGGCCATAATTGGTGATGTAGAAATTCCTGATGTTCAGGAAATGGCAGTAGTAACACCATCAGAAGACCAGCAATCAGTAGCACCAGCAGAGCAACAGGCAGTAGCATCAGCAGACCAGCAATCAGTAGCACCAGCAGAGCAGCAGCAAGCAGAAGAGTCAGTAGCAGAGCAGCAAGCAGCTCAGTCAGCAGCAGAACAGCAGGCAGTAGCACCAGCATTTCAGCCAGAATCTTTTACAGCTTCTGTAGTTGAGGAGGAAGTGGCAGATAAAGACAGTGATTCGCCTACCTCAATAATTGGCTCAATTCTTAGGAATTTAGTTGAATCAGCTCTCACCACTCGAATCGACTCACAGTCTGGTGAAATTGAAATGGAAATGAAGAAGAAGTGTAGCAGAAGGCACATTGAAGAATCAATTCATGTGGAGCAGTCCAGTGCTCCAGTAGATCCAGTTGAAGAGGAAGCTCCTGCTCAGGGGGAGCAAATGGAAGTTGAAGAGGAAGCTCCTGCTCAGGGGGAGCAGTCTATTGAAGAACCAGCACCTCAAAGGAAAGGCAAAAGGATAGTTCACAGAAAACTCAGAAAGAGCCACAGGAAAGTCAATCTGAACCGGTTTTGGAATTGTTGAAGGCTCAGGGAGAGATTCTGTCAGCAGTGCAGTCCAGTGTGCAAGGGATACTTGCTAGTCAAGCTTCGACCACCTCTGAGCTCTCTTCAGTCAGAAATGCAATGAAGTGGTTTAATAAAGAAATGTCTGATATGAAGTCGATGCTAGCAGTTCTTTCAAGGTCAAGTGGAGTTTCTCCTGCAGCTACTCAGAGCAGACCAGCTGCTGTTCCCCGGCCACCAGGGCCTCCAGTTCAAGAGTCTCGGCCAGCAGGGCCATCAGCTCAAGCATCAGGGCCACCAGGGCCACCAGTGCCAGCTTCAGGGTCATCAGGACCCTCTTCAGTTGTCAGAGAAGGTCAAGACAAAGGGAAAGAGCCCATGACAGCTACTAAGGCCCCTGACACTTCTACCCTTGCAACTCCAACCCTCTCTTCACCTTCATCTCCTTCTACAGCCCCTCCTGCACCACCAACTGAAAAACACCCTGTGCCTCGCACCCAACCATTCCTCTCTCATTTCATCTCAACCCTCCTTCTCTCTCCCACTCCTTCTCACACCTCAGCTCCATCATCACTTCAATTCCAAACCTTCACCACCTTCTTTCTTCAATCCCAAACACCTTTTCTATCCTCCTACTCCTCCTTCCTCTGTCACTATCATTCCGGAAAAACCTTCACTACTTGGTGTCTTTGACACAAATCTGCCGGATGATTTTGAGAGAAATATCCTTATCACCATTCTCTCCACTGCCACTCATATCCACAGGACTGATCCTCCCAGTCCTGCCAAGAAAAAGAGGAAACAATCATCCTCTGTCAGCATCCCCTCCTCACCATTATTTCCTCCTCTTTGGTACTCTCTTACCCTCGAGCCTCAAAGAAGATTCCCTATAAGGAATATGTTCAAAAGTGCATCCTGTCCACCATCTATGGTATTCCTTTCCTCAACCTCTCTGAGCATCTAAGCATTGTTCTTCCTTTTACCCAGCTGTCCCACCCTCAAAAATCCAAAATCTTTGAGGGCACTGAGTTCAAGACTGAAGATCAGTGGGCCAATGTCAAGGGCAACAAAGCTCAATCAGCAAATATTTGACTGCCAGGGCAGAATCTCTTACCCATCGAGCTCACCCACTCACTCTTTCTGAGTGGTTCATTATTCAGCATAAGAACTCTGGGGACCCTTTTTTGAAAGAGATCGAATTGCCAAGAATTTCAGCTGTACAGTGATTTTTGCTATTTGAACAAGCTGCCTGAAGTACAGTTCTATCAATTTCATTCAGCCTTAGTGATGTTGAGATCAGAACGTCCAGTAAATCTTCCCCTCACAGTGGACTTTGCCAATCTCAAAGTTGACTCTCCAGTTCTTCTGCCAAAGCTACACTCTTTAGTGTTTGACTCAGATGCTGGATCCCATGCACTGGATATGTTTGCTAGGCAGATGGGCCGTTTGTCAGCCAAGTTGGGCAGATTACCCTCCTTCTTGCGGTTCATTTTCAGAGAATATCACTCTGGCCGCATCTCTTCCCAACCTTGGCCCCACTCATTTCTGAATGTGAAAGGCTTACTCCCACCATATGGGAAACCTCTACAAGGAACCCCATCTTCAATTACAGGCCATCAACAGTTCCTTGGTTCGTCAAGCTAAGCCCATTCTCTCAGCCGAAGCCTTCATGGATCTCAACTCCATAAATCCAATTCAAGAGATCTATGTTCAGTGGGCAGCCAGATATACAACCTTCTATGCTCTGAAGCAGGATCTGCTTGATCAGAAGATTTTCTATCCAATCTCTCTGGATAGATTTCTCCATCGTGCCAGCTTTGGAAAGAGCACCTACTTCAGATTCATCTTGGACCCACATCAGTATGAAGAATTCTGGAAAAGCAACGGCAACTTTACATTCAAAGGGCATTCCATCCATGGGTCCTAATTTTTCAGTTGCTTCTGGAGTTTTCCAACAGACTTTTGAAGACCTTGAGATCAAGGCATGGGCTGTCATCTCACAGCATGCCTCTTTGTTGTCTCCTATGTACTATCTTCCTCCCACTTAATACAATATTTCTCTCTTCTTTGTCTCATAGACTATCTTTTTGCTTATTGACAAAATGGGGGAGAAAACTAAAGCTATTCTGAAAAACATGTGTGTTGTATAATGTTTAGTATATTTTGTCATCATCAAAAAGGGGGAGATTGATGACCAAACTTTCCCCATATAAATTATTTCACTTATTTATATACATTAATTTTGATGATTAACAAAATAGTACTAATGAATTACTTGAGCTTTGAGAACAGGAAATAAAAGAAAAATGAAAGTTCAAGACAATCAGGTAAGTCTCATTTCTTTTGTCCAAGTCTTTGTATCGACTTCTATTGATAAGCAGAACGATTTCCTTTCTGACCGAAAGTTCAATCAAATCGATACCGTAACGATTTCTTAAAGATGTCGCAACGATTTCTTTAGTTCTCGTAACGATTTCTTTGAAACTCGTAACGACTTGGTAGCCGTAACGATTTCGTAAGTTCTCGTAACGATTTCTTTAGAACTCATAACGACTTGGTAGCCGTAACGATTTCTTTAGTTCTCGTAACGATTTCTTGAAACTCGTAACGACTTGGTAGCCGTAACGATTTCTTTAGTTCTCGTAACGATTTCTTTGAAACTCGTAACGACTTGGTAGCCGTAACGATTTCTTTAGTTCTCGTAACGATTTCTTTAGTTCGTAACGATTTCTTTGAAATTCGTAACGACTTGGTAGCCGTAACGATTTCTTTAGTTCTCGTAACGATTTCTTTGAAACTCGTAACGACTTGGTAGCCGTAACGATTTCTTTAGTTCTCGTAACGATTTCTTTGAAACTCGTAACGACTTGGTAGCCGTAACGATTTCTTTAGTTCTCGTAACGATTTCTTTGAAATTCGTAACGACTTGGTAGCCGTAACGATTTCTTTAGTACTCGTAACGATTTCTTGAAATTCATAACGACTTGATGTGTTCATAACGATTTGCTTTGCGCAACGATTTCTTTAGAGTTCATAACGACTTGATAAGTGTTCATAACGATTTGCTATGACTCATAACGATTTCATAAGTCATACAGTCATCGATTTCATATCTTGATATCTTATTCATCTTAAAGCATTGACCAGTCAAAGTCCACGTAGACATTTCTCTGACGCTTTTGCATTTATGAGATCTGAACATATCTCTGCATGCATGCAGACCATATCATCCTTTATCGTGCCTACTCTGATAACGTCCTTTAGACTTAAGCTATTTGGCATTACTATTTTCTTGACTATTGCTACTGACGTTGACTGACATCAGAGACAGCTTATCTGTCTGCTATTTGAGATTGACATCTGTGCAGACCTCTGAACTAGCTTCATGGTACAACGTTAAACAAATTGAAGCCATCGGATATCTTTGAAGATCTCATCTCTTTGCATGCTCAAGTAATCAAAAGACTGTTGACAGGAAGCTTCCAAGACTCCAGATGTCATTCAGTCTAACGACTACTCAAAAGAGAGACAACGGACTCTTTAACGTCTAGATTTCAAATTGAAGATATATATACAAGTCAGAAGAACAGAAGAATCAACAACGTTCAAGAAAAACATTCAAATTCTTCTGAAGAAAGTTTAGAGCAGAAAACTTCATTCCTCTTAGCTTTTGCTCTTTTGCTCTCTACTAGCTAGTGAAAGATCATTTGAAGAGAGCTTGTGTAGTTCTGAGAGTGAGCCTAGATTTAGATTCTTTGCTCTCAGTGCTAGGTCCTTCAGATCATTGCTTGTTGCAGTTTGATCTAGGGGCTTGTCTTTCAAACCTCTCTTGTGTTGTTCCCTTCTGGTGTGAAGGAAGACCTGGTGGTATCCAGGGTGTTGTTCCCTTCTGGTGTGAAGGAAGACCTGGTGGTATCCAGGGTGTTGTTCCCTCGGGTGTGAAGGAAGACCAGCTGAGCTGGGTGTTGTTGTGTCCTTAAGGGGGACTGTACCCTTGATTAGTGAAATCCTGAGGTATTGCTCAGGGACTGGACGTAGGTCTCCTGTGGAAAGGAGTTCCGAACCAGGATAAAAATCCTACTGTCTTGTGGTTGTATTTTGTGTGATTGCTATCTCATTTCCTCTAACTCTAACCTTCATTTAAGTTGTTGTGTAATCCTTTTAGTGAACAGGTTTAATCGAAGATCAAATTTTAATAACCCATTCACCCCCCCTCTGGGCTAGCTAGCTGGGCAACACGATGCCCCTTTTTTTCATGAAGAAGCTCCTGCGCCCGACGTTTGCGCCGCTCTGGCACCATGCCAGCTCTATACCCTACCACAACAACCACAACAACCTCCACTTCCACCATAGCCTGTGTTGCTCAGGTGAATGTTGCCAATACCGAACCATCTGGAAACCACTTGGTGCTACGACGATGAACCTTTCGAGGTCATGTTCATACGCCATTTATCTACACCTCTTACATTGCCATCCATTGCTATTAAGCCTTCCATAATTAAGCCTACGCCCACCATTACACCAATCGTTACACCTCCCATTACGCTAGCACCCTTGGCAGCCGAACCCGAGCAAATCTTCCCCTTCATACCCATTATGCCTCCACTGACCATACAACCTCCCATTGCTCCATCCACATCCACCCCCATCCAACGGAGCGGGTGCAAACATTTAAGGAGATTCAAGCGTCAGCAGAGTCAGCAGAAGGAAGTCCTGGGACCGGGCATGCTATTCAAAATCCAAGATTGCATTCCTCGTATTTATTTCTATACCAGGCACATTCATCGAGCGGAAGTCTCCCCTCCAATCATGGCCGTCAAGAGTCCTTCTAAAGATATGCCAATAATTCCAGTTGCCAGCCGGCGCCATTTCCATATACTCATAGAGAATCTCTCCCTCCAAGCTCATGACCATCGACCCCTCACCATGTGAATCTTCCACATCCCAGAGTGAAGGGGTCAGCTTCTCAGATTGTGCTCAAGCACTGTAAGGCCAATCATTGGCACAATCTATTATTCAAAGGGACGTGCCCCTTTCCATAACAAACATTCTACAATCTTTGGGCACGGTCCCCTCTTCGTGCTTCCAACTCTACCGGTGGAACTCCCCACCATTTCGTTTAACTATATTCCAAGGGAGTTGCCATTGACGCTTGAAACTCTGACGGAAGTCAACAATCCAATCATTGAGAGCTGTTCAATCCCTCTGAGAAGAGCAAGACCTTCCGCCCGCTGGGCAAAATTTGTGAGGAAGTACCTGAGGGTCAGAACGCCAACCCCCAAGCAAAAACCAAAATGCCGGGCAGGGCAAAAGACCATGGGATCTCCTCCATCCTTTCATTCTCTTTCCAATCATCGTCTGTGCTCCTCAGAACCTTCCTGTGGGTTCTCCACATTCCCTTCCCGTGGGAGGCATTTTATTTTCATCTTTTGTATAATCTATTTTCTTATACCGAGCATTGCGCCCCTTTTTGTACTCCTTACTCTCCCTTCCGTGCCCCTCGTGGCACATCTTCCCATTGTGCCACGCCTAGCACAACTCCCTTCAGTGCCCCACGTGGCACAACTCCCTCCAGTGCCCCACGTGGCACATCTCCATTCCGTGCCCCACGTGGCACATCTCCTTCTTGTGCCCCACGCGACACCTCTCCATCCTGCGCCCTACGCTGCGCACCCTCCTCTTTGGCCCCTCGCGGCCCACTTTTTCTTTTCTCTCCTCCGGCTCATCCGGATCCTCTCTCTCTTTCAGGGCACCGCGCCCTCCTTCTTCTCCAATTCCCTCCGGCCCCGCCGGAGTCTCCAAAATCTTTCCTCCGCTTTCTCCTCTCCAGTTTTAATCAGGTCCTTTGACACTTCTCGCACTATTTTTGGGGCTTCAGTCCCCAGACGTCCTTTTAATTAAAACAAAAAATGTAAATTCTTGTAGAACCTGAGTCTCGCCCCAACGCGGGGCATTCGTCCTTCCTTTACCCTCCAAACTCTTACTATATTTATCAGTGTCAACAAAAATCCATAAGAAGATGAATATTTCGACGTTGCCATGCTATCACAGCATTCCCGTTATGAGAATTCCGTGCCTGGAGTTCAAAATTCCCTCCCGGGTCATTAAAGTTTGTCCTTGGCATGGGCAATTCACACACTACACGGTGCCCTAGGCCGATTGCTCCCGGTAGACGCCATCACTGTTAAAGCCACACCTGAATGGCACAAATGTCTGTTTCTCTCCTCTTTCGGCCGAAGTATGGGTAGTAGAGGTAGTTCGGGCGAAGAAACCTTCCTGAAGCACTCCATCATAAGAGGACGTCCTCCAAATGGGGAAAGTCAAATGACCAAGAAAAATCAAGTCCAATGCATGTCAAGAGTGGCAAAGTCCCCGCTGAGATCCAAATGGACCCAGTCATATGCATGTAGAAATCAAAATCAATCAAGATAATAGGGCATGGCAAAGAGTGTCAAAGTCCCCGCGGAGATCCAAATGGACTCGGTCGTACGCATGTCCCTACAATCAATTGGTCATCACTCAAGATTTCAAAATAATTCAAAAGCCCCAGTGCTTAATGAGACTGAACCTTCTGACGGTTGTGCCAAAGGAGGTAGTCAAACCCAACTCTTCAATACTCATATTAGGCTTACTTCCAAATTTTCCTCTCTTCTCCCTGCTAGACTTAGTCACCTTTTAAGGCGTGGCTTTGATAGTGGCACTGTTAGCCACAAGCAATCAGCCCCCAGGCACCACTTCAAATGCACGCCCTACTCTGAGCATCCTTAATGACACGGAAGGTAACCAGGACCCCTCGCCAGTCAGTTCTCATAACCTTAATACCGCCTTGGCATGGCAATGTTTTAAAATCAACAAAAAAAGATGAATATACAACCAAAAAAAAAGATGAATACTCTCAAAATCAACAAAAAAAGATGAATATTTCCAAAACAAAAAATCTAAATATTTTCAAAATCCCATAAAAATTTTAATACATCCAAAAATCTCACAAAAATTTTGAATATTTTCAAAATCCAAAAAGTTTCTGATGGTCTTGCACAAAGCATGTTGCGCCTGTTGTTTGCGCTAGGACGATGCAAATCTTTCCCTTCATGGGTTCCTCCCATCCTTAACTCCAATCTCCTTAGCCAGAGATCACCTATCATCATGGTCTAACAAACAAACCAAATGAGCTGTTTATTTAATACTTTATTAATGCTCCAAGACATGCTTTGAATGAATGTTGTTTTTCCATGACATTTGTTTTCTTGGCTAATGAGTTTTGAGCGCAGGATTCGAGTTACCTCATCTAGCGCTACATCAGGCCGCTGCTGCCTTCACCATCAACTATCTGCATCTACTATATGTTATACCCTTAGAGTATACCAAGGACCTTGTGGCTCTGAGGAATCTGGGATTTGAGTTCCCCTCTATAAAAAACAATGATTATCCCAGAGGATCCTTAGCCGCACAGATAGGCCGTTACGCTTGGCATGCGAGGGCGACGGATCCATGCATGAAACCTGGTCCTGACTCCCGGCGTAACAATATTATCCTTGGTTATTTTCTACTCCTCTTTTAATCTTATTTCCTTTTAGCCCAGTATATGCATATTGAAATCTCAGTGGAAATCCACTCTTCCAAGCCAATTTAAGGGCCATCTGCGCCTCAAATTCAAAAGCAATCTTGAAATATTCCATTCGGGTCGAATACCCAACTCCCTTTGTCGTCGTCTTCGGGCTGATTTCCTTCAGAACCTTTGTTTGGACTTATCCCTTTTATTTTTCGTCTTTAGCTCCAAGAGATCTACCTAAGGCAGTGGCAGACGCCCCCGATGGTGCAACCTAATAGATTGTGTCCTTAGGTACTTCCCCTTCGCTGGAAGTTGATCTCTATTTCTCTCCCAAGACCCACCTGCGGTAGTGGCAGACACCCCCAATGGTGAAACCTAACGGATTGTGTCCTTAGGTACTTCCCCGACGCTGGAAGTTGGTCTTTTTCTTTCCTTTCGTGTCCCACGTGGCACCTTTCCTTTCTAATCCCTTTCATTTGTCCAAACATCTGTTTCTTTAGGTCTTCTTTCTGGTGGTGACTTCCATGGGTGTTGGTAAAAGACTCTTATCAGGTGGCAGTCACCCCATTGCCCGCGTGTCTATTTTTCACATTGGCGTCTACTTTTCAGTCCGCTCTCGCTACACTCCTCTTCGCTACACTTCATTTCTTTTCATTTCATTACACTCCATTGCACTCCACTTCGTGTCCCTCCGCTTCGCTCCCCTGCAAAGTAGACGCTAAGGTGTGGCAGCTATAGACACGCGAATTTGGCTCCACCGCGGGCAACTTTCATGTTGCACCATAATGCCCCAAATGGCCTTCATTTTGCCTTGAAAGAGTGTTTTCCCCATCATTTTGGATCATCCCCATTCTTCCCCAGTGCTTCCCCTTCATTTCCGGAACCCCTCGGGTATTATAAGCTTAAAATTCATGTCGCGACGGGTATGGCAGCCGCCTCTCTCTAAAAACGAGTCATGTACCCCGGACGTGATTCAGGATCCTTGTCGCGACGGCCTTTAGGGCCGCAACCTTATCGCGGCTTGCATGTCGACCGCGACTACGATTAACGCGTCGGCTCTGCACGACGCGACAATGAAGTCTTATTTTATTTATGGAAAATGCCTTTTTATGAACACATCTGTCATAAGTGACGTGATTCCAATTTCCTTTTAGGCGTAATTTTCATAAATAAAATAGGAAAGCTTATCGCGTCGTGTGATGCCGATGCGATCATGTTTATAGTTGCGTCCTGCCACCCGGACGTGATTCAGTATGGCCCAGAAAGTCGTCGCAGTCAGGTTCGTAATCATGGGAAAAGCCTGAATCGCGTCCTTGTCAGAAGACGCAATTTAGAAGGTCAAATCTGAAATCCAAACGCATTCATGAGCCGATCGCCTCAGAATCAAGCGAGTTGTTATCGCGTCGGGGGAAGCCGCTGCATTTCAAGTCACGGCGGCCTGATTCGAAGCAATTCCAACTGTAGCTGGAGCTACGGTCATGATGCGCCTATCACATAAAATTGACCTTCTGAAATGCGGCCTGCAGCCAAGACTCGTTTAAATCCTTGTCGCAGCGCCCAAGCCCGACGTGATTCAAGTCGCGGCCTGCCACCCAGACGCGATTCAAGTCCTTGTCGCGGCAGCTGTACCCGACGCGATTCAAGTTTTTACCCCTATAAATTGACCCCCGAGGGTCATTTGTAGAGGGGGGGTTCCACAAAGCGGCGAAGCCCTTCCAGATCCTCACCTCGACTCCGAGTCATTCCTCACCGATCCATCCTTCTTCCTCGGAGTATGGCGCCGTCGTCTCCTTCCATTGCACATGCGAGGCGGAAGCGTCTTCCCCCGTGTCCTCCATCAACTCCGACAACGGCCCGTCACGCCGCACCAACATGTGGGGAAGCACCCCCTCGCCTCTCTCTCTCTCTCTCTCTCTCTCTCTCTCTCTTTTATTTGCATTTCTAATCCTTCTGGGCCCCACGTGGCTCTTTACGTTTTCACCTCCTCCGGGCCCCACATGGCCCTTCTTTAATTCTTTTTTTGCACACATGCATGCATACACACACACACACCTACTTTAGGGGTTTAAAACCACCATCCGGTGAGTCCTCCCCATTTTACTCATTTTATTATTTATTGGAATTCGGTATAACACGCCTTATTTCGCTAATCCCCATTCTTATTTTTCTTTTTTTTGCAAGGGTAATCGACGAGGAGGAAACGCCCTCTACCGCGGCCGACTGTGTTCGTAGAGGAAGATAGGGCCCACATCATCCCCCACGCAATCTCCCCGCCAAAAAGGTACGCTCGCGATCATTCTTCCATCCGCACCCCTCGCCGTGCACTCTCCATTCGGCACCCTCGCGTGCCTAGTGATCACGATCATTTTCCTTTATTTTATCACCACCCTCTTTGTGGATTTAAACGCCCGGGGTCCCCGACGGACCACTGGCGGTGTCTACAACGACCAGAAAAAAAGGTTGCCTAGGTATTTGTGTTTTAATGCATGCAGGCTTCTTGTAGTAAAGCACGTAA
Organism: Colocasia esculenta; assembly: GCA_014218235.1. NCBI lineage: Eukaryota > Viridiplantae > Streptophyta > Magnoliopsida > Alismatales > Araceae > Colocasia > Colocasia esculenta. The sequence goes on from CM024753.1 coordinate 174,788,963, forward strand.
AGTTTGGATCCGTCAACCTATTGAAAGGATAAAAGATTTAGAAGATCTTTTCTGAAGATGCAAAGACCAATCCAAGCATTTGTAGCTGCAAGCTAATCTCTGCATGCCGACGACCAGTCACTCTAACTGACATAAAGCTGTGAGATAATGGGCACCTGAATGGCTACTTCAACGGTCAAAATATGCTACAGAGAATATATAGAAGACTGAAGACTCCATGAAAAACAACTTCAAGGTGCAATAGTGCTTCAGTGTGAATCATCTACAACTTGCGAGCATCAGAAAGAAGAGCTCTAGTTTTCACTCCATCTTTTCTTCAGCTCTTAGCTCTCAGCCTTTCATTGTTTAGACATTTTGAGAGCTTGTTGTTTTGAGAGATTTTTTCTAGTTCAAATCTTTCTCTCTCAGACTTTGCCTCAGATCAAGCATTCTGTTGTAAGCTTGGTCTAGGGGTCTTTCGCCTTTCTGCACATTCTTTTTGTGTGTTCCTCTTCGGACTGTGAAGAGAAGACCTGTTGAAAATAGGTGGTTGTTTTTCCCTTCATTGAGAAAGGAAGACTGTGTATCAGGTGGCAGTTTGTACCTCTTCTGGGTTTGAAGAGAAGGCCAGTTGCGGCTGGATGTGTAAGGGTCCTTCAGGGAGACAGCACCCTTGGTTAGTGAAATCCAAGTTGTTGCCTGGGGACTGAACGTAGGACTCCTTGGGATAGGAGGTCCGAACCAGGATAAAATCCTCTTGTGTTTGTGTGCTTGCTTGTTTGTCTTCATTATTATTAACACTAACTATCGATCGTAGTGTTTTTGTGTTTAGCATTTTTATTGACAGGTTTTAATCTAAAAGAAATTTTAGAATCCCATTCACCCCCCCTCTGGGCTTGCTAGCTGGGCAACACGTGGTATCAGAGCTAAGTCTCTTCAAGAAAGAAGATTTCACGATCTAAAGAGCAAAGATAAATGACAGCTCAAGGATATGCTGAGGGTCAGTCCATCAACAGACCTCCTCTATTCGATGGTGAAAACTGCAACTATTGGAAGACCAGAATGGAGTTCTTCCTTCAAGGTCTCGATTTTCAACTTTGGTCCATCATAAAAGAAGGAGATCTAGTAGTTCTTAACAGTAGAGAAAATTGGACAGATGAAGACAAAATGAAGATATCTCTAAATAGCAAAGCTAAGAGTATACTGTGTTGTGCACTGAGCAATAAAGAATTCAATAGGATCTCAGCGTGCAAATCAACAATGGAAATGTGGGAGAAACTCAGGATCACATATGAGGGAACAGACAAAGTCAGAGAAAAAGAATAGATGTAGCACCCCGGAAATTTTAATTAATAAAAATGGAAATAAATAATTTTCATAATAACAAGTATTTAAAACATACGTATCATTATCGTATGTGCTAAAACACATCGGAAAATTCCGTAAAAATTATAAATCAACCCCAAACATTATTACTAAACGTTTCACAAAGAAATTTGTGCCAAGAAAAATTGGATTAGCTAAGTTTAAAGTGTTTCGCGACATATTATCGTAATTCATGAATAAGTCGAAATATCATTATCACACATACTTGGACGAGTCAGGAAATTAAATAAAAATCATAAATGGATTTCAAATAATATCCTCTAATGACCCATCAAGAAAATTGGGTCAATAAAAATCATGTGAGCTAGGTTTAAGAATTATTGTGACCGATTATCCAAATAAAGAAACGAGTCGGAAAACCGTTAACACGGAAATACGACGCAATAAAAAATTAAATAAAAATGTTATAAATGCTTCTAACAATATATATTAATGACCCAATATCATAATTGGGCCAATGGACATCATTTGGCCCAATAATCGAATAAAACAAGAAAATACATAGAAATTCGTAACCATAAATAAGCTGAAATTAAAAAGAGGCAATTAGAGTTGAATTGGGATACAAACATACATTCATGGCAACCCAAATTCGTGCCTACCCACCCATGGAAGTTGCTTGATGGCCAAGACTCTCTAATGGAGGAAGAAATCATCAAAAATAGGAAACCAACATGCCAATCCCGAAACCCTTCTTCCTAGTTACAATAGGACTCCTAAACACCATGGTTACTTAACTCTTCACCAAAAACCCTAGGTACGAGTTTCAGAACTTGCTGGGGTCGTGTGGAGGAGCTCTTGGTGGCTGGAGAGTAGGAGATCAAGCATACCAAGCTCATCTTCTTTCCCCGTTCATCTGCCACGACCTACACAAACCACCCTCTTAAAGCCGATCAAAGGTAGGCCAAACCTAAATCCCATCATGCAAGGCTTATACCCCTGGAAAGAGGGTCGAGTCTACTTCCTAACCCAAGTGGAATGCCCAAATTCCATGCAGTATACACGGAGTATTAGGCGTTCTACAAACAGTGGTCTGAACACGGGTTTTCTGAAGAACGAGACTTCATCAACCCAGGAGGTGGGTTTTCTCGGGCCAAATCTTAACATCTCCTATAGAAAATGTGTAGAGCATCAAGTTAGCTTTCATTGCCCTCTGGTTTTATCAAATTTCATTGAGTAGATTTTGAATTATAAGCGTTTTCTCAAAGTAGTGCACTGTCAGGGCTTTTCCTGTTCTTCATATGTTTCATGTGGTTCAAGACCGAATTAGAGTAAATCATAACATGAAAGTTATTCTACTAGTTATCCTCTTCAAGTTTTGTGTTGAACATTTTGTCTAAATGTCATCCGTTAGAGAGTTATAAGCATGGTAATAGGATTGCTGCATAAAACTACGACTTCAGGTTACACTTGGTCTGACTTTGTGTTCAACGTGATCAAAGCCTATCGAAACCATCCTTATTTTCCAATTCCGATTTACTGGAAGTACCCTGTATGTCTAGGTTGTTTTAAAACTGGTTTCGTTATTTTTCATGCACTGTACATTTTGTTCTCTATTTTAGAACAACCCTGTGTCAAAAGAAGAAAGACTGGTCCGCAATCCAAAGCACTGTCCTTGCTCTGTCAGAGTCAGGCACGGACCCTGTGAACGCGACGGCCCGATAGGTCGCGTTCAGAGGTTTGATTGCGACATACCGCTTGTCACTTTCTCAAGGCGACATGCGCTCCGTCGCTATCAGGCTACTGATCTGACATCCCCGTCGCGATGCTCACCCCCTGTGTCGCCTTCTGGTCCCGACCCGTCGCGCTTCCTTGTAAGACCCTGTCGCGATCTGACCCCGGGCCTGACAGCACCCTGTCGCCTTCCTTACATGATCCTGTCGCGATCTGACTCTGGCCTGACCACCATGTCGCCTTCCTTATATGCCCATGTCGCGATCTCAGGATTTTTACCGAAACCATGTGTTTTCTTGCAAATTTTACCGTATATACCCAAGGTCTGTTTAAATGTGATATTACTGTGTAAGTTGCATGTCTTGGGTCTGATCATTACATGATTGTTATTTAATGGCTTAAAATTGATTAACCCATTTAAAAGCTTTAATTACATGAATGATATTCTAAGTGCTCCTTAAATGTTATGATCCATTCGTGCTACTTGTGATTAATCTTCCTACTGATTCTACCATGTTTAAATGATAAGGGTTATCATAAAATCTGCCATCCATGATTAGTTAAAGTGCATAGTTTTTTCCATGTTATATTGTCAAGTGCTTCCTGCGAGTTTGAGACGATGGTTTGTGAATTGAGACACGCGTACCGCACTACACACTAGCACTATTAGGCAGCCTTTCTTGGGAAATTGGAAACTCTCTACCGGTCATTCCGAATCGGTAGACTAGCGACCTTTTCACCAAGGCCTCCGTAAATCTCCTCTGACCATGGATTCCCACATGGCCGACGAGTTGGTTGTACCATTGAAGTTCCCTGGAGATAGTGTGCACTTCCTTTCTCTCCTTGTTCTCGTGAGTGTGATCGACAATCTAGACTAAAGTCATTAATGTAAAGATTTAACCAAAGTACAAGTCGTACCGTTATGCTGCCGAATTTATCTCTTGACCATTGTTATCATGAAATCATGTTCAATTACTTATTACTTGTTCCCATCTTCATCATGAACATTACATTACACATGCTTACTTATTGAAACTCTCATTGGCCATTATTAATGACTGTGGGTATCTACATTTAAAAATTTACATGAGATGCTGACAGGGCACGGTGTGTGTCCAAGGGCTCCAATCTAGCCCCAATGACGGCGAGTCATAGATATACTGTTAACTATGGGGTATAATGATTACTGGCGTTGCATCTGCGCTGGGAGTCCTACTTGCTTGTTGAATGATAGATACAATACCACATACACGTGTCCTAGTGTACATTCTTGATGGATCTTTTCTCGGTGTACATTAGTGTTTACGTGCCTAATTAGTGTTACTTGATCGTGCTCGTACAATCTTGCTTGCTTGCTTGCTTGCGTGATATGGCCATCCTGCATTTATTGCAATTAGTGATATCTTGCGTTCTTGAAAGCTATTGACATCAAGTGAAATCTTGCGTGTCCGTACAAAGAATCTATGCTAGTTCTATCTTGTTATCTTGTTCCCAAATCTTGTTCTATCTTGTTCACTCCATCTAGCTTGTTCTCATGTATCTTGTTTTAATGAGTTTTATTCGTACATGCATATCATGACATTCATCGTGCTTACCTAGTTCTAAAATGTTAATCACTTATATCATTGCCCGCACATTGATATAAATCCTACTGGGCTAGTTTGCTCATCCCCTACTTTTACCCAATCTAGGTGACTATGACGTTTAAGAGGAAGAGCAAGTCGAGGATGGGAATGCGTCCGAGTGAAGAGCGTTCCAACTATGAGTCCATGTTATAGTAGCTTGCTTCGAGTGTTAGTACAATGTAGTAGGAAGTGAGGATTTAATGTACTTTCCCTTTTATTGAGTCTTAGTCCTGTACTAGTTTCCATTTGAATACAAGAGTTGAGATTTGAATACAATTTATATTGAGTTCAACATGTGGGCCCTATTATGATGTTGTGTTGATACACAAAGTGCGTGCTAGCTAGAGGCTTATTTGCCGACTGTCCACGTCTCGAAATATCGACTCGAATTAATTATTAATATCTGCTGCGAAATTCTCGGACGTGACAGTTTAGTGGTATCAGAGCCTAGGAATACCAAATAGGATATAGGTCTCAGGAACAGGAGATACCTATGGAACCTAGGTCATGGAAATTAATATAGTACCTGGTGAGAATGGGTAGAGACTGGGAATATGTTAGAAAGAATTAAACACTCCTACCCATTGACTCTTATAACGTATCTAGAGACATTAATTGGTTTCCATCCTTTTCTCAGGAACCTCATAACTCGTGCAGTACTCAACCGCAATGGCTCGTAATCAGTGGCAAGTTATGCAAGAAACCGTGGCTGGATTGACCCAGGCACTACAAAATGTAGTTCAGGCTGGAAATCAAGCTGGAGCTGCAAGGAACGGAGCCGGTGACCTGCACCGCAATTTTAGGAGTTTAAACCCTCCTCGTTTCTCTGGATCCCCTGACCCAGACGAGGCAGAAAACTGGAAGGAAGAAATAAAAGATCTTCCAAGTAATGCAATGCACTAATAGGGAGAAGGTGGTACTGGCCACTTTTCAGTTTACCAAGGATGCCCGAGCGTGGTGGAAGGCCACATCGGCCCACCTGCCTAATATAGCTGAACTAGAGTGGCCAGATTCCTGGAGATATTCCGGGGAAAATATTCTCTGAGAGAGTGAAGGAGAGAAAGCGACAGAATTTGCCGCACTGAAGCAGAAGGGAATGTCCGTGGCTGAGTATGAGGCTCAGTTCGCACGTCTTGCTGTTTATGCCCCACATCTAGTGGGAACTGATAGACTGAAGGCTAACCGTTTCATGGATGGGCTCAGGCCATGTTCATTGAAAGACTCGGACCCAATAATATTCAAACTTACACTGAAATGGTCCAAAGAGCTCAGCTGGTAGAAGACACCATGGCCAGGTGGATGGCATGAGGGGCAAGGACAACTCCAAGCCTGTCTTCGTCAGGAAGGGAGCACCTAATATTGCTCTAACCTTTCGTAACAACAACGTCAACAACAACAACAAGAGGCCGAATATCGAAGGGATATTGCTGGAGATAAGAGAGCTAAGGTGGAAGGTAGGCAGTTGGCGGAAAACTGCAAATTCTGTGATAAACCGGGGCACCAAGCTGAAGAATGCTGGAAGAAGCTCGGGGCATGCTTGAGATGTGGTGGTCGTGACCACCGTATTCCTGACTGTCCAATGATGAAGGACCAACCAGGCAGAGCTCAGAATATACCACGGCGCCAGGGACGCCTTAATGCTGTCATAGAAGCTGACCTACCGAGGAAGGGGGTGGTGGAAGGTACCATTTCCATACACTCTCAACCCGCATTTGTGCTTATTGATACTGGAGCTGCTTATTCATTTATTTCCACCACATTTGCTGCAACTCTGTCAACCTGTACCCTTGAAATCCAAGATCACTGTAGCCTCCCCACTAGGCTCAGAGTCTGAACTCACCACTACTTGCCGAAATGTGAAACTATAATTGGAGGACACAATCTCCCTGCGACCTTATCTGTTTAGACATGAAGGTTATGATGCCATTCTGGGTGTCGATTGGCTAATTGAATATGATGCCGATGTAAACTGTCGCCATAGGAGGGTCACTTTTAAAAGACCAAACCTTCCAACTTTATCACTACTTGGCACCCACTATCACACACCTATCTAATATCCTCCTTGAAGGCTTCTAAGCTGATCAACCAGGTTGTGATGCTTTCCTAGTTTCCGTCTTGGCAACTGAAAAGATGAATCGACCCTAGAAGACATTCCATAGCCAGGGACTATCCTGATGTATTTCCAGAGGAATTACCTGGTATACCACCTGAGCGGGAGGTAAACTTCACCATCGAGTTACTCCCTGGGGCAGCTCCTGTTTCAAAAGCTCCGTACCGCATGTCCCCTGTTGAATTGCAGGAGTTAAAGAGACAGATCCAAGAATTACTAGATCAAGGTTTTATCAGGCCTAGCACATCCCCATGGGGAGCGCCAGTGCTATTTGTCAGAAAGAAGGACGGGACAATGAGGCTATGCATTGATTACCGTCAGTTAAACCAGTTGACAATAAGAATAAGTATCCACTGCCCCGCATCGACGAGCTGTTTGACCAGATCTCCGGTGCACGTATTTCTCCAAGATAGATCTAAGATCAGGCTACCATCAACTAAGAATAAAGGAGGAGGATATTCATAAGTCTGCATTCCGAAGTAGATATGGTCACTATGAGTTGTAGTTATGCCGTTTGGTTTAACAAATGCTCCAGCGGCTTTCATGCAACTTATGAATATATTTATAGGCCATACTTGGACCAGTTTATAGTGGTGTTCATTGATGACATCCTTATTTACTCCAAATCCAAAGAAGAACACGAAGAACACTTGAAGATGGCTCTACAAGTGCTTAAGACAATCAACTCTATGCCAAACTTAGTAAGTGTGAGTTCTGGATGGAAGAGGTGTCTTTCCTTGGCCACATCATATCCAAGGAGGAATCTCTGTAGACCGTCTAAGGTGGAGGCAGTAAAGAACTGGGAAAGGCCGACAACTGTGTCGGAGATTAGAGCTTTCTGGGTTTAGCCGGTTATTATCGTCGCTTCATTAATTTCTCAAAGATAGCTGTACCATTGACCTGGCTTACCAGGAAGGAGAATCCATTTGCATGGACTGATGAATGTGAAGAAAGTTTCAAGGCATTGAAAGAGCACCTTACCTCAGCACCCGTACTAACACTGCCAGTTGCTGGGGGTAGTTTTGAAGTATACACCGATGCATCCGGATCGGCCTTGGCTGTGTGCTGATGCAGAATGGGCAAGTTATATGCTACGCGTCCAGACAATTGAAGAAGCACGAGGACAATTACCCTGTACATGATCTGGAGCTAGCGGCTGTAGTCTTCGCCTTGAAGATATGGTGTCATTATCTATATGGTGAGAAATTCATTGTGTTTTCTGACCATAAAAGCTTGAAGTATCTGTTTTCTTAGCAGGACTTGAATATGAGACAGCGGAGGTGGTTGGAGTATCTCAAAGACTTCGATTTCACGATCCAATATCATCCCGGAAAAGCAAATTCTGTGGCAGATGCTCTAAGTAGAAAGCCAATGATCACACTGTCAAGTTTAATGGTGGACGAATGGAAGTTATTAGAAGACTTCGCCAAGTTAAATATTGATGCTGACATCAAAGAGAAGGGATGCTTTGTTGCTAGTGTTAGAGCACAACCTACACTACTTGAGGACATCACAACACTCCAAGACAATGACCCTGTACTTGTGGAGATTAAGGCTAATCTAGACCAGAGGCCGATTTCTCATTAACTGAAGATGGAAGGTTATTGTTCCGGGATTGAGTCTGTGTACCGACCATGCGAGACAAAGAAAATGATTATGGATGAGGCTCAAGACCAGGTATACCATCCATCCTGGAACTACCAAGATGTATCAAGATTTGAAAAGAAGCTTTTGGTGGCCTAATATGAAGAGAGAAGTGGCGGAATATGTCGCCCGATGCTTAACATGTCAAAAGGTCAAGGCAGAGCACTTGCGACCCGCAGGTAAACTCAAACCCCTAGAAATCCCGACATGGGAATGGAAGGTATAGGGATGGACTTTATTTTCGGTCTACCCAAATCTAGAGGTGGATTCGATGGTATCTGGTTATTGTCGACCGCTTACTAAGTCGGCTCACTTCTTGCCAGTGAAGAATAAGTGGTCAGTAGATGTTCTGGCCGCATTGTACGTAAAGGAATAGTCAGATTACATGGAGTACTGGTGTCTATCGTGTATGATAGAGACCCCAGGTTCCACATCCCACTTTTGGAAAGGACTGCACTACTCCTTGGGATCTAAACTAAACTTTAGTACGGCTTTCCATCCACAGACAGATGGTCAGACGGAGAGAACCAACCAGGTGATCGAAGACATGCTTAGAGCATGTGTCCTAGATTTTGGAGGAAGCTGGCACGAACACTTATCCCTCGTGGAGTTCGCCTACAATAATAGCTATCAAGCTAGCATTCAAATGGCACCATTTGAAGCACTCTACGGCATGAGTTATCGATCTCCAATATGCTGGTACGAAGTTGGCAAAAAACAAATGCTAGGACTGAGATGATAAAGAAACTACAGAGAAGGTAAAGCTTATTAAAGAAAGAATGGCAGTGGCGCAGCAAAGACAAAAGGCATATGCAGATAATAAAAGAAGAGACCTGGAGTTTCAGGTTGGTGAACATGTATTCTTGAAAGTGTCTCCAGGCCGTGGGATCAGGCGATTTGGCATTAAAGGCAAGTTGTCACCAAGGTTTGTCGGGCCTTTCGAAATCCTCGAAAGAGTCGGCGAGGTGGCATATCGTCTCGCTTTACCACCACAAATGGATGGAATACACAATGTGTTCCACATATCCATGTTGAAAAGTATGTACGAGATCCATGGCATGTCATAGAATATGAGCTTCTGGAATTCAACAAAGACGGAACATATCAAGAGAAGCCGATTAGATCGTGGACCGGAACTGCGCCAACTAAGGAACAAGACTATTCCACTAGTAAGGGTAGATGGAATCAACGCAAGGATGAAGACGACACGTGGGAAACCGAGGAAGCAATGCGCAAAAGATACCCGAAGTTATTCACAAGTAACACCTCACTTGTACAAAATCTTTCTATATATGAATTTGGGGACCAAATCTCTTAAGTGGGGGAGGGTGTAGCACCCCGAAATTTTAATTACATAAAAATGGAAATAAATAATTTCCATAATAACAAGTATTTAAAACATACGTATCATTATCGTATGTGCTAAAACACATCGGAAAATTCCGTAAAAATTAAATCAACCCCAAATTATTACTAAACTTTCACAAAGAATTTGTGCCAAGAAAATTGGATTAGCTAAGTTTAAAGTGTTTCGCGACTTATTATTGTTATTCAGAATAAGTCGATACATTATCACACATACTTGGACGAGTCAGAAATTAAATAAATCATAAATGGATTTCAATAATATCCTCTAATGACCATCAAGAAATTGGGTCAATAAAAATCATGTGAGCTAGGTTTAAGAATTATGTGACCGATTATCCAAAAAGAAACGAGTCGGAAACCCGTTAACACGGAAATACGACGCAATAAAAAATTAAAAAAATGTTATAAATGCTTCTAACAATATATATTAATGACCCAATATCATAATTGGGCCAATGGACATCATTTGGCACAATAATCGAATAAAACAAGAAAATACATAGAAATTCGTAACCATAAATAAGCTGAAATTAAAAAGAGGCAATTATAGTTGAATTGGGATACAAACATGCATTCATGGCAACCCAAATTCGTGCCTACCCACCCATGGAAGTTGCTTGATGGCCAAGACTCTCTAATGGAGGAAGAAATCATCAAAAATAGGAAACCAACATGCCAATCCCGAAACCCTTCTTTCCTAGTTACAATAGGACTCCTAAACATCATGGTTACGTAAATACTCTTCACCAAACCCTAGGTACGAGTTTCAGAACTTGCTGGGGTCGTGTGGAGGAGCTCTTGGTGGCTGGAGAGTAGGAGATCAAGCATACCAAGCTCATCTTCTTTCCCCGTTCATCTGCCACGACCTGCACAAACCACCCTCTTGAAGCCGATCAAAGGTAGGCCAAACCTAAATCCCATCGTGCAAAGCTTATACCCGTGGAAAGAGGGTCGAGTCTACTTCCTAACCCAAGTGGAATGCCCAAATTCCATGCAGTATACACGGAGTATTAGGCGTTCTACAAACAGTGGTCTGAACATGGGTTTTCTAAAGAACGAGACTTCATCAACCCAAGAGTTGGGTTTTCTCCGGCCAAATCTTAACATCTCCTATACCAAATGTGTAGAGCATCAAGTTAGCTTTCATTGCCCTCTGGTTTCATCGAATTTCATTGAGTAGAGTTTGAATTATAAGCGTTTTCTCAAAGTCGTGCATTGTCAGGGCTTTTCCTGTTCTTCATATGTTTCATGTGATTCAAGACCGAATTAGAGTAAACTCATAACATGAAAGTTATTCTACTAGTTATCCTCTTCAAGTTTTGTCTAAATGTCATCCGTTAGAGAGTTATAAGCGTGGTAATAGGGTTGCTGCATAAAACTATGACTCAGGTTACACTTGGTCTGACTTTGTGTTCAACGTGATCAAAGCCTATCGAAACCATCTTATTTTCCAATTCCATTTACTGGAAGTACCCTTGTATGTCTAGGTTGTTTTAAAACTAGTTTGTTATTTTTCATGCACTGTACATTTTGTTCTCTATTTTAGAACAACCCTATGTCAAAAGAAGGAAGACTGGTCCGCAATCCAAAGCACTGTCCTTGCTCTGTCAGAGTTAGGCACGGACCCTGTGAACGCGACGGCCCGATAGATCGCGTTCAGAGGTTTGATTGCGACATGCCCCTTGTCGCTTTCTCAAGGCGACATGCGCTCCGTCGCTATCAGGCTACCTGATCTGACATCCCCGTCGCGATGCTCACACCCCTGTGTCGCCTTCTGGTCCCGACCCGTCGCCTTCCTTGTAAGACCCTGTCGTGATCTGACCCCGGGCCTGACAGCACCGTGTCGCCTTCCTTACATGATCCTGTCGCGGCCTGACTCCGGGCCTGACACCCATGTCGCCTTCCTTATATGCCCATGTCGCGATCTCAGGATTTTTACCGAAACCATGTGTTTCCTTGCAAATTTTACCGTATATACCCAAGGTCTGTTTAAGCGTGATAATTACTGTGTAAGTTGCATGTCTTGGGTCTGATCAGTACATGATGTTATTTAATGGCTTAAATTGATTAACCCATTTAAAAGCTTTAATACATGATGTTATTCTAAGTGCTCCTTAAATGTTATGATCCATTCGTGCTACTTATGATTAATCTTCCTACTGATTCTACCATTTTTAAATGATAAGGGTTATCATAAAATCTTGCAATCCATGATTAGTTAAAGTGCATAGTCTTATTCCATGTTATATTGTCAAGTGCTTCCTGCGAGTTTGAGACCGATGGTTTGTGAATTGAGACACGCGTACCGCACTACACACTAGCACTATTAGGCAGCCTTTTCTTGGGAAATTGGAAACTCTCTACCAGTCATTCCAAATCGGTAGACTAGCGACCTTTTCACCAAGGCCTCCGTAAATCTCCTCTGACCATGGATTCCCACATGGCCGACGAGTTGGTTGTACCATTGAAGTTCCCTGGAGATAGTGTGCACTTCCTTTCTCTCCTTGTTCTCGTGAGTGTGATCGACAATCTAGACTAAAGTCATTAATGTAAAGATTTAACCAAAGTACAAGTCGTACCGTTATGCTGCCGAATTTATCTCTTGACCATTGTTATCATGAAATCATGTTCAATTACTTATTACTTGTTCCCATCTTCATCATGAACATTACATACACATGCTTACTTATTGAAACTCTCATTGGCCATTATTAATGACTGTGGGTATCTACATTAAAAATTTACATGAGATGCTGACAGGGCACGGCGTGTGTCCAAGGGCTCCAATCTAGCCCCAATGACGGCGAGTCATAGATATACTGTTAACCATGGGGTATAATGATTACTGGCGTTGCATCTGCGCTGGGAGTCCTGCTTGCTTGTTGAATGATAGATACAATACCACATACACGTGTCCTAGTGTACATTCTTGATGGATCTTTTCTCGGTGTACATTAGTGTTTACGTGCCTGATTAGTGTTACTTGATCGTGCTCGTACAATCTTGCTTGCTTGCGTGATATGGCCATCCTGCATTTATTGCAATTAGTGATATCTTGCGTTCTTGAAAGCTATTGACATCAAGTGAAATCTTGCGTATTCGTACAAAGTAATCTATTGCTAGTTCTATCTTGTTATCTTGTTCCCAAATCTTGTTCTATCTTGTTTACTCCATCTAGCTTGTTCTCATGTATCTTGTTTTAATGAGTTTTATTCGTACATGCATATCATGACATTCATCGTGCTTACCTAGTTCTAAAATGTTAATCACTTATATCATTGCCCGCACATTGAGATATAAATCCTACTGGGCTAGGTTGCTCATCCCCTACTTTTACCCAATCTAGGTGACTATGATGTTCAAGAGGAAGAGCAAGTCGAGGATGGGAATGCGAGAGCGTTCCAACTATGAGTCCAGTTATAGTAGCTTGCTTCGAGTGTTAGTACAATGTAGTAGGAAGTGAGGATTTAATGTACTTTCCCTTTTATTGAGTCTTAGTCCTGTACTAGTTTTCATTTGAATACAAAGAGTTGAGATTTGAATACAATTTATATTGAGTTCAACATATGGGCCCTATTATGATGTTGTGTTGATACACAATTAGTGCGTGCTAGCTAGAGGCTTATTTGCCGACTGTCCACGTCTCGAAATATCGACTCGAATTAATTATTAATATCCGCTGCGTAATTCTCGGGACGTGACAATAGATATCTTGGTAGCTCAGTATGAGAGATTCAAATGCAACCCGGAGAATCAATCACACAAATGTACAGTAGATTCACAGATATTACAAATGGGTTGGTTGGGCTTGGAAAGAGCTATGACATGGGAGATATGCTAAGAAAAATATTGAGATCCCTACCAGTCTCGTGGACTCCTAAAGTAACAGCCATAGGAGAAGCCAACGACCTAAGAAGGATGTCACTTGAAAAGCTTGTTGGGTCACTAATGGCCCACGAAATAACATGGAAAGGCTTGGAGAGTCCTCCAATAGGAAGAAGCACAACCACACTCTCAAGGCCATAGAAGACACATCTAGTGATGAATCAGATGATGATAAAAGCAATGAGAGTAGTGAAGAAGAGGAAGCATTTCTCTCCAGAAGACTGCAGAGAATACTTGCCAAGAGAAAGTATCAGTCAAGGAGAAGATATTTCAAGAAAGGAAAGGACTTCAAGAAATCTGAAGTCAAGGACACAGAGAAATCTGAACCCGTATGTTATGAATGCAAGAAGCCTGGACACATTAAGGCTGAATGTCCGAAGCTGAAAAGGACAGAGTTCAAGAAGAAGGACCACTCGAAGAAATTCAGGAAATATAAGAAGAAAGCCATGGCAGCTGCTTAGAGCAACGACAGTGACTTAGACAGCGAGTCAAGCTCCAGTGAAGAAGAAGAAGAAAAGGACAACCTGGCCTTCATGACAAACATAGATGAAAAGGTAACTTCTGACTCTTCTTTTAATTCATGCAATGATTCTGATTCAGATAGTCGAGAAGATGCATTCAACGAACAATACAGTAAGTATAAATATGTTTGTAAAATTTTAAAAACCACTAAGAAGAGTCTTGCATGCTTGGAAATTACTAACTCAAATTTAAAATCTGAAACTGAGCAACTAGAAAAACAAATTTTTTAATTAAAAAGAAGAAATGAACTGTTATGTGAAGATTTAAAAATTAAAAATGAACAGATAACAAACCTGGAAAACCAGGAAACCTTAAGCAAACTTAAAAAGGAAGTTGACACACTAACAAAAGATAATGAATATTTAACTAATACAATTGAAAATTTCACAAATGGTAAATCATCTCTAATACTAAAAGGAGCTAGAAGATAGGGTAGGAAAAAGCATGGTTTAGGATATACTCCACCAGATAATGAAGAAACAATAATACATCCTAAAATCTATCCAACACCAAAATTTGTAAAAGAACAAAATACTGAATATAAATCTAACTTTAAATACATCCCAATTGAAAAAGTAAGTAAAATATCTTACTGTAGTCATTGTAATAAATTAGGACATACTAAAATAACATGTACAACTAAACACCTAAAATGGATACCTAAAAAGAAAAATGAGGAAACTAACCAGCAAGGACCCAAAAGAACTTGGGTACCTAAATCTTAGTGTTTTAATTGCAGGCAAGCCTTAGAGCATCGAAGTGGTACTTGGATAGCGGGTGCTCAAGGCATATGACAGGCAACATAAAATTGTTTTCTTACATTGAAGATGAAGAAGGTACAGTGACTTATGGCGATAATGGAAAATGAACAGTGATAGGTTGTGGACCAGTTGACAGTCATGGGAGAACCCTCATTGAAGATGTGCTATGTGTTCAAGGACTCAAACACAACCTGATAAGTATAAGCTAGCTGTGTGACAAAGGTCACCAAATCAGATTTCAAGAGTCAAAGTGCCTCATTATGAAAAATGGTGTAACAGTGTTCGAAGCCTGCAGAGAAAAGAATCTATATGTGCTTCATCTAGAAGAGTTGAAGGATCAAGATGTATGTCTAGCAGCAAAAAGAGATCAGAATGCTGAGCTATGACATAAAAGATTGGGTCACTGTAGCCTAGATGGAATAAGGAAGCTGATCAAACATGATTTAGTGGAAGGTCTGCCCAAGATTATCTCAAGAACTAAAGGCGTCTGTAAACCTTGTGCAAAAGGAAAGCACACAAAGTCATCTTTCAAGTCAAAAACAGTTGTAACCACCTCCAAACCTCTAGAACTGTTGCATATGGATTTATTTGGGCCAATGAGAACCACCAGCCTAGGAGGAAAGAATTTTGGATTCGTAATAGTTGGTGATTATTCAAGATACACATGGGTATCATTTTTGGAGCATAAAGATGACACATTTGACAGTTTCATTAAGTTCAGTAAGTTAGTTCAGAAGGACAAGAAGTTCAGTATAATAAGCATTCGTTCGGATCATGGAGGAGAATTCCAAAATGAAAAATTTGCAGAATTTTGTGATGATCAAGAAATTGAGCACAGTTTATCAGCACCAAGGACACCACAACAAAATGGAGTAGCTGAGAGGAAGAATAGAACATTACTGGATATGGCCAGAACTATGTTATCTGAATATAATCTTCCAAGATATTTCTGGGCTGAAGCAATCAACACAGCATGCTACATTTTAAATAGAGTAATGATCAAGTCAATTCTGAAGAAGACAGCGTATGAACTTTACAAGCAGAAAAAGCCCAAGATCAGTCATTTTAGAACATTTGGTTGTCCATGCTTCATCCACAACAATAGAAAAAGAGATATAAGTAAGTTAGATTCCAAATCTGATGAAGGAATCTTTATGGGGTATGCTTCTAAACCTACAGGTTATAGAGTTTTTAACAAACAAAGTTTATTAATTGAACAACTGTTCATGTTATCTTTGATGAGTCTAACCCTTCCTTGAGAAAGAAAGTCGATAGTGATGATGAAAATGCAGAAATCCTCTCCAAGAAACTGAAAGAAACCTCCATCAAAGACTCTAAAGATCCACCATTGGAAGAACTGCAACAGAAAGAAATATCATATAATGATCTTCCAAAGGAATGAAGATACAAGAAGGATCATCCCATAGACAACATGTAGCAACCTGGAAAATTTAATACTTAAAAATTCTAAATAATAATTTCTTTAAATCGAAATAATAGAAACATACGTACCACTATCGTATGTGCAAGAATACATTGGAAAATTCCTTAAAATTATAAATCAACCCCAGACATTATTTCTAAGTGTTCTACTAAGAAATTCAAGCAACGAAAAATCTGATTGGCCAATTGTACGTCGCAATGTGACTAATTATCCAAATTAGGAAACTAAGTCGGAAAACCGTTAACACGGAAAAATAACGCCCCCATAAATTAAACGAATATGTCGGAGAGACTTCCAACATCATGAAATGATTACCCATTATCGGAATTGGACCAATGACCTCTCATAGCCATGAATAAATTCAAGTAAGAAATGCAATAAAAATCTGTAACTTTATTATTTCCTAATTAAAAAGGGAAATCCCATAAGATAAATTCCAATAAATAATGGGCTTTGATAAATGGATCATATAAAATTTATTGGGCCAAAATAGGGATTTTTAAAAGAAGAATAATAAGAAAATACCCTAAATTCGTAACTTAAATATTGCTTAAATAGAAAAGAGGTATTTACGCATTAAAATAGCTAATTTAAGATGGAATTGGATTCCTAAACCTACCCTAATAGGTTGGCCACGAATTTGGATCCCAACCTAACCCAAATTGGACATGGCAAGCTTGGAAGGTGGAATTAAATAGGAAATCTCGGAATTAAATAGGAGTTAGAGTCCTATTAGGAAATAGAAACATAGGAATCATAAACACTCTCCTAAATCCCCCATGGCCGGCCCTAACTCTTTGCCAAGGGTTGTTAGACCAGGAGGAGAGGCCAAGGAGGAGGAGATCTCATGGGGAGAAGACTCTCTCAAGCTCTCTCTCTCGTTCTTCAAGTTCTAGAACTAGAAGAGGAAAATAACTAAAGGTAGGCATTCTCACGAGCAAAATCTAATTAAATTTGTCTGTAGATTGTCCCATACATCAGGAATAAAACCCCTTTCATTTCATAATTTTTCTTTCACTCAATCTTTTGATCTCGAATTTTGAATCTCTGCAAACCCTATAACCTCGAACCTTCATGTTTAATTCATATCTCCTTGAATACTCTATCTCATACCTCGAAATTTTTATTGGAGATACTGATGATTGTTAGGAATCTTTCTTCCCTGAAAGCCCTAATTTTCATCCATCCTACCTTGCGAATTAATTCGTGGATCTCCACTGTGTACTGTACCAAGCACCTTGTAAATAAACCTGTTTGATTCATGTTGAGACCATGTCTACTATTCAATTCCTAATTACTGTGAATACTACTGCATGTCTAGATTCGTTTGGAACTAGTTTCGTGATTTTTCATCACTTGTGCAATTAGTTTGGGATTTTTGAAGCACCCTATGTCAAAATAAGGCAATCTGGACCGCAATCCAATGCTCTGCCCTTTTCTCGCTCGGACTCAGGTACAGTACCTGAGAATGCGACGACCCAATAGGCCGCGTTCTCAGGGCTGGTCACGACAGCACTGCCTGTCGCGATCTGATCGCGACAGGGTCTGTCGTCGCGATCTGCCTGCCTGATCTGACAAGCCCGTCGCGATCTGTACAAGGCCATGTTGCGTTCTCAGTTGACCCCGTCGCGACCCTTACTAGGGTGCGTCGCGATCTCAAACTTTTGCATGAAAACCCCCAATCTCTTTCTACAGTGATTATACCCTCTGTTATAATAGTTCTATACGCAGTAATACACACTTGTTAACTGAACATATATTGTGTAATTTAAAATACATGCACATGATCTCTTTCTATCTATGATTTCTCTTACACTTGCACTCACTTTGAACCATCCAAATATGGCTGAACTTGGCATGAAAATATCTCTTTAAACATTTGGTAATTATATATTTAATTACCCTATTTTAAATGGACTTGTCTACATTTTCTCGGGATGATTTAGAATACCGTTATCGACACTCCACTGTTCTAGAATTCCTCTAGAACATCGGGCACTTGTTTCTATATAAACACTTTTCTCTTGACTTGAACGAACTCTCCGTCGGATATTCCTTCTGCCGGACTAGTGAATCCTTGTTCAAGGCCTCCGTAAGACTCCTCTGTCCATGGATTCCCACATGGTCGACGAGCTGGTTGTACCCTAACACCTATGATACGCTTGAGGGATCAGTAAGATCCATATGCCCTTAGATTGTTCTCTCTCTTATTTTGAATCACGCCGGACCTCTGGACCTGTGCATAACATGGCCAGTGGAAGGGTAGTGAATTCCACCTGACTCCCTACACCGGTCACGCGTGTTGTGCAACTGTTATTATCGTTTGTTTAATGTTGTCTTACGAATATGTCCTTGTCTCGTCTACTGTCTCTATACTCTCGTCTATTCATGTTCACTCTACTATCTCGTCTATCTCGCCTATTCATCTAGTACTCTCTTGGTACCCTTTGAGCTGTGTGGCTCCTACTGCTTTGTACTGTTCATGACTGTCTAGCGCTAAAATGAGTCTTGTGACTCTACTGACTTGAATGCATACTGTTGAGGGCACATAGAGTGTCCGAGGGGCTCCAATCTAGTCCTGGGGGCAGAGAGCCACCCGAAAATACCTGCAGGGGCTATTGACGGTGTCTGCATTTGCACCGGTTCTGACTGACTGTTCTGAATTAGCTAGACATCTGACTATTATACTGTTACTATTAGTTTGTTAGTTCATACGTACTGCACTATTACTGTGCCACCACTGACTGTTACTGAACTTTTACTGTCCTGTTATTGAGTGACTACTGTCGTACTCTCTCCTTGCTCTACTTGATACTTGCTACCTTGAGTTATTGTGTTCTTTCGTGACTTAATCGCATTCAAAGTGCTATACTCTCTCGTTGTCTATTGACAATAAAAGTGCTCTATTTTCTCTCGGCTATCTACGGATAACCAAAGTGCCATTACTATTTTGATTGACAAAAGTTAATCAAAAGTGCTATACTATTTCGGTTGATGAAAATTAACCAAAGTGCAATTTACTCTTTACATGACCAACTACTATCTCTCTCCTTGCTATACATGTCACTTGCTATTGCTTAACACTGTCGCTACATGCTAATGCGTTGTTATCGTTTCTATCGTGACTTGACTTTAATCATCGTGCTATACTTGATTCATCTGCTATCTGAACCATGTTACTTGTGCTATTACTTTCTCGACTTTACACGACTCTCTCTATCATTAGTTACTCTGCCATTTAAAGTATTAATCATTTAAAGCCTGCTTGATCCTGAGATTTAAGTCCTATTGGGCGTTATCGTTCACCCTTCGTTATTTGTTATTGTGTCTCAGGTAAGTCAGACAATGACGTCACACACACCAATGGGACGGGACCAGTGTGATGAGCGATCTGGAGTCAGTCGATGAAGTTGCCCTAGTACTATGGAGTCAAATAGTTATTGCTTTAGATTTCTTTTTAATGTAGTGATGTCAATGAGTCTTGTGCATGGCTTCGAATTAGTGGTTGTAATAGTCTTAGTGATTTTATAATGAAATCGAGAGTTATTCTAATTATTTCATTAGATGCTCTGATGTTTGCGTCTGTATACGTAATTTACGTTACCATACTCTTTGCTCACGTTTCCCTCCGATTTATTCCGCTGCTAAATTGGAGGGGTATGATAGTTGGTATCAGAGCCTAGGATGTCCTTATTAGGATATTTTAAGTCTAGGGATGTTTTAGGTGAACTGTCATGACACGTGTCTAAGTCAACCACCATACCTATGTGAGAATTGAGTAGAACCATGGTTAAGACCTATATATAAAAAGTAATAAATTAAATGTTATTGCTCGCAGGAGACTAGAGGAGATGGCTGGCGAGCATGCACAAATGCACGAATTACAACAGACCGTACAGGGGTTAACTCAAGCTCTTAACAACGTGATTCAAGTAGGATCAAGAAATGGGGCAGGAGACTTATATGGGAACTTTCAACGAATAAATCCCCCTAAGTTTAATGGAACTCTGGATCCCAATGAAGCTGACAATTAGGTGAAGGCGATGGAACGAATCTTTAGAGT
Organism: Colocasia esculenta; assembly: GCA_014218235.1. Lineage (NCBI taxonomy): Eukaryota > Viridiplantae > Streptophyta > Magnoliopsida > Alismatales > Araceae > Colocasia > Colocasia esculenta. The sequence continues at coordinate 174,809,424 of CM024753.1, forward strand.
TATGCAATGTTCAGAGCAGGAGAAAGTCCTTCTGGCAACTTTCTAGTTAGACCACGATGCTAGAGCTTGGTGGGAAGCTGCCAGTCGACAATTACCCAACATCAACATAGAGTGGGATGAATTTTTAGAACTCTTCAACACCAAATATTTTTCCGAGAGGATTCGTGAGAAGAAGGCAAATGAATTCACAAATTTAAAATAACGAATGATGTCTGTAGCAGAATATGAAGCACAATTTGAAAGACTAGCACAGTATGCACCACATTTGGTGAGTACGGAAAAGATGAAGGCAAAGAGATTCTTAGAAGGGTTGAGACCTGTGTACTGGGAAAAGTTGGCTCCACTAGACATTGAAGTATATTCAGTCATGGTATTGAGAGCTCAATTAGTAGAGGACACCATTGAACATCTTGAAAAGATCCATAAGAAGAAGGTGTTGAAAAGGGAACGTGCTACTCATTCCAATGATAATAAAGGAAGAAATACAGTAGATAGCAAGAGAATGAAAGGGGAAGTGAAGCAGAAGGAATTCTGCAAATTTTGTGAAAAGCCAAGGCATCAGGTTGATAACTGTTGGAAGAGATTGGGCAGATGCTTGCGATGTGGAAGTCAACAACATCGAGTCATCGATTGTCCAACAAAGAAGAACCAAACTCCACGGCAAGAATGATTACAAGCCCTTGTGGATATAAATCATGTCAATGAAGGTGGACAAGGTATCATCACTAAACCCTTAGTTAATCTCATATTAATTTCATGATAGTAAAACCCTAAGTGGGGGAGATGATGGATTGAAATATTTAGAATAAATTGGTAGTCGTATCATATCATATGAATTTGGAGACCAAATTCTTTTTAAGTGGGGGAGGATGTTGCAACCCGGAAAATTTAATACTTAAAAATTCTAAATAATAATATCTTTAAATAGAAATAATAGAAACATACGTACCACTATCGTATGTGCAAGAATACATCGAAAAATTCATTTAAAATTATAAATCAACCCCAGACATTATTCCTAAGTATTCTACTAAGAAATTCAAGCAACGAAAAATCCGATTGGCCAAGTGTACGTCGCAATGTGACTAATTATCCAAATTAGGAAACTAAGTCGGAAAACCGTTAACACAGAAAAATAACGCGCCCATAAATTAAACGAACATGTCGGAGAGACTTCCAACATCATGAAATGATTACCCATTATCGGAATTGGACCAATGGACCTCTCATAGCCATGAATAAATTCAAGTAAGAAATGCAATAAAAATCTGTAACTCTATTATTCCCTAATTAAAAAGGGAAATACCATAAGATAAATTCCAATAAATAATGGACTTTGATAAATGGACCATATAAAATTCATTGGGCCAAAATAGAGATTTTTAAAAGAAGAATAATAGGAAAACACCTTAAATTCGTAACTTAAATATTGCTTAAATAGAAAAGAGGTATTTAAGTATTAAAATAGCTAATTTAAGATGGAATTGGATTCCTAAACCTACCCTAATAGGTTGGCCATGAATTTGGATCCCAACCTAACCCAAATTGGACATGGCAAGCTTGGAAGGTGGAATTAAATAGGAAATCTCGAAATTAAATAGGAGTTAGAGTCCTATTAGGAAATAGAAACATAGGAAGCATAAATACTCTCCTAAATCCCCCATGGCTGGCCCTAGCTCATTGACAAGGGTTGCTGGACCAGGAGGAGAGGCCAAGGAGGAGGAGATCTCGTGGGGAGAAGACTCTCTCAAGCTCTCTCTCTCGTTCTTCAAGTTCTAGCCCTAGAAGAGGAAAACAACTAAAGGTAGGCATTCTCATGAGCAAAATCTAATTAAATTTGTCTGTAGATTGTCCCATGCATCAGGAACAAAACCCCTTTTGTTTCATAATTTTTCGTTCACTCAATCTTTTGATCTCGAATTTTGAATCTCTACAAACCCTATAACCCCGAACCTTCATGTTTAATTCATATCTCCTTGAATACTCTATCTCATGCCTCAAAATGTTTATTGGAGATACTGATGATTGTTAGGAATCTTTTGCCCTTGAAAGCCCTAATTTTCATCCATCCTACCTTGCGAATTAATTCGTGGATCTCCACTGTGTACTGTACCAAGCACCTTGTAAATAAACCTGTTTGATTCATGTCGAGACCATGTCTACTATTCAATTCCTAATTATTGTGAATACTACTGCATGTCTAGATTCGTTTGGAACAGGTTTCGTGATTTTTCAATGCTTGTGCAATTAGTTAGGAAATTTTGAAGCACCCTGTGTCAAAATAAGGCAATTTGGCTCGCAATCCAATGCTCTGCCCTTTTCCCGCTCAGACTCAGGTACAGTACCTGAGAATGTGACGGCCCGATAGGTCGTGTTCTCAGGGCTGGTCGCGACAGCACTGCCCGTCGCGATCTGATCGTGACAGGGTCTATCGTCGCGATCTGCCTGCCTGATCTGACAAACTCGTCGCGATCTGTACAAGGCCATGTCGCGTTCTCAGTTGACCCCGTCGCAACCCTTACTGGGGTGCATCGCGATCTCAAACTTTTACATGAAAACCCCCAATTTTTGATGCTATCTCTTTCTACAGTGATTATACCTTCTGTTAATAGTCCTATACACAGTAATACACACTTGTTAACTGAACATATATTGTGTAATTTAAAATACATGCACATGATCTCTTTCTATCTATGATTTCTCTTACACTTGCACTCACTTTGAACCATCCAAATATGGCTGAACTTGGCATGAAAATATCTCATCAAACATTTGGTAATTATATATTTAATTGCCCTATTTTAAATGGACTTGTCTACATTTTCCTGCGATGATTTGGAATACCGTTATCGATGCTCCACTGTTCTAGAATTCCTCTAGAACGTTGGACACTTGTTTCTATATACACACTTTTCTCTTGACTTGGACGAACTCTCCGTCGGATATTCCTTTTGCCGGACTAGTGAATCCTTATTCAAGGCCTCCGTAAGACTCCTCTGTCCATGGATTCCCACATGGTCGATGAGCTGGTTGTACCCTAACACCTATGATACACTTGAGGGATCAGTAAGATCCATACGACCTTAGATTGTTCTCTGTCTTATCTTGAATCACGCCGGACCTCTGGACCTGTGCATAACATGGCCAGTGGAAGGGTAGTGAATTCCATCTGACTGCCTACACTGGTCACGCATGTTGTGCAACTGTTATTATCGCTTATTTAACGTTGTCTTACGAATATGTCCTTGTCTCGTCAACTGTCATCTATTCATGTTCACTCTACTATCTCGTCTATCTCGCCTATTCATCTAGTACTCTCTTGGTACCCTTTGAGCTGTGTGGCTCCTACTGCTTTGTACTGTTCATGACTGTCTAGCGCTAAAATGAGTCTTGTGACTCTACTGACTTGATTGCATACTGTAGGGCACAGAGAGTGTCCGAGGGGCTCCAATCTAGTCCTGGGGCAGAGCCACCCGAAAATACCTGCAGGGCTATTGACGGTGTCTGCATTTGCACCGGTTCTGACTGACTGTTCTGAATTAGCTAGACATCTGACTATTATACTGTTACTATTAGTTTGTTAGTTCATACGTACTGCACTATTACTGTGCCACCACTGACTGTTACTGAACTTTTACTGTCCTATTATTGAGTGACTACTGTCGTACTCTCTCCTTGCTCTACTTGATACTTGCTACCTTGAGTTATTGTGTTCTTTCGTGACTTAATCGCATTCAAGTGCTATACTCTCTCGTTGTCTATTGACAATAAGTGCTCTATTTTCTCTCGCTATCTACGGATAACCAAAGTGCCATTACTATTTGAGATTGACAAAGTTATCAAAGTGCTATACTATTTCGGTTGATGAAATTAACCAAAGTGCAATTTACTCTTTACATGACCAACTACTATCTCTCTCCTTGCTATACATGTCGCTTGCTATTGCTTAACACTGTCGCTACATGCTAATGCGTTGTATCGTTTCTATCGTGACTTGACTTTAATCATCGTGCTATACTTGATTCATCTGCTATCTGAACCATGTTACTTGTGCTATTACTTTCTCGACTTTACACACTCTCTCTATCATTAGTTACTCTGCCATTTAAAGTATTAATCATTTAAGCCTGCTTGATCCTGAGATTTAAGTCCTATTGGGCGTTATCGTTCACCCTTTCGTTATTTGTTATTGTGTCTCAGGTAGTCAGACAATGACGTCACACACACCAATGGGACGGGACCAGTGTGATGAGGCGATCTGGAGTCAGTCGATAAAGTTGCCCTAGTACTATGGAGTCAAATAGTTATTGCTTTAGATTTCTTTTTAATGTAGTGATGTCAATGAGCCTTATGCATGGCTCCGAATTAGTGGTTGTAATAGTCTTAGTGATTTGATAATGAAATCGAGAGTTATTCCAATTATTTCATTAGATGCTTGATGTTTGTGTCTGTATATGCAATTTACGTTACCATACTCTTTGCTCACGTTTCCCTTCGATTTATTCCGCTGCAAAATTGGAGGGGCGTGACACAACATCATTGAAGATCCATCGGTTGGGGTAAGAACTAGAGGTAATGTTATCCCGTGTGTTTACTTAGCATTTGTATCTCAAATTGAGCCAACGACAGTCAATGAAGCACTGTCTGATGAATTTTGGATTATAGCCATGCAAGATGAACTCAATCAGTTCAAGAGAAACCAAGTTTGGTCCCTTGTTCCGAGACCATCAGACATCATCTTGTGATTGACACCAAATGGGTGCTCAGGAACAAATTGGATGAAGCTGGTGTTATCACTAGAAACAAGGCTAGACTGGTAGCTCAAGGCTATTCCCAAGAGGAGGGCATAGATTTCGATGAAACCTATGCACCAGTGGCTAGACTTGAGGCTATTCGAATTTTACTTGCTTATGCATCTGCCCTGGATTTAAAACTTTTCAAATGGATGTAAATCTGCATTTTTAAATGGATATAAAGGAGGAAGTCTATGTAGAACAACCTCCTGGCTTTGATGATGTAGATTTTCCAAATCATGTTTTTAAACTGCATAAAACACTATATGGTTTAAAGCAAGCACCTAGAGCATGGTATGAGAGGCTTAGTGTATTTTTATTAAACCATGGTTTCATCAGAGGACATGTAGATAGTACATTGTTTATTAAGTCAAAAGTCAAAAATATATTGCTTGTGCAAATTTATGTAGATGATATAATATTCGGATCTACTGATGAATCCTTGTGCAAGTATTTTGAAAAGCTTATGCAGGGAGAATTCGAAATGAGTATGATGGGGGAGCTCAACTACTTCCTTAGATTACAAATCTAACAAGGCAAGGAAGGAACACATATCTGTCAAGCAAAGTATACCAAGGAATTATTGAAGAAGTTCAGGTTTGATAATGCAAAGTCACTATCAACACTAATGAGCACATCGACAAGGTTAGACAGTGATAAATATGGTAAGAAAGTAGATCAAAAACTTTATAGAGGTATGATAGGATCATTACTTTATTTAACTGCTAGTCGACCTGATATTCTATTTAGTGTATGCATGTGTGCAAGATATCAGGCTGATCCTAAGGAATCTCATTTAATTTCTGTTAAAAGAATCTTTAGATATCTAGCTAAAACTCATGATCTAGGTCTGTGGTATCCAAAATCATGTGAAATTAGTTTAGTAGGATATTCTGATGCTGACTATGCTGGATGTAAGGTAGATAGAAAAAGCACTAGTGGTAGTTGTCAATTTTTTGCAGGATGCTTGATTTCATGGTCCCCAAAGAAGCAGAATTCAGTAGCACTGTCAACAGCTGAAGCTGAGTACGTAGCTGCTGGAAGCTGTTGCACTCAAATACTATGGATAAAACAACAGCTTGAGGATTATGGATTGTACATCAAGACCATCCCATTGCTGTGCGATAACACCAGTGCAATAAATCTCACCAAAATCCAGTCCAGCACTCCAGGACGAAGCATATAGAGTTAGATATCATTTCATTAGAGATCATGTAGCAAATGGTAATATCAACATTTCTTTATAGATACTTTAAATCAGTTGGCAGATATCTTTACAAAGGCCTCACCTGAAGAGAGATTTACGTCTCTTAGAAGGGAATTAGGCATGTGCAATTTGTAACAGATTTTTCTGCATATAACTGAAATAATAAAAACTTCAGAATAAGGTTTTCTCTTTCCTAAAATCAAGAAAAATCCTTTATTGCTTGCATCATAAAATGCTATGACTTTTCGGGATGAATTCTTTATTATTTCCATTATCTTCTCCTCTTTTGTCGTTATCCACATTTAATTCTCTGTCATTTCAAAAAGCACCTTTATGTCCTGCCATAGCACGAAATCTATGTCATATCAATTTCATCCTTCTCTCTCCTCTCTTTCGACTTGTCTGGAGCGATCAACCCTATCGATTCCAGACCACTCTCTCTCTGTGATTTCATAGAATCCCTCTGTTCCCGCCAAAATTTCTTGAGGGCTTCTGTTCCATTCCTTCCCACGATCCTCCAGAAACCTTCTCTGTTCATTTCCATGGCGGCTACTGGGAGTTTCGGCACCGTTGGTGGATACAACGTCACCTTCCTCACAGCAGAGCAGCAAGAGAGGTTTGCAGCAGTGAAGACAAAGCTGTGCGGAAACAAGGCTGTGGATGTTGCGGATATAGAGAAAAATGGAATGCACAGTGTGGTAGCAGCGATGCAGAGGATGAAATGGACAAGGATGGTGACTATTTCAGAGGCAAGCTATCCAGATCTAGTAAAGGCTTTCTATACCTGTCTGAAATCCAAAGAGGACGGATCCCTTACCTCCACAGTGAAAGGTACCCCCATCCACATAACATATGATCTTTTGGAGAGTTTGTTTGGAGTGTCTACCGTTGGTCGCAGTGGGGTAGACAGCGTCGACATCCATGTCAAGGGTTTGGGGATAATCGGAACTAAGTACAAGTTGAAGGATGGCAAGATTGACATCAACAAGTTAAATGCTTTCAACCGAATTTTGCATTTCATAGTTTGCCAGATCCTAGTACCAAGAGAGCAACTTTCTCCACTTGCCCTAGGCAGATTCAAATATGATGTTTTGGGCTATTCAGAATCAGGATATTAATATAGCAAGTGATTATGAGAGGATGAAGTTTGCAACTGCAATGATTTGGACAAGAAGAACAAACTGAACGTGTCTTTACCATATGCTCACCTGCTGACAAAGATTTTCCAACATTACAACATAAATTTGAATGGTGAAGTGTCAGAGAAGATGAGCCAAGCTATCAGGTCCAGAAACTTAAAGAAGAGCGGTTTTTCTCTAGTAGCCGGTGTTTGGACAAAAACTTCAGTTGCAGAAGAAGAGGCCATTATCAAGGAAGCTCAAGAAATTCCTCAAATTCCAGAGGCAGAAGGAGAGGCAAGAGTGAGGGTTGAAGACCCTGTTGTAGAGCCTCCAGCTGTCCTAGCAGTCCAAGAAGAGGCAGTAGAAATTAGAACAGAAGAACTAGTGGCAAGTGATAGTAGAATTGAAGACATTCCTCCCGAGCACATTGAGCTCGTAGGGCAGCTATTAGAGGTTGAGTCCCCCTCGACAGTTGTTGCTTCGATATTTCAAGAAGTGTTGGAAACTGTCGCCAATATTCAGAGGGAGCAAGAAGAATTTATTCTAGAAGTTGTGGCACCAGGCCACAGTGATGTTCAGATGGAGGATGCTCTAGCTCAGGGGGAGCATGTAGATGAAATGGAAAAGAAATTCAGAGGGAGCCCACAGTTAATGCCCTGCTGATCAGTTTCCAAGAAGGTCTTGTGGAGAGCACCTCTGATGGTGTTGAAGGTGTTGATAAGGCCCGCCACCGTCTTAGAAGTAAAAGGAAGGGTGTGGCCACCAAAGTTCCATTACTAACCAGTAAGGCACACCGCAGATCCATAAGAAGAAGAAGCTTAAAGTGAATATGAAGCCTATATTGAAAGATTAAATGCTCAAGGGGAGATTTTATGCTATGTTCAGTCCGATATTTCCTCCATTTTTATTAGCCAGAGCACTGGGGTCAAAGAGCTGGAAATGGTCAAAGCTATGCTGCGGGGAATGAAAAATGAGCTGGGAAGCATGAAGGAATTAGTGTCAAATCTTTCAAATTTGGTGAGGGCGCAATTGTCTACTCCTGGCCCTCCTGCTCCCACTCCAATAGCTCCAGAGGTTCCACGGCCATCAGGGCCAAGTAATGAAGAAGCAGTCAGGCCACCAGGGCCTTCTGAAGAAACTGCCATGCCATCAGGGCAAGTTGGTGTTGAAGCTTCAGGGCCATCAGGGCCAATTGCAGTTGAGGAGTCAGGGCCTCTAGGGCCAGTAGTGGAAGAGTTAGGGCCATCAGGGCCAGTGGAATCAGCAGCCATAGCATTAAGAGTTGAAGTTTCAGTAGAAGCTACTGTTGTGCCCCTAGAGTCTCCAGTTCCTTCACCTCTTCAGACTCCAGTTCCACCTTCTTCATCCACTGCACCTCCAGCCCCTGCCACCTTCAAACAACCCCTTCCAAAACATATTTCCTCACCTACACCATTTCCTACTACCTCCTCCTCTTCTCCTACCTCCTCTACTTTTATTCCTCCTCCTCCTATTTTTGAGGTTCCTCCAGCCTCATCTTCACTGGATCCTCATCTGCTGGTCCATCCTCAACTGGACCATCTGTCCCTCCTCCTTCTACTTCTTATTCTACTCTTCATCCACCCATTCCACCCTCATTCATAACTCTCATTCCAGAGGTGCTCGAATTCTGGGTGTGGTCATTGAGGACATCAAAGATGAGTTTGAAGAAGCAATTCTTCGCTCAGTCCTCTCCCTTCCTCTCATGTTCACAGATAGACCCTTCTAGTCCTGCTCCTAAAAAGAGGAAGTCTCAAAGGACCTTGCCCTCTCTTCTGAACCTCGTTTTCCACCCCTTTGGTTCTCTCTTTCTGTTGAAAATAGAAGGAGATCCATTTATTCTGAATTCCTACAGAAATGCACTTTTGCTACAGTATGTGGTCTTCCTCATCTCAACCTCACAGACCACCTCAACATTGTTCTCCCTCTTCCTCCTCTATCTAAACCTGATCAGTCTAAAAGTTTTTCCATGGCTGAATCTAAGAATGAAGATCAGTGGGCTCGGGGCCATCAGTCCTTGTACAAGAAATTCATACTTACTAGATCTGACTGATTCCCTCATAGAGACCACCCTCTCACATTGAGTGAGTGGTTTGTCATTCATCATAATAATACCTGGGGTCCTTTCATCTAGAAGGAGATCAAGCTGGTCAGACACCTTCAAATGTTCAATGATTATCGATATCTCAATAATCTGCTAGAGATTCAACTTGGTCAATTCAGAGGAGCCATAGCTCTATTCAGATCAGAAAATCCAGTCACACCTCCATCCAAGTGGATTTTGCTACTCTCCAACTCCCAGAGATTATGTTCCTACCTAAGATTCATTCCTTGGTCATGGATTCTGAAGTAGGTCCTATCATTTTTGAGAGGGTTGCTAGAGTCATGGGCAGAATCTTCGTTCAGAAGGGCCATCCCCTTGCATTCCACAGATTCCTATTCAGAGAATACTATAGGGATCTATCAAATCTGCTGTGCTTGCTCCCCTCTTGTCTGAGTGTGAGAGGCTCTCTCCATCAGATTGGGAGAAGTACTACAACCAATCTGCTCAGCAACTAGCCAATCTGAACAGTTCATTATTTAACTCTAGGAAGCCAACTCTTTCAGCTGAAGAATTCTTAGACCTCAACTCCATCTATCTTGTTCAGGATCCTTTTGCCATTTGGGTTGAAAGGTATAAAATTTTTGTTGGTTTGAAAAAGGAACTGAAGGAACTTCAGATCTTCTATCCAATTCCCATCGACCAGTTCCTACAACATGTCAGCTTTGGGACTTCCAGTTCTTACAAGATGTCTCTTGGCAAGGATGAATATGCAAATTTCTTAGAAGCTCAAAGGCAACTTCACATCCAGTGAATGGTTCTTGTTATGGGGCCTTCCTACACTATTGCCTGGGGTGTTTTTCAAATTCATTTTGAAGAGCATGAAGTCAAGGCTTAGCCCATCATTACTCGCCATGCCTCCCTTTTGTCACCTACCTTCTACATCTCTGTACCCCCTCAGTGATCAATGTAGTAATTAATTGGCTCCATTTATCATTCTTCACTTCTTTTCTTTTTGCTTAATGACAAAAATGGGGAGAAAATAAACTATTTTGAAATACATTCCTAAAATTTAAGCATCAAATTTATTTCAGTACTTTATAGCTTTTATGTTATGTTTTGTCATCACCAAAAAAGGGGAGATTGATGATCAGTCCATCTCCATATAATTTTATTTAATTATATATAATTTTGGTTATTAAAAATATTAAAAAAAATATTTCTAACAATCTTTTATAAAGTTCATCCACAGGAAATAATCCAAGAAAAATCTGTAAGTAATTCTTACACACTGTTGATTAAAGTGTAGAGCATGCATTTCTTATAAGTCCACATCGATTTCCTTTATAAAATAATGATTTGAAACATCGATTTCGGCCTCACAATGATTTCATAAGTGAAACATCGATTTCATAAGTAAAACATCAATTTTGGCCTCACAACGATTTCATAAGAAAATATCGATTTCGGCCTCACAACGATTTCATAAGTAAAACATCGATTTCGGCCTCACAACGATTTCTTAAGTGAAACATCGATTTCGGCCTCACAACGATTTCATAAGTAAAACATCGATTTCGGCATCACACAATTTCATAAGTGAAACATCGATTTCAGTCTCACATCGATTTCCTTATTGAAACATAGATTTCGGTCTCATAACGATTCGATAAATGAAACAACAATTTGATAGCCATAACAATTTGCTCTCACTTAAAGAACGATTTGCCTATCTGTACAACGATTTGCTTGTACATCGATTTGCTTATATCTGTACAACGATTTGTGTTCACAACGATTTGGTTCTACTTAAACATCGATTTGCTTATATCTGTACAATGATTTGTGTTCACAATGATTTGGTTCTACTTAAACAACGATTGGCTTATATCTGTACAACGATTTGCTTATATGTACAACGATTTACTTGTACATCGATTTACTTATATCTGTACAATGATTTGTGTTCACAACGATTTGGTTCTACTTAAACAATGATTTGCTTATATATGTACAATGATTTACTTATCTGTACAATGATTTGCTTGTACATCGATTTGTTTATATCTGTACAACGATTTGTGTTCACAACGATTTGGTTCTACTTAAACAACGATTTGCTTGAACAATGAAGTGTTAACACAACGATTTCATAAGTAGAACATTGATCGCATCGACTTCATGAATACATTTATTATTCTCATGATATTCAAATATATTTTCAAAACTCTGTGGAGTTCAAGTCTTCCCGCGCACACTAAGATTTTGATCATTTCACACGAAATCTTCTTGCTTATTTGATATATCACATAAAGTCTTGATTTGTGTGAAGACATGATATCCTTTCCAGTTTGAGCATATCATTACTACACGTTTGCCAAAGTTGACTGACGACCAGACAAAAAGGTTGCCCAGGTATTTGTGTTTTAAGGCATGCAGGCTTCTTATAGTAAAGCACGTAAAGTATGGATCCATCAACCTGTTGAAAGGATAAAAGATTTAGAAGATCTTTTCTGAAGATGCAAAGACCAATCCAAGCATTTGTAGCTGCAAGCTAATCTCTGCATGCCTACGACCAGTCTCTCTAACGGACATAAAGCTGTGAGATAACGGGCATCTGAACGACTACTTCAACGGTCAAAATATGCTGCAGAGAATATATAGAAGACTGAAGACTCCATGAAAAACAACTTCAAGGTGCAATAGTGCCTCAGTGTGAATCATCTACAACTTGAGAGCATCAGAAAGAAGAGCTCTAGTTTTCACTCCATCTTTTCTTCAGCTCTTAGCTCTCAGCCTTTCATTGTTTAGACATTTTGAGAGCTTGTTGTTCTGAGAGATTTTTTCTAGTTCAAATCTTTCTCTATCAGACTTTGCCTCAGATCAAGCATTTTGTTGTAAGCTTGGTCTAGGGGCCTTTCGCCTTTCTATACATTCTTTTTGTGTGTTCCTCTTTAGACTGTGAAGAGAAGACCTATTGAAAATAGGTGGTTTTTTTTCCCTTCATTGAGAAAGGAAGACCTATGTATCAGGTGGCAGTTTGTACCTCTTCTGGGTTTGAAGAGAAGGCCAGTTGCGGCTGGATGTGTAATGGTCCTTAAGGGACAATACTCTTGGTTAGTGAAATCCCAAGTTGTTGCTTGAGGATTGGACGTAGGACTCCTTGGGATAGGAGGTTCGAACCAGGATAAAATCCTCCTGTGTTTGTGTGCTTGCTTGTTTGTCTTCATTATCATTAACACTAACTATCGATCATAGTGTTTTTTGTATTTAGCATTTTTATTGACAGGTTTTAATCTAAAAGAATTTTTAGAATCCCATTCACCCCCCCCCTCTGGGCTTGCTAGCTGGGCAACACTAACACTTTTGGGCACACCTCCCAGGACCAACCTGGGCCCCTTATATTGCCAAGCATTAGTCATGTTGTTTATCGTTAGACCATCAGTCGAATGGCCATAGAGAGTACCAAGAATAGATGAGAGTAGTTGATGAATAGACGAGAGTGTGGAGAACATGAATAGATGAGCGAATAGAGTATAGATGAGAACTATAGGTCAATGCACGTAACACAACGTTAAACATGCGATAGTAACAGTTGCACAACACGCTTGATTGGTGCTGACAATCAGGTAGAATTCATTAACCAACCACTAGCTATGCTACGAACATAGTCCAGAGGTCCGGCGTGATATCAAAGTAAGAGAGAACAATTCTAAGGTTGTTTGGATCATACTGATCCCTAAGGGTGTTATAGGTGTTGAGGGTACAACCAGCTCGTCGACCATGTGGGAATCCATGGCCAGAGGAGACTTACAGAGGCCTAAAACAAGGATTCACTAGTTTGGCAGAAGGAATATCTGACGGAGAGTTTGTCCAAGTCAAGAGAGAGTGTATATAGAAACAAGTTGCTTGACGTTCTAGAGGAATTCTAGAACAATGGAGCGTTGGTGACGGTGTTCCAAAACAACGAGAGAAACAAAGACAGTCCATTAAAAATAAGGCAATGATGTATATTTATTGAAGAAATTTACCAGATGTATTATGGAGTATCTTAAGTCAATGGATGGTTTAAGTGTGTGCATGTGTTAGAAGAATCATGGATATGAAAAGATCAAGTGTATGACTTTTAATAGCATAATTACATGATCATAATTTAGACGAACCATTTACTATGTTTTCTGCATTAACATGATGTATAGAGACTGTAACAAGATAAGATCATGAAACTTCTAGGGTTTATGTACAAAACTTTAGAAGGTGATGTACCCTTTAAATGAACGTGACAGGGTCTGTTGAGATCACGACAGGGCCTTTAAAGGATCGCGACAGGGTCCTTGGGACAGACAGATAAAATGCGACACAAGGGCCTGTCGCATTCTGAACACGACAAGTTGCCTTGTCACGACCCCTCTTTGAGAACGCAACCTATCGTCATCGGGTCGTCGCATTCTCAGGGTTTATGCCTGAGCCCAAAAAGGAAATTGGATTTCCTTGATTGCAGTCCATGCTTTCCAAGGTTTGACACATGGGTGTTTAAAAATAGAAAAAATACACTTGAGAAAAAATCATGAAACAAATTTTAAACGAAACACTTGCAGAGTATATAGTAATAGAGCAATTTTGAATCTTATCACGGTATTAACACTATGCTACTGGTTGTTCATGTCATGATGACCACAGAACATGACACAATGATGAAAAAAGATTAATTCAGAGAGGATAAAATGATAGAAATTGAGGAAAAGTATGTCATTAGTTTCCTAACATCAAGTAGCATGTACAGTAAAATTTCCATAGCACGAGATCAAGTGTAGATAGAGGATTAAAATAAACATGATGGTTGGGTACATGTTCTTAACAAAACTTCAAACATGAAATTGACATATAGGGATGATAGGGATGATAGAAATTGGGAAAGAGAGTGCTTTTGTTCCTGGATCAAGAACAAACTATAGACGAGATTAATTTAATTTAGCTTGTGAGATTGCCTATCTTTGGTTGATGTAAACTCCTAGGGTTAAGAACTCCGAAGAACAGACTTGTAGGTCTTCTAGCAGCCTTCTCCTCACGAATTCCTCCTCCTATGGCCTCTTCTCCACGTCCAAGAAGTCCCAGCAGAGCAATAGGGTCAGCCATGAAGGGTTTGGGGTGTATTTATGCATCTAGTATGTTTATTTCTTAATACAACTCTAACTTCCCTTAAACTACGAATTTCCATGTTTATCCAACCTTCCTAGCTTTAATACTCCAAATTGGGTTGGGATGGGACTCCAATTTCGTGGCTAGCTAGTTAGGGTAGGGTTAGGAGTCCATTTTAGATTTATATGAGTCATATTAATGATTTACTTGCCCTTTTTAATTTACGCAATAATAGAATTACAAATTTTATAGTATTTTCTTTTATTCTATCATTTAAAACTCCTATTTTGGCCCAATAACTTTTATATGAACCATTTATTAAAGCCCATTACTTAATTTTGATTAATGGATTTTAATTAATTCATTTTCTCTAATATTTCTATTTTATTTATTTATTTAAAATTATCGAGTTGCTACACATAGGATCACTAATGACTTATGAAATAAATTTGAAAAGAACTGAAGAATAAATGGCAAATGCTAAACCAACCGCACTCAAAGCCTCAATAAGTGGAAAAGACAAAGAGAAAGAAATTAATGTTTCTGAATCATCTGAATCACTGATGACTTATATCTGCTGGCTTGGTGACGACGTGTCTGGTCATCGCGAATTAGGTTCGACTGGGTTGTTTGGTTTAGTGGCGATGTATTGAGCCGTCGCGTTTATGTCGTGACCTTGGACCCTGTCGCGGTCAGCTTGTTGACGTGACTGATGGGGTTGTTGTGATTTGAAAGGCGACGTCTGTGTCCATCACGTTTTAGTGTCTGAGGTGTGTTTGTGATGGTTGTGCTGTGATGGTCTGGTGTGGACCTAGCCTTGGCTGTTTAAGGTTATTTTAAGTTGTTCCAAGTTGATTAATGTTAGTAAAGCATGTTATAGGTTTAATGGCTTGGTTTATGGTTAATTTGTGAGTTATGTTGATTACGTTATTTATGTTAATCATGTTAATTATGCTATTCATGTTAAGTACATTCTTATGTTGTGGTTTATGTGCGTAGAGGTGTGTTGCTAAGGAGGTCATGAAATGACCAATGTCAGGCAAGGTTATAATGTGGTCATGTGGTTTATGTGTATAGTGATGTTTAGTTGCTTGGAGGTCACGTGGTGACCAGTGTCGAGCCAATTATGATATGTGTATCATGGTATATAAGTTTTATAGCTATGTTAAGTGATCGGCGTGGCTTGTGTGTTTGCCAAGTGTGGTTGTCCGGTGCCTATTCCGGAATGCTTCTCTAGTCGGGTGTAGACACGTCAGAATTAACAGCATATTGAGTAAATTTCATGTTATACTGCAATGCCTCAAAGTGGTTCTCCTCAATTAACCATTTGAGCAATTTTTCTATTTTTTTGGATTTTATAAGATTTTTAGGAGTTTTTCTATGGCTTTCGGGGGGTCCTCTGTGCATAAGTTGAATCACGACTGACATAGTAGTCGCGGTTTAGGAAGTTGATCCGCAACGGGTAGAGCCGTCGCGTATTAGGTTCCTATTCAGACTTCCGATATGTTTTATAATTGTGTCCGTTAAAGTCGTCGCATTTAAGAATTTCCATATTCGATTTTTGGCAATTTCCAAAATAGTTTTTAGAAAGATTTTGTTGCTAAATATAAATGCGTCCACTCAGGTTGTTGCATTTTTAACCTTCCATTATTCAAAAGATCGATTCCTATCAAAAGATCGATTCTTTTCAAAACACGACAACTCCTTTCGTCGTGATTCATAATTTCCATTTATTAATTTGGCAAGAATCCGATCAATATTGGAAGTGTTAGAAGCGCGATGGCTCATGTGGTCGCGATTTTGATGACTGCTATATTCGAAGTTTGGAAAGAGCCAGTCGAAGTAAGGAAGGTTTTTAACTGCGACACGTTAGTCGGTCGCAGTTCATATTAAGAGGCAACCACTGTGTTCGTCACGATTTACGTTTTTACCCCTATAAATGAACCCCCGTAGCCATTGTTTTAAGAGAGAGTCCAAGTACTGAGGTGAACCCCTGCTGCATTCCCTAGTCATCAAGTCCGGGATTTGAAGAAAAGAACTCTCTCAAGCAAGCTTCAAGTGTTCTTCAATTGGAGGATTGTTCTCCAACCTCTCAAGTTCATTGGAACAAGGAGGATGAGTCTTCTTCTTCCTCTTCTTCAGCAAACACTACTGCGCCTGGGATTCTCTTGGTTAGATCCCCTTCTCTCCTTCTTGTTCTTTAATTCATCTTTAGTACATTCATCACACCATCATCATAGTTTCTCACACACTCACTTCATTCATCTCACACCTACACTCTTTAGGGGTTTTACACCACCTCCACAAGGTGTGTTCAAGCCCATGCATGCAAGTTTTTTCTACTTCTTTTGAATTTGGTTCTACAAAACTTGGCCTAATCATTCTTTTCACTTGTTTGTGTATTTCTCTCTTTTTGCAAGGTAACCAAATCTGTTAAAGTCGTCTCCGCCGGCCGGCCGGTTGGAGAAGTAAGAGTCAACCCACCCATCTCTCCTGCGATCTTCGAGTGAAGGTAAGTAATCTGCCTTTCGCTCTCTCCTTCGATACCCATGTGTACATGCCGATCACACCTCCATCTATAGTGCACACACACACCCTCTTTCTCCAATATTTTCTTTAAAAATATATATATATATATATATATATATATATATATATATTTTTAATTATTTCTTTGTGGCGTATTAAGCACGTTCACAAATTGACGATCACAGTAGGACTCTTTTCATTTTAATTGTTTGGTTACCACTCCTTTGGCATCCACGTGTGCCCCTCCTTCGACACCCATGCGTGTCACTCCTTTCGTACCCTACACAGTACAATTCCCCTCCCCTCGTACCCCATGCGGTACTCCTTGAAACTCTCATGATTACCAAGTTGTGTTGTGCTTTTTTCCCATGAAGTTTAATTATATAAAAAAAATCGTCATCCTGCCCCCTTCCCCTTTTACTTACCTTCACTTGAAAAAAAGCATCACTATTTGACTCTTATTTCTCTAATTGGTTGGCCATATAGCATGATTGTTTGATTTACTACTTTATATAAACTCTCCGTTGCTTTTGTAAGGCCCTCAAATTTTGTTCATATTATGCTTATTTAATTTTGTGCATATTATAAGTATTTATTTACTTATGTGCATATGTATATATATGTTTATTTCTGTGCATGTAATATGTTCATTTAAATGTACATGTAGTATTTAATTATTGATGTGCATAGTGTATTTATTTATTATGTGTATGTATGTTTAATGGATATTTCTGTATTCTGCCCGAAATCTTAGTTAACGTCAACATCCATTGACGTTAAGGGCAAGTTGACGGCAACCTGTGTGCTGTTGACTGCATGGTCGGAGGAGATAGACGTCCAGATTGATGGACGCCTACTTCCAGTTAACGGCAACAAAGTGGCCGTTTACTTCTCCGGTTATGTTGCGATTCCAGATCTGAAAACGGCTGCATTTTCCCCGAGTCCTGATTAGGAAACCCATCCCAACGGTAGGAAAACCTAATCCTAGGCGCACCCCGACCCTTAAACCTATAAAACCTAGTGTTTTCGGCCAGATTAGGTCCTTGGCTAAAAGGAAAACCTAGGGTTTCTTGTGAGAAAACCAGATTTTTGCAAAGCTTGATCCGACGATTGGGGAGGTCTTCTGGTGATCTTCTTCGACTGGGAGATACTCCAAGTGTTGTAGAAGCTTCCCCGACTCTGGAGGACCTTCTGTGCAGGCGTGAAGAACTGATTTGGGGTTGCAAGTCTCACTTTCTTGGCTTGGCCGAGGAGGGCTTCTTCAACAAATCAAACCCTTTAGAGATTTATTTCCACACAAGTAATCGAGGGGTATCATCCCTAGACATGTCCTTTAGGTCTAAGACATTTTTCTGGATTTTATTCGTGTCCTGGAACCCCCAATTCTCCTTTTTATTTGAGTTTGGTCTGCACTTTCTGCAGATAGGAGGTTGACGGCAACCTTGTTGCCGCCAAGTTCTTGAGTTGACGACAACATCCTGTGCCGTTAACCCATGTTGACGGCAAGGGCCTTGCCGCCAAGTTCTTCAGGTTTTTTAGAACTGTGGTCTTGAACTATGTGCTGTGATTTTCAAACTTCTGGTTGTCTGTACATGCTGTGAAAATTAGGGTTTGTCAGGTATGGTCTTTAGGTCATATCATGAGGTTCTGTTGAATTTTTGAAGGATCGAGGAAATGTGTGGATAAGATCTAGAAGGGGGGGGATGAATAGATCTATGCCACTCTATGCGGAAGCTTAAGCAATTTAAAATTACTTTGAGAATCAGAGGCAATTTTAACAGTGAAAAACACAGATCTGATGAGATGTTAATTGAGTTGATAAAATAGATGTGAAACCAGTTGATTAATTGAATCTTAGACTATCCTATGCAAGCATCTAACGGATAATGGAATCAAACCACACATAGACAAGTGCACAGAGATTTTTAGGTGGTTCGGAAATCACCCATGTGATTCCTACATCCACCCCTCACACCCAGTGAGGATTCACTAAACAACTTGGGTAACACACCCACTGGAGCCAGACAACTCCAACACCTGAGTTTACAACTCACACACCTCTAGAGCAAGACTACTCTAGATCCCTGAGCAAGACTGCTCAACAACCACTTGAGTTCGACAACTCAAACTGAGCGCAACAGCTCACAAATGACTTGCTAGACACCAACACAAGACATAGATTTTCTAGCAGCAGATCATGTCGAACATGAGAACATTCATGAGAATTATGCAGAAGCACTTGCACAATCTCAAGATGTCTCAGAAGAACAAAAATACATTTAGAATTGTATGAAAAGACTTTGTTCTTCAGTGTACTCCCTTGTAGAAGCTCAGATTGGGAAGAGGCTTGAAATCTTGAAGTCCCAAGCGATGCTCTGTACTTTTGAACTTGGGGATCTTCCTTGAAATCTTCTCTAACGAATGCTCCTACTTGATCTGCTTCCTTGAGGCGCTTCAATTGCTTCTTCAAGAATCAAATTCCAATTCTCACAATCAAATTGATGAGAATTGGTCTTCAGAAGACACCAAGAGAGCAGAGGAGGGAGATGAACTCTTCTCGCCGCCAAGGGGAACTTTTCTGGAGGCTTGGAGAGTTCGTTGGGGTCTCTCACACGATGGATGGCCAATTGGGGGCCTTTTATACCAAAAGATTCCAAAGATACCCTTTAGGTACAAGGGCACACGATCCTAGGTTGATACACCATCGCTCTAGGCTGACACGTGGCAAACATCCAATTTAAGTTGCAATCTTTCCGTAGTGTGTCGACCTGCCCTGGTGGTGGTGTCGACACACTGTCCCAAATTGAAAACAGGCTGTTCTGGGAACGAGGTCCAGTGTCGACCTGCTCTGATGCTGTGTCGACCTGCTGTTCCAATTCTGCAAACAGGCTGTTCTGGGAACTAAGTCCAGTGTCGACCTGCTCTGGTCCTGCGTCGACCTGCTGTCCCAATTCTGCAAACAGGCTGTTCTGGGAACTGAGTCCAGTGTTGACCTGCTCTGGTCCTGCGTCAACCTGGGTAGACTAATTCCTGGAATCTGCAACTCGTGTCGACACACTCTTTGACTTGTGTCGACACAGTCTCAGCATTTCTTCAGCTTTTTGCCTTTGAGACTTAGGTGATGTGTCGACACCATTGAAGGGTGTGTCGACACCATCATTGCAGAAGATATTTGTACCTAAAAATTAAACACATATATCATTAGTAAGATGTTTTATTATGAGTACAAATGATAAGTGTGTTTTGAAACATGCTTTTTGAATATGTAATTCAGGTGAGATGTGTTTATCATGTTTCAATTAATTTGCATTCAAATCACATTTGTCATCATCAAAATAGGAGGGGAAATGATATGAAATTACACTCAACCCAACATTTTTATGCATGGTTTTAATTAATATAATTCATGTTGTGGTGGAATATGCATGTTATGACTGTGTTTAATTCTGAATAAATAGATTTACTGCATGAAAATATTATAGAAAATTTCCATGATCTTAGGGTTACTGTTTGCAGGTTCTAGACCTGTTAGACCCAAATGTGTTGCTGTATACCATGTTAAAGTAATTATCATGTTAAATTGGCATAGAATCTGTTTAAATTGTTAAAAACAGATTTACAGTTGCGAAAAATCTGAAAAATTAGACATATTACATGTATAGAGTCTGTGATTAAAAAATTGATATTGTTTCGATATCATCATGTACTGTTTGTATTTAACAAGGTTAATTAGGCCATGTTAAGTATTTTTACTTTGGATGATGTAAATTTCAATGTGTAGCAGCATGATTAGGTTCTGTTATGATTAAATTGACACTGTGAACCAGTCATATTGAGTTCTGTAAACTGAAGCATGTCTATTTGTTTAAAGTGCATGTGAATGAGTTAAATAGTGCATGTAAGTGAGTGAAACCATGTGATTAAGTGTTAATGTGTATCATGTGCCGAAATTGACACTACTATCATAGAAGGCCGTGGAGCCGTACTGTAGAAAAGTCCCTATGGGAAGGCTCATTGTGTATGTTATATCCTATGGGCATTAGGATGAAAGTGGACAAGTACCATTGGTTAGGGTGGAGAGGGCTTCTCCCAGTTCTGCACAGTTACCAAGATTCGTCACTGTATTGCCTAGGTGATGGGTATGTGTTATGTGAATGTGTCTCCTTCTTTATGGTGGTTCGGACTATGTGTCACGACAAATTAAGTGTAAAAGTGTGGAAAATATCAATATGTGCAATGTGAACATGTGATAGTGTTATGTGAATGTGATAGCATGTGAAAAATGTGAAACCATGTGAATGAGAGTTATTCATGTTACAACATCAAGCTAAATATGTGGATTTATGTTATAAAAGCATGAGAAAAATGTTAGTCATCATGCTAGGATTGATTATTACTATGTGCATAATTCTATGATCAAGTTGTTTAGATTTATGAAATGTTATGAATTGAATGTGGTATCATGAATCAAGTTAGTTATCATGTGTAGAAAGCATGTATAGGTTGTCTATGTATATTTGTTAATTGTCATAAAGCATGTGCCATGTAATTCGTTTATTGTTTAAAAGACTAGCATGTGTATGTGATATGTGTAAGGATATGCCTTTATGTTGCTTGTTGGGTCTTTCTTTTTGGAAGACTCATACTTGCTTTGACTTACAGGTGAGACAGGTGTCCCCGTTCTTGAGGAGGACATAGTGAGGAGCGACTCCGAGCGTGAGGAGTAGCTACTTGTGGAGATTCTACTTAGTTTACATTTACTTTTACTAGTATGTGGACATGGACATTGTTATTCATATGGACTTGTATAAATGTAGACAATTGTTATTTTCTTTATATTTGCTATATAGACTGTGGAATTATGTGAATGATGATGGAATAAGACTTCTCTTTTATTTCCGCTGTACTCTTTTGTTATTTATGTACATCTCGACCTATTATGTTGTGTTGGGTAAATGTCCCACTGTGATGGCGCCATTTGTATTGATGTTGATTGGTATAATCGTACGGTATAAAGAGGGTCATTATAGAGATTGGCATCAGAGCAACATGTTGAGATTGTACATGAATACGCCATCATTTCACAATATTGCAAAGTCTTTATAGAATTTGTCCATATATGTGGAAAATGTCTAATAATGATGTAACACCCCGGCCCCCTTGGGCCCTTGGCCCCGTCCTCTGGGTCGCGGCAGGGCGACTGTCGCGACGTGGTTCTGATTGTGAGCAATGTCTGGTTTTGCTTCATATTGCGACAGGGGGTATGTCGCCTTCTTGAATGCGACATACCCTATGTCGCCTTCTGGTTTGATGGATTGCGACAGGGGGTGTGTCGCCTTCTTGAAGGCGACATACCCTATGTCGCCTTCCCATCGCGTCACCCCAGACGCAGTCTGACAGACGTGACAGGCGTCCTTTGTGTCAGTATGGCTCTGGCGGTGTCGGGTGAACGCGACAAGATGGCTGTCGCCTTCACTTTTTCGAATTCCGAGATTTGACCGTTGTCAGTGGCATTGCGACATACCCTATGTCGCCTTTGGTTCCCAATGCGACACAAGGTGTGTCGCCTTCTCAGGATCGGGCTTAAAGCCCGGGCGCCGAGCTCTTCCCCTCTCTCGCGTCTTCCTTTCCCCCTCTTTCCCTCTCGCCCTCTCGGAGTTCCGGCGGTGTTGGGGGTGCCTCCCCCGTGTTGAGGCGGCCGTGCTGAGGAGGGTGTCGCTCCGTTCGTGCAGGGGTCGCGTTCGTGCCGTACGGTGAAGGAGGAGACGTTTCTACCTACGAGAAGGCACAAACGGGTTCGTTCTTCGCGTGGAGGTAGGGACTCTTGATCCTCTCGCCCTAAGCATGCTCCCCTTCCCCTGCAAAGCGTGTTTTCCTTGTGGTTTGGGGGTGGGAGTGTGAGTTTCCATGCTCGTGTGAGTGAGGTTTCCCTCCGAGCGTAGAATCCATGTTCTTGGGTGTTTGAGGGTGGTTTGAATGCTTTACTAGCTTCCTAGCATGATAAGCATGCTCCCCTCCCTCGCCGTGTGTAGCGTTTCTCCCGTTTCGGGGAGGTTCCCGGAGAAGAATCTCCGGAACCCCCGACTGGCCTGAATGCGACATACCCTGTGTCGCCTTCTGACTAGTAATGCGACGGGGCCTATGTCGCCTTCTTGAAGGTGACAGGCCCTATGTCGCATTCAGAATGCGACAGGGGCTATGTCGCATTCTGAATGCGACATACCCTATGTCGCCTTCTCAGTCCAGAGACAGGTTGTGCTTTCGCCGCTTCCGTTTTCACTTTACTGTACCCGTGGCACTTGTGCTAGTTCCCTAGTACGGTCTCACACTAGTCGTTCGCCCGGTGCGCGGCACTTGAGGGCTTGTCCCGTGCGAGAGGTTGTTACCGTTACCTGGGACCCCCGTCCTCGGGAGCTTGTTGAGGGAGTACTCCGGGCTACGAGTGTGCTCGAGTTGGCAGCCACCAGGCGGACTCTGGAGCTGAGGGGAAAATGGTGGTTAGGATAGTGGCGTGTGAGTCGCTTGCAGAGCTCTCGTGGTTGGTCTGGGACGCCGAGGATAGTTTGGAGTTCTACCCGGTGCAGGCCAGCCAGTCCTTCTTCTCATTGCCTCGCTCCTTACGGCCCGGAACCGTTTGGAGAGGTCAGGCGTGGGACCGTAGTTTGGCCAGACTACGGCGGTTACTGTTGTGGTACTTGTGTCCTACCTCGCTCTGACGAGACGCGAGGGCCAGGACCTAGGTCGAGGATAAGACGTCTATGGACGCACCTGACCGTCTGACTAGTGGTGTTGTTCCCGTAGCTAGTGTTCCTTGTCCAGGTGGAGTTCCCTCCGTCTGTGTTTACTAGCCGTGTGGTGGTCACGACGAGCAGTCGTACAGAGTTTCCGACCGAGAGTACTTTCCGTACCGTGCTAGCTTTAGCTTCGTTTCCGCACTTCCGTTGTAGGTAGAAAGATATAAACTGTTGTCTTTCCCTTATTAATAGTTATATATGTTCCTCTGCCTGTTTAGAGCAAGTAGGAGATTGGTAGTCCCTACTGAGCTTCTGTTGTGAAGCTCATCCCTCCGTTTTCCAGGTGAGTCTTCTCAGCAGCGGCAGGGCGCGCGTCGGGCGGAGGAGACGGGGCGGTAGTCGAGGTCCCCGTAGCTAGCAGTGTTTCCCCTCTCAGTGTACGTCACCCTCGGGGTATGCCCCTAAGGGACTTGTCTCTCCCCTTTCCTTACTTGTACTAGTGTGCGTGCGTTGGGACTGTACTTAGAGCAGTACGCAGCGGTCTCGCTTTACTTTCCTGTTTCCGCTTGTACGCTTCTAGCTTAGCAGTTGACGTTTACTTCCGTTACATATCCTGTCAGACGCGTGTTATAGCCCTTCCGGGTCCCCCGGATCCGTGGGCGGCGATCGCGAAAATCGGGTCCTCGGCGTGGGCCGAGGGTCGGGTTCTCGGGTCGTTACAAATGAATTAAAGATAGTTAATAAAATAGTTAGGACTAAGTAACTTAGATTCTAACTAAGTTAATTATTTTCAGGCTATGGCGAGCCATGGTAGGCGTGGTGCTCAGGCTAGGGAGGATGAGCAGAGGCATGAGGAGAGGGGTGAGCAGCAGGCCCCTGCACCCCAGGGTCCTACGATACTCTTTCCACCACCACCTGTGGACTATGGCGTGTTCATGCAAGGCCTGGTCCAAGTGATGCAGACCCAGGCTGTCACGCCCCGACGCGGAATATCGGAGCACGAAGGCAGTTACACGAAAAGGGTATAGAGCGAGTACTAGACATCAAACCATTGCACAGTGAATAATACTAAAGCGAATTCATTTCATTAATACTTTTCAATGTCTAGTTACAACCACTAATATCAGAGCCATTCTATGGGGCCCAATTACATTACAATAATAGAAAATAACTAACTACAACTCTAAGATAACATAATGACTCGAGGGTACTCCTGGCTTCACTCTTGGTCATTCCCTTCCTCGTGAGTGTGTGTGTCATCCTCGGTCTCACCTGAGAACACAACATCAAATAACGTAGGGTGAGCGATAACGCCCAGTAGGACTTAAATCTCAGGCTCAAGCAGGCTTTAAATAATTAACGCATTTAATGGCAGAGTATCTAAGGATAGCAGGTACAAGAGAGTCAAAATATAGCAAGAGATAGCACAACAGGTAACATGATAGCACAATAGCACGAGATCGAGTATAGTTTCCAAAAATAGCACAAGTATCGAGTATAGCACGAATAGTAGGATGGCCATAGCACAACTAGCACAAGTATAATAATAGCATGACGAGTATAGCCTTGTTTGTCATTCTAGACATTGAGAGAGTATAGCACGTTTGTGTTTTGATTGTCATATAAATAGTCGAGATAGATAGCACTCGAGTGTAATGCCAAACACTCTGATCATTTAACTCCCATGGGCACTAGCACTTTCGGGCGCACATCCCAGGACCAGATCGGGCCCTTTATATATTGCCAGGCATTGGTTATATTGTATCTTTAGACAATCAGTCAATGGCCAATATAGAGTACCAAGAATAGTTAAGAGCACTAGATGAATAGATGAGATAGTAGAGAGAACGTGAATAGACGAGCGAGTAGAGTATAGATGAGAGCTAAGGGTACATCACGTAAAACAACGAGTAAACAGGCGATAGTAACAGTTGCACAACACGCGCACGTCGTATTGGCAGTCAGGTGGAATTCACGATCTTCCCGCTGGCCATGTTATGCACAAGTCCAGAGGTCTGACTTGATTCAAAGTAAGAGCGAACTTCTAATAGCCGTTTGGATCATATCGATCCCTAAAGGTGTAATGGGTGTTAGGGTACAACCGGCTCGACGACCATGTGGGAATCCATGATCAGAGGAGACTTACGGAGGCCTTGTGCAAGGGTTCACTAGTCCGGCGAAAGGAATATCCGATGGAGAGTTCACCACAAGCCAAGTAAAGTGTGTATATAAAAACAGGTGCTCGACGTTCTAGAGGAATTCTAGAACAGTGGAGCGTCGATATCGGTATATAAACAACGCAAAAAATGAATACAAGTCCTTTAAAATAGGGCAATTAATATACTTTATTACAATAAATTACCAGATACATTAAGAGATATTTTATACAAGATTTCAGCCATATATGGATGGTTCATGTGTGTGCATGTGTAAGAGAGATCATAGGTAGAAAAGAAGTCGTGAATATGTATTTTAAAGCATTCAATATAGCTCCATTTTAAAACAGGTGTTTTTACTGTGTGTATGACTGTTAAAAAGGTGTGAACGTGACGTAGGCCAGTAAGGGTCGCGACAGGGTTAGGGCAGATTGCGACGTAGCCTGAAAAGGGCCGCGACAGGGCTGCCAGGACAGAAGGCCAGAATGCGACGTAAAGTACTATCGCGTTCAGAAAACGACAAGGAAAGCGTCGCGACGGGTTTGAGAACGTGACCTATCGGGCCGTCGCGTTCTCAGGTCCATGGACCGAGTCTGACAGAGTTCTGTTTTGTCTTGGATTGCAGTCCAGAAATATCAGATTTTGATACAGGGTCGTTCAGAAAATCATAACTAATTGTATACACGAAGAAAAATCACGAAACCAGTGGCAAATGAAACTAGACATGCGAGAGTACTTCCAGGTAGGGGTGTTCATCGTTGGGCATCCAACTGGTTCAGTTCAGTTCCAGATTGTGGAACCGAAATAAACCGATATATATATATATATATATATATATATATATAATATTATTTACTCAAAAATTATGTAGGCCAGTTGGTAAGCAAGGCCGTAGGTCATCCACCGCCTTCGGCAGTGGGAGGAGTTCGATTCCTCCCTTCCGCAACAGGTTTCTTTTATGAAAAAACATGTGCAAAAGTGAGATTTTTTGTCCAAAATCAGATTCGAACCCCAAACCCATGGATATAATAGCCCCCGTCTTAACCACCCAGCCAAGCATGCGGTTTTGTATTACATGGCATTAGACTTCGGTTTAAACCGAACCGAACCGGTTCGGTTTGAACAGTATTTCGGTTCGGTTTCGGTTCACCCAAAAAATGGGGTGAACCGAACCGAACCGAACCGGACCATGTACACCCCTACTTCCAGTAAATAGGAATTAGAGAGAGAGCATGGTTTGAGCATGAACAATAACGAGTAACACAGAACATGATACAGAGAGCAAGATTGATTTAATTCGAGCAACATGCTCAACAAAAATTAGGACTTTCAGGGGCAAAAGATCCCTAACAACATGAAGTGTCTACAGTAAAAATTTCGTAGCATGGGATCAAGTGTACCTGGAGATATTGATGACTCGGAGTTATCATGTTTGCAGAACTTCTAAAATCAAGAACAAAAGATTGGCTCGATGAAAAATTATGAAACAAGAGGGCTTTTGTTCCTGGTGATTGGAACTACCTATACATGGATTTGATTTAGTTTTGCTTGTGAGAATGCCTACCTTTGACTCGATTTGTCTTCTAGGGTTTAAAATCTCCAAGAACGAGAAGAAGCTCCAAGAACTCTTCTCCCCACGAGATCCTCTCCTCCTTGGCCTCGTCTCCACGTCCAACAACCTTTGGCAACGAGCTAGGGTCGGCCAAGAGGGTTTAAGAGGTGTATTTATGCATGTATGGGTTCCTATTCCTACTTCTATTCTAATTGCTCTTTAATTACGAGATTTCCTAACTCCAACCTTCCTTTCTTGCTTCCAACCTCTATTTAGGTTAGGATGGGATCTAAATTCGTGCTAAATCATAAGGGGTAGGCTCAGGAATCCAATTCCACCTCTTATTGCCTCTTTTAATGCTAAAGAGTCCTTTTCTATTTAGGAGATATTAAGACTCCGAATTTAGGGTATTTCTTTTTATTTACTATTTGTAATTCATATTTTGACCCAATAAGTTCTAGAGGATCCATTAAGCAAAACCCATTACTCTTTTCCATTTAATGGTTTTATTTAATGCTCTTTTCATTGAATATCCCTTTAGCCGAGTTTTTAATTTATTATTTAAAATTTTATTTTTCTCAAAAATTCATGTTGCTACACAGCGCAGACTCAGGCGTTACTGGAGGCTCAACTGCAGGCACAGGTTAGAGTTGTTAAATAGGAGTAGTCTATTTTGTTGAATGCATAATTATTTATGTACTGCTTATATGTTGCTTTATCTCAGGCTCAGGCTCCAGCTCCAGTTCCTTAGGAGCATGGCCATGGTGGTCCTTCCATCATGGAGAGGTTTAAGAGGATGACTCTGCCTTCTTTTAAGCGGGAGAGTCAACCCCTCTTAGCGGAGAGCTGGATGAGGGAGGTGGATAAAATATTCCGAGCCATCAGGTGTGCTGAGGAAGATAAAGTTAGCCTAGCTACCTACATGCTACAGGTACTTAAAATATATATGTACTTGTGCAAGGTTAAGGTTTTATTTAGATGGTGCTTATGGGTTGTGTTTTGCAGGAGAGAGCCGATGTGTGGTGGGCCTCCGTACTACGTATTAGGTACAAGGATGGTACCATTGAGGTGACTTGGACCGAGTTCACGAGGCTATTTCCGGCCAAGTTCATCCCCGAGCACATCCATGACAAGATGGAGCATGAGTTTATCTCTCTCTTACTTAGGGCTCCATGACGATATTGGAGTATGAGGCCAGGTTTGCTGAACTGTCCAAATATGCTCCCCATATAGTTGCTGATGAGCGTAGGAAGGCAAAGAAGTTTGTGATGGGGATCAAACCATCACATAGGTCGAGGCTTGTTGCTTTTGACCACCGCACCTTAGACGAGGCTCTCAGCGCAGCATGTAGGCAGGAGAGCGAGATGGACCAATACTTGGAGGAGAAGAGGGCAGCGCAGAAGAGGTCAACGCCACCTTTCCAGAGGCAAGACAGGAAGAAGGCAGTGTACCAGTCACCACAGCGTCCAGTGGCTGCTACTAGTCAGCAGGCGGTTGCACCACAGTTCCTCAGTTTCAGGCCCAACGACAAGAAGATGTGTCCTCACTGTGGAAGGACACACGGTGGTACCGAATGTTGGAAGCTAGCAGGGAAGTGTCTCAAGTGTGGCAGCACCGAGCACCAGATCCGGGATTGTCATAGACTTCAACAGGGTGTTCAGCGAGGAGCGCCAGCCCCAGCAGCGACAGCAGCAGTAGCACCAGTCACAGGGAGATTGGGAAGGCCTCGAGCCCAAGCTCGAGTGTTCGCACTAGCACGAGAGGATGTAGAGCAGACTGAGAACATCACGGAAGGTACGGTTTTAGTCATGGGTGTGCATGCTCGGGTGTTGTTTGATACGGGTGCCACACACTTGTTTGTTTCCGAGCGATTTGCCAAGCAGTTAGCATCAGAGTCTGGAGTGGAGGTAGAAGAGTTAGAGGTTCCTTTATCTGTGCACACACCAGCAGGTACATTATCGACCAGGAAGTGCATTCCATCCTTACCTGTGTGCATGGAGGACCGAGGCTGGTTCGAGTGCTTCTACTTGCTCAAGATGAAGGACTATGATGCCATTCTAGGTCTGGATTGGCTTGAGGAGCACTATGTGTTGGTGGATTATAGGGGAAAGAAGATTACTTTCCGTATTCCTGGTGAGGATGAGTTCTCACAACCGTTGCCAAGGAACTTAGCAGGAAGGTTTGTGATCTCCGCCATGAAGGCGATGAGGATGGTGAACAAGGGGTGTGACGCATTTCTTGCCAGTGTGGTCTTAGTTCCAAAGGCCGATCAGTCACCGACCCTTGAGGAGATTGAGGTAGTGCAGGAGTTTCCAGACATGTTCCCTGATGATTTTTTTGGATTGCCAATGGATAGGGAGATAGAGTTCACTATAGAATTGCTTCCAGGCACCTCTTCTATCTCTAAGGCTCCATATCGGATGACACCTGCGGAGTTAGCTGAGCTGAGGAAGTAGTTGGAAGATTTGCTAGATAAGTGATTCATTTGCCCTAGTGTGTCACCATGGGGCACACCTGTATTGTTCGTGAAGAAGAAGGATGGTTCCCTCAGGCTATGCATTGATTACCGGAAGCTCAACCAGGTGACAGTGAAGAACAGGTATCCTTTGCCCCGCATAGAGGATTTGTTTGATCAGCTGCAGAATGCATCAGTGTTTTCCAAGATTGATCTACGGTTTGGCTGCCACCAATTGAGGATTAAGGTGAGGATGTGTCCAAGACGGCTTTCTCTGGACTCGTTATGGACACTATGAGTTTGTTGTGCTTCCATTTGGTCTAATTAATGCCCCTGCAGCGTTCATGGATCTCATGAACAGGTGTTTAGACCATATTTGTATCTTTGTTGTGGTGTTCATTGAAGATGTGTTAGTCTATTTTCCTGATGAGGCTACACACCGTGAGCATTTGAGGGTTGTTCTGGAGGTTCTCCGAGAGCACAAGGTGTATGCTAAGTTCAGCAAGTGCGACTTCTGGATGCGCGAGGTTCATTTCCTTAGGCATGTTATGTCATGTCCCGTCATTAATATAACTATAAATGCCAGAATGTGAACGCATGAGGAATCAAGAGTAAAACTTATACTAACTGAGCAACCAATTGCTGCGAAGCTCTACTAAATAAAAATTTGATAACTGTCATTCTATGAATATTACAAGATTTCCAATTTACAATCTCAAAAGTAAGACGTTTCCAAGGTTGGTCTCTCCACACACAAATCCCGAAGTTCCCGCCTTCTAGAACTGTAGATACCTGAAAAAGTAGGATTTGGTGTGCTAACTAGCCCAGTAGGATTCAAATTCTCAAATCAAAAGGATTAGACTATATGATGATCAAGGTAAAAGACCTAACTGATATCAAAGAAGGACGAACAAGTATCTTAACGTGATAGTGAACAGTGGTACTAAAATACAGAATATACTCAGGAATTCATAATGAATCTCATATTCTGGCTCATATTTATATTCTCACAGGATAGGTAACATAATGACCATAATCAAACCGTAATGATGCAATGCCAAACATCCCGTTGCCCTTCATCATTTCCGTACGACCCGTAATGAATTCAGGTGCTCCTCCTAGGACTGGACCAGCCCTATTTGCATAGACATAGTAATCATGTGGGGTCCAGGGACCCAATAATCATCATCACAGGTTATTCGTAACCAACAGGGGTACTCAAACATTCAACCTCTCAGGATATCAAAGTCTTATGAATTCAGTTACTGAACACAGGGAATTAAAATCAACTGGGTACCATTTGTAATTGGTAACTTCAAGAATAATTCAAAGAAAAGTATAGGAAGCATTATGGATGATTTTTGTAGTGACCTAACAGTAAACACCCAAAGGAATGAAGGTGGTAACTTACTAAGCAAATAATGTGAAGTATTAGCAAGAGACTAAGCAAAGGAAGGTGCTGGAACACTGGCCAGAATAGTGGTTGTCCACAGCCAGGAGGTGGTTGTCGACATGTGATGGCATCCAGAAGCAAATTTATGGTTCTGGGACAGTACCTGTCGACATACATGATCTGTCTGTCGACAGGGCAGTGTATCCATCGACAGATAGGGTCCATCTGTCGACAACTACTGCTATTTCCAGCAACCTGGAGTTCTGGAAGCCTGGGCCTGTCGACAGGTACTTCTTGTCTGTCGACAGCCGTTGATTTCACTTCCAGAAATGACTCTATGAACATTCTAAAAACTTAACCATGAAACCTATAGATCAAAGTATGAACAATATCAAAGGGAAAACTTGCTTCTAACTCTTTCAACAGGCTTACAAGTTGGACAATATGAAACTTGAAATTACAAACTACGCATGTCTAGTTAGAAACTTAACATATCAGGATACATGGAGAATAATTCCTATAACAACACTATGGAAGAAGATTTCTTCTTGGTAAACACATAGTTTCAAAGGTAGTTAGGGATTCAAACAAAAGTCTAGAGTTGCAACCACGTAGACAGGAGATGTACACACTAATCCAATACTGGTTGACAAGCTCATAGGCAACATGTACAAAGCTATAATCTTTCTAACAAGAGTAGAGAATAGAGGTATGAAAAGAGAATAGAATCATACCAGTACATAAGATTACAATTAAAGACATGGGTGTTGATTGGCAACAATATAAACTCAATGGTAAGGATGTAATCAAAGAAGCTTACTGAATCCCATGTTTACATGAGGTCAAGATAGATACTTGAATTCCAAGACATACTTGAGACTAACATGGTCTCTAACTGAAACAAGCTTAACGTAGGTAGAAAATAAGTATCATGAAGCTATTCTCAATATCTGAACAATGGTATAAGCATGGTGATAAGCTAAACGTTAGGCTACTAATCCAAGAATAATATACAGGAAGAAGAGAACAAGAAGTGAATCCTACCTGACTGGTTAGAGTAAGGGTTCTTCTTCTCAACGTAGAGTCAGTAGCAGTGTGATAGAGAACAAGAAAACGGCAGGTGTAGGTGAGGAAGTGGCAACCAATGCAGAAGAAGTAGCAACAGCAGCCACGGCAAGCAGCTACAACAGCTCCAGTAGCAACAACAGTAGCAGAAGAGAAACATGAGGATTTGTGAGGGTAATGGCTACGACAGGGCAAAGGATGATGCAGCAGTGGCAGCTTCAGTTTGAGCAGCTCAGCTCCTACAGGAATCCAACAGCAGCTACCACCCAGCAAGGGCAGGAAAGAGGTAGAAGCAAGAAGGAAAACCCACACGATGGGTGAAGGAAAGCTTATATAAGCTCCCAGGCTCCCTTGCATGCTAAGCACGTCGGCCATGCATGTGCCAAGGTTTAAACCCCTTAAATCATGCCTAGACACGTTTTACATGCAAAGCTTCCATAATGACACCTATGAGATGAACATGTAAGTCTCTCCCCCAGTAAGGTGGCTCACTCACCCCCCACACATAGGCAAACTAAATTCCCAGAAAATTCACCACCGTAAATAGCGCATAATTCAGCTGGCCTAAAGATCCTCATGTAAACATATTCAAATGATGTCCATTTGTGTTAAAATTTCAACCATAGGCTAATGTAAGGGTTTTACAAATTATGGTGATTTTAGTTCAATTTTTAGAATTTATTTTTCACTGGATGAAAAATCACCTAGAAAATAGTTACGTCGACTTAATCTCGAAATCCGTACGTCAACAATTCTGGATATTTATATTTCTGATATCACCACATTTTTCTGAAAATTATGGTGTTTTTATATTTCATTTTTGTTACAGAATTCCGGTGTCACCCTGTCGGAGCGCGTATCTCTAAGTACGATACTTAAAATATCATTTATTATCTCTAATAAATCTTAAATTAAGTTTAATTACATCTCATGATAATAGTTATGTTTAATCATCCAATTATTCACATTTTCTAGGAAATAAAATTTTCGGGGTGCTACATGTTATCTCAGGCGCTGGAGTTGTTGTTGATCCGGCGAAGGTTCAGGCTGTGTTGGAGTGGGAGACTCCAAGGACACCATCAGAGATTTGGAGTTTTCTTAGCGTAGCGGGTTATTACAAGTGATTTATTGAAGGCTTTGCCTCTATCGCAGCACCGTTGACTAAGCTAACCAGGAAGGGTGTGAAGTTTATGTGGTCTGAGGATTGCGAGAGTAGTTTTCAATTGCTGAAGACGAAGCTTACATCTGCATCCATGTTGATCTTACCGAGTGGTGCAGAGGGTTTTGCTATCTACTTCGATGCTTCTCAGATAGGTCTTGGCTATGTATTGATGCAGCATGGTAAGGTAGTTGCCTATGCTTCTCGCCAGTTAAAAGAGCATGAGCGTAACTATCCGACCCATGATTTGGAGCTAGCGGCCGTGGTTCATGCACTGAAGATCTGGAGACACTATCTTTATGGTGTCAAGTTCAAGGTGTTCACTGACAATATGAGTCTGAGGTATCTTTTCTCTCAGAAGGAGTTGAACCCACGACAGAGAAGATGGATTGAGTTTCTCAAGGACAATGACTTCGAGCTTTAGTACCATCCAGGGAAGGCGAATGTCGTGGCGGATGCACTCAGCAGGAAGAGGTCATTGCTTCAGTAGGATTGGAAGATGCTTGAGGATGTAGCATGTGCTATGACTGAGTTAGAGCCACAGTTGTGTCAGACTTTCGTGGCTCATTATCTATCCGATCCACAGTTCTAGATGAGGTGATCAAGCAGCGGAGAGCTGATCCTAGGCTTCAAGAGATGGTGGGCAAGGCAGGCATTGCTCGTGATGAGGACAGTGTTATTAGATTTCAGCACCGAGTTTGTGTTCCTGATGTTGTGGATGTCCGTGAGCGTGTACTTGCAGAAGCTCACAGGTCGAGTTTTCCATTCATCCAGGCAACACCAAGATGTACCAGGACTTGAAGAGATTTTTCTGGTGGTCTGGTATGAAGAAGGATGTGGCCGAGTTCATGTCCAGATGTTTAGTGTGCCAGTAGGTGAAGGCCGAGTGCCAGAGACCATCGGGCCTTATGTAGAAGATGGAGATATCTGTGTGGAAGTGGGAGACAATCACTATGGATTTTGTGACGGGTTTGCCCAGATCAGCTAAGGGCAATGACTCGATTTGGGTGATTGTAGATCGTTTCTCCAAGACTGCTCATTTCTTGCCCATGAAGAAGAAACAGTCCATGGAGAGTTTGGCTAGGCTGTATGTTGGCAGCATTGTGAGGTTGCATGGTGTACCGAAGTCTATTATCTCTGACCGAGACCCGAGGTTTACATCGAGGCTGTGGCAGGGTCTTCAAGAGACTTTAGGTTCTCAGCTGAAGCTTAGTTCGGCGTTCCATCCCTAGACAGATGGCCAGTCCGAGAGGACTATCCAGATGCTCGAGGATATGTTGAGAGCATGTGTGCTTGATTGGAAGGGTGATTGGGAGCGTCATATACCTCTTGTGGAGTTCGCCTACAACAACAGTTTCCATGCGAGCATCGGTATGGCTCTATTCGAGGCTCTGTACGGGCGACCCTATAGATCTCCTTTGTGCTGGGAGGAGACCGGTGATAGGCAGCTAGTTGGTCCGGAGTTGGTGTAGGAGACTTCAGATAAGATTCAGCTTATCAGGCAGAGGCTGGTTGCGGCGCAGGATAGGTAGAAGAGCTACACCGACAACATGAGGAAGGATTTGGAGTTCGACGTTGGCGAGCATGTATTTCTTAAGGTTTCGCTTACCCGAGGCATTGTCAGGTTTGGCAGGCATAACAAGTTGAGTCCTAGATTCATTGGCCTGTTTGAGATTCTCAAGCGGATGGGCAGCGTGGCATATGAGCTAGCTTTACCCCAGTGCGAGCTAGTGTTCACCCAGTCTTCCACGTGTCTATGCTCAAGAGATATGTGCGAGATCCGTCGCATGTCATTAGTCAAGAGCCAGTGGAGATTCAGCCAGACTTGTCGTGTAGAGCAACTAGTAGCTATCCTAGACCGGAAGGTTCAGCACCTTAGGAACAAGAGTATTGCGTCCGTGAAGGTGCTATGGAGGAATTTCTCGTGAGGAGGCTACATGGGAGCTTGAGGATGCCATGTAGAAGAAGTATCCCCATTTGTTTAGTTAGTATTTTCGTTCTAACTTCGAGGACGAAGTTTTCTCTTAGGGGGAGAGGGGAATTTTGTTCATATTATGCTTATTTAATTTTGTGCATATTATAGTATTTATTTACTTATGTGCATATGTATATAGATGTTTATTTCTATGCATGTAATATGTTTATTTAAATGTGCATATAGTATTTAATTATTGATGTGCATAGTGTATTTATTTATTATGTGTATGTATATTTAATGGATATTTCTGTATTTTGCCCGAAATCCCAGTTAACATCAACATCCATTGATGTTAAGGGCAGGTTGACAGCAACCTATGTGCCGTTGACTGCATGGTCGGAGGAGATAGACGTCCAGATCGATGGACGCCTACTTCCAGTTAATGGCAACAAAGTGGCCGTTTACTTCTCTGGTTATGTTGCAATTCTAGATATGAAAACGGCTGCATTTTCCCCGGGTCCTAATTAGGAAACCCATCCCAACGGTAGGAAAACCTAATCCTAGGCGCACCCCGACCCTTAAACCTATAAAACCTAGTGTTTTTGGCCAGATTAGGTCCTTTGGCTAAAAGGAAAACCTAGGGTTTCTTGTGAGAAAACCAGATTTTTGCAAAGCTTGATCCGGCGATTGGGGAGGTCTTCTGGCGATCTTCTTCGACTGGGAGATACTCCAAGTGTTGTAGAAGCTTCCCCGACTCCGGAGGACCTTCTGTGCAGTCGTGAAGAACTGATTTGGGGTTGCAAGTCTCACCTTCTTGGCTTGGTCGAGGAGGGCTTCTTCGACAAATCAAACCCTTTAGAGATTTATTTCCACGCAAGTAATTGAGGTATCATCCCTAGACATGTCCTTTAGGTCTTAGGCATTTTTCCAAATTTTATTCGTGTCCTGGAACCCCCAATTCTCCTTTTTGTTTGAGTTTGGTCTACACTTACTGCAGACAGGAGGTTGACGGAAACCTTGTTGCCGCCAAGTTCTTGAATTGACGACAGCATCCTGTGCCGTTAACCCATGTTGATGGCAAGGGCCTTGCCGCCAAGTGAAGGGTTGCGGAATTCCCAATATGGTAATCTAGAAGGGGGGTTGAATAGATTACTGTCTCTTAAAAACTATTATCACGTTCTTTTTCTTAAAGCACAGATTATCAAGACAGTATCAAGATCTAAACTATGTGTAGATGATGTAGAAACCTATCTAGCGTGTGATATGCAACGTGTCTATCAAACATCTATCGTAGAAACGATCAAACCACGAGACACGCAGATTTACGTGGTTCGGAGTACACAACAGTGTATCCTACGTCCACAGCACACACACACACACAGAGTAAACTGCTTATGAGCGAGTTCGGTGACTACAACTCATACACACATGTGTTTTCTGATGTGCACCCACGATCAGAACAACACACACACGTGATCTCAAGCACAAGAGACGCTTGAATCACACAAACACACACACGGTTGATGATAATTATGAAACAGGAAGAGTTCAGAGTATAGGAGTAAATCCTGATGTGGAACTCTTCTAAGAACGTCTGAATGGAGTTCAAACTTCGACTTGACTACTGTGGATTGATGGAGAAGGTTGAATCCACGACGATCTATCTTCAGTACTGCAGGATCAACAGATCTTTCGGTCTCTGCACTGCAGACTTGAAGCAGAGCAGCAGCAACTCTTTTCTCTTGGACTTGGCTTTAGGGTTTTTGGTTGTGGCTGCTTCTGTACGAGATTCTCTTCAAAAGGATGCTTATATAGTTGTGTTTTCATGTGGAGAGTCGTGGGACTTGAAAACACAATCTTGGATATGAAGGAAGGTTTCCGTATTTGAAGATCCTCTGCGTCTGTCGACAGGTGCTGAGTATCTGTCGACAAATTGCAACAGATTTGCAATAGACAGACTTCAGGTTGCTCTGGCCTGTGGCATCTGTCGACAGGCGACACCTATCTGTCGACAGGCAGAGTCAGTTTTGCCAAAACACATAACTCTGGCATTTCTGTCTGTGACATCTGTCGACAGGTCTCTGAGCATCTGTCGACAGGTGCTCTCAGTACTTTTCTGTCTGATCACAACTGTGGCATCTGTCGACATATGCCTTTGGGTCTGTCGATAGGTACATGTATACACTGTGATTGTGATCATTTTCTCATGATTTGAGAAGGCTTGGTTATATGCATTTGTACCTACATGATAAAACATGTATAGTTAGGTATAATGAAGACATACATAACCAATATTGTATCATGTTAATTGACATGTATGAAACCTCAATTCAACTCATTCATCATTAAAAACATTGTTTGACTTTCATTATCACTTAGAGTGTGAATTCACTTAGTTTCCAGAATATGAACCCAACACCAAGTTCTTCAGGTTTTTCAGAACTGTGGTCTTGATCTATGTGCTGTGATTTTCAAACTTTTGGTCTGTGAAAATTAAGGTTTGTCAGGATGGTCTTTAGGTCATATCATGAGGTTCTGTCGAATTTTTGTGCATGGTTTTAATTAATATAATTCATGTTGTGGTGGAATATGCATGTTATGATTGTGTTTAATTTTGAATAAATAGATTTACTGCATGAAAATATTATAGAAAATTTTCATGATCTTAGGGTTACTGTTTGCAGGTTCTAGACCTGTTAGACCCGATTGTGTTGCTGTATACCATGATAAAGTAATTATCATGTTAAATTGGCATAGAATCTGTTTAAATTGCTAAAAACAGATTTACAGTTGCGAAAAATCTGAAAAATTAGACATATGACATATTACATGTATAGAGTCTGTGATAAAAAAATTGATATTGTTTCGATATCAGCAGGTACTGTTTGTATTTAACAAGGTTAATTAGGCCATGTTAAGTATTTTTACTTTGGATGATGTAAATTTCAATGTGTAGCAGCATGATTAGGTTCTGTTATGATTAAATTGACACTGTGAACCAGTCATATTGAGTTCTATAAACTGAAGCATGTCTATTTGTTTAAAGTGCATGTGAATGAGTTAAATAATGCATGTAAGTGAGTGAAACCATGTGATTAAGTGTTAATGTGTATCATGTGCCAAAATTGACACTGCTACCATAGAAGGCTGTGGAGCCGTACTGTAGAAAAGTCCCTATGGGAAGGCTCATTGTGTATGTGGTATCCTATGGGCATTAGGATGAAATCCTGGAGGTGGACAAGTACCACTGGTTAGGGTGGAGAGGGCTTCTTCCGGTTCTGCGCTGATACTAAGATTCGTCACTGTATTACCTAGGTGACGGGTATGTGTTATGTGAATGTGTGTCCTTCTTTATGGTGGTTCGGACTATGTGTCACGGCAAATTAAGTGTAAAAGTGTGGAAAATGTGAATATGTGCAATGTGAACATGTGATTGTGTTATGTGAATGTGATAGAATGTGAAAAGATGTGAAACCATGTGAATGAGAGTTATTCATGTTAAAACAACAAGCTAAAGATGTGGATTTGTGTTATAAAAGCATGAGAAAAATGTTAGTCATCATGCTAGGATTGATTATTACTATGTGCATAATTCCATGATCAAGTTGTTAGGTTTATGAAATGTTATGTATTGAATGTGGTATCATGAATCAAGTTAGTTATCATGTGTAGAAAGCATGTATAGGTTGTCTATGTATATTTGTTAATTGTCAAAAAGCATGTGCCATGTAATTCGTTTATTGTTTAAAAGACTAGCATGTGTATGTGAAATGTGTAAGGATATGCCTTTAGGTTGCTTACTGGTTCTTTCTTTAGGAAGACTCATACTTACTTTGACTTACAGGTGAGACAGGTGTCCCCGTTCTTGAGGAGGACATAGTGAGGAGCGACTCCGAGCGTGAGGAGCAGCTGCTTTTGGAGATTCTACTTAGTTTACATTTAGTTTTACTAGTATGTGGACATGGACAATGTTATTCATATGGACTTGTATAAATGTGGACAATTGTTATTTTCTTTATATTTGCTATATAGACTGTGGAATTATATGAATGATGATGGAATAAGACTTCTCTTTTATTTCCGTTGTGCTCTTTTATTATTTATGTACATCTCGACCTATTGTGTTGTGTTGGGTAAATGTCCCACTGTGACGGCGCCCTTTGTATCGATGTGGATTGGTATAATCGTACCAGTATAAAGAAGGTCGTTACAACTTTTGAAATGTGATGTGTTTAGACGTCGCGTTTTTTTATTGTTGTGCGATGGCTTGACCTATCGCATTTCTGAGACAGACGCATCGGAGGGAGTTGTCGCAACTCTTATAGAGACCGGGTTGGTCCCTTCTTTTCTATCACTGATCTAATGGCTGAAAGAATGAAGGTGGATGAGGATTTCTTACATTATGCTGATAGGTGGAGACCAATGGCTGAAAAATTGAGGGACCCATTGTCAGAACCTGAACAGGTTAAAATGATAACTGCAAATGCTACACCTTAGTTCAGACATATCTTAGCTATGAACAGACTAACTACCATGGAAGAGTTGTATGAGAGAGCTAGATATATTCAAACACAATTGAAAGACTCTCCCATTATGTCTATGTTTGAGCCGAAAGCTAGAACTTTTAAGAAGAGTAATGGCAATCCCCAAGCTGGTGGTCCCACAACTGAGGGGGTTATTCACAATGAGCAAGTGAGTGCTATGGGCAATTCAAACTCCACTCCATATCGCCTAAACTCCAACCCAAGGCTTCAACAACCGCAATACCAACAACAACAACCACAACAGCCCCAGTTCAGGCCAAGTCACCCTCCTATGCTACGTACCCCAACTCTACAGCCTCAACAACCTCCACAACAATACCATCAATACCAGCAAGCTCCACCACCTTAGTAACGTCAAGCTCCACCACTACAATATCAACAACAGCCACCACCTTTTCAACACCCCCAACGATATAACAAGTACCTCCACCAGGAAATATGACCTACAGAAGCTAGCCCAAGAACCCAACACCAGCCCCTGTCGAGATCATTCTCCCGACATATTCAATGCTCTTATGGCCACCAATGCACTCACTCTGCCGAGGGAACGACTACAATGGCCACCTAATGTTGATACCTCTCATTATTGTGCATTCAATAGGGGACCCGGTCATACTTTAGAGGCTTGCTTCCACTTCAAGGATTACGTTTATGACTTGAATGACAATGGAGGAATTGATTGGGAGGAAATTAGGAAGTACATCACAGAGATGAAGAGAAGGAGGCCACCTAGACAAAACATACAACAACAACAACCATAGCAACAACAACAACAACAACCCCAGTAGCCTGCACAACAGCCCCAAGTCCCCTTACAACAACTGAATATAGACATTGTGCAGAACCCACTTCCAAATCATCCTGCTCCAAATCATCAAGTGAACGCCATCAGGTCGTCTCCCCATGAAGATAGAAGGTTCGATAGGCATATGGAAGCACCATCTACCACCACACCGCAATCCACCTACATATTACCTCCCTTCATCCGCACACCTACACCTTCCAACCCACTACCATCTTTTCTCTGTATCCCTACCACCATTGTACCACGACCACCACAACCAAGCCAACCGCTCATCCGTCAACCACTCATAACCCCCACACCACAAACCACCAACCGACAAGCTCCCTTCCTATGCAACCCAACCACCATACCACCGCCATCCCGCCCCATGCTCATACGTCAACCTTCCGTTAACACCACTTCTCAACCATCTCCTTCTAATCCACCTCTCCTCCGCACACCACCAATTGCTCCCATCATCACCGCTAATCCGCAAGCTCCCTTGTTATGTACCACCACGCCCGCACCAAATCCCATACCATCCACCTTCTCCATACCACCACAAAATGTGGTGAGCCTCCAACTGCACATCAGATGTTCAATACTAAACACTCCACCATCCATCCATCTTCCAACATGCCAGCTAAACTATTGGTCTGGGAAATACATGTAGTGGGAGATGAAACTGAGGAAACATTGGTGCTTCAGAGTGGGCGCATTTTCAACAGGATTTTCCCTTAGGGCCAGGATCAAGCACCCCAACAACAACAACAACAAGAAGAATCCCCATCAGAAGAGTCCATCCCTAGGACTCAATATGATTTGTCAAACATCTAGACAAAATGTCGGTCAAGATATCCACACTAGAACTGATCAAAAGGTCTCTGGTACATCAAAAAGCCCTTATACAGTATCTACAAAAGTTTATGGTGAATGAAGACCTACCAGTCACTCAAATTAGCTCTATCTTGACACCCACAAGTCAGCATCCGACCATAGAGTTCCACGAAAATGAGCTAGCACCCGTGGAGTCTCAACGGTATTGTAGGATCGAATAGGTGGATGGATCAGATCTAGAAGGGGGGGTTGAATAGATCTAACACAAATTACTGCGGAAGCTTAAGCAATTCAAAATTACTTCGAATCAGAGATCAATTCAGACAAACAATTTACTGATCTGAAGTGTGGGTGTGTGTAGATTATGTGTGAAGCAATTAAACACTGAGTGTGAAAGTGAAATCCTATGCAAGCATCTAGCACAGACAAGCAGATCAAACCATTGCACAAATGATTTTTAGGTGGTTCGGAAATCACACCAGTGATTCCTACATCCACCCCTCACCCAGTGAGGCTCCACTACTCAAAAGAGTACAACTCACACCGGAGCATGACGACTCCAAACACCCTTGAGCTTGACGCAAAACACACAACCTAGAGCACAATGACTCCAAAAACTGAGCACAACGGCTCAAACCACAACAGGAGCACAATGACTCCAAATTGAGCATGGCGGCTCAAACCACACAAGGAGCACAACGACTCCAAATTGAGCACGATGGCTCAAACCACAAAAGGCTAGATCAAACACAAAAGAAATCAGATCTTCTAGCAATGATCTGATTCACAGACTCAATCATACATAGAAATCTGCACAGAACTTCATGCACAGATCTCACAGACGAAAGTGAGAAGAACAATCCAAGAAATGGGTAAAATAGATGTAGATTGGATGTTCCTTGGTGAAGAGGTCTTGCGGAAGCTCGAATTGAAGAGACTTGAAAGAATTCGATGAAGATCCCCTTCAATTTGAGATGCTCTGCTCCACTGGTATCTGAATTGCAAGAAACTCTTTTCTACTGCTGCTCTTCAGTTGGATCTGCTCCCTTTCTCAGCACATCACACTTCTCTCCAAAGATTGGCCTTGAATCCCACGTCCTTCCTCTTGAAAGGATGGCCTGCAGCTTCTGGAGATGGAGCAAGACCTGGAAGAGCCCCTTTTGTCGCCAAAAGCTTTTCTGGGAGTTGTATGGGCTTGGTTCCCTTTGGGGTACAAGGATCATGGGTATTTATAGCCCCATATGTCCATAAAGTGCCTTGGGGTGCATGGGCACGGAAATCTAGGTCAAATCCCATAATTCCTAAGCAACCATGTGTCCATAAAAATTTCCATTTTTGAGCTTTAGTCGAAGTGTGTCGACACACAGGCAGACTGTGTCGACACACTGGCTTCAACTGTTCTGACTGCTTCCTGGGACACTCATCTAGTGTCGACACACAGGTGGACTGTGTCGACACC
This sequence comes from Colocasia esculenta, assembly GCA_014218235.1. Classification (NCBI taxonomy): domain Eukaryota; kingdom Viridiplantae; phylum Streptophyta; class Magnoliopsida; order Alismatales; family Araceae; genus Colocasia; species Colocasia esculenta. The sequence continues at coordinate 174,852,328 of CM024753.1, forward strand.
ACTGGTTGCTTCTCTCAGAACATACTTCTGGGACAGTCAGCTAATGTCGACACACAGGTGGACTGTGTCGACACCACTGTGACAAATTTGTGTAAACCTGAAAATATAAAGTGTAAACCATTAATACAAAATATTATCATTAAAATGTGAGATATTAAACATCAAAAATATGTTGTTTAAGCATGTTGTGATATGTATAAAAGTATAACATGTTCAATATGTCATCATTAAAATCAAGGTATGAGTGATGTTCATTGGTCATCATTAAAATACAACTTTAGGAAATTCCAAAACACACTCTACCCAACAGGTATGCCTTGTGCTTAACTATCAAAGTCAATGGAACCAATGTGTCTCAATGCTTAGTGGACACCAGAGCTTCTATCAATGTGGTCTCCTTAGACACATTAAACTTATGTGGGGTAAACTTACAGTCAATTCGGCCCTCCTCCATCACTGTCACTGCCTACGAGTGGTTACATTAAAGGTGGGGTTAGGTCCCTCTGTCACTAAGATTGATTTCCACATTCTTGACATGGATCCAAGCTTCTGAATGATACTGGGCAGCTTTGACTTCGAGAACACTTCCATACATGTTTTCCAATAGGTAAAATCTGTACCATCAAAGAGTGGTGGTCGGATGATGGAATGACCTTCACCACTGAGTTTCCATAGCCTAGATCTTTTCTCTCAGGTCATGAAATCCTAAAATATGAGAGACCAAGGCTCTGATACCACTTGTTGCCCAAGCTATAGAGACCTAGAGGGGGGTGAATAGGTTCTAATTGTGATATTTATAAATATTTTTCAGTTTAACAAAGTATAAACATTGTCTAACCAAATAGTAAGAAACATAAATAAACTTCTCGTTAGTTGGCAAGAGATTAAATGATGAGCTAAGGATGTGAACGAATCATGCAAGAGAGAAAGCATACACACATGCACACGAGGCACCAACATTTATCCTAGTTTAGTGTTGATCCACTCAACACCTACATCTAGTCCTCAAGGGAAAACACGTTGAGATTTCCACTAATTGTGTTGTCAACCACAACCAAGATTGCAACTGCTAAATACAGACCTACAGCCAGTCCAACAACCTCCTGAGTACCTCAGACCCTCACCTCTTTCCACAGGTGGAATCTACCAGCCTAAACCACAGGCCTTCACCTATGAGGTGGAACAATCACACCTGACCAAATTATGTCTTCTCCTTCTAACCAAGGAGGAACACCACCAAATATAGACATCTTGTCGGTCACCACACATGCTACCGCATAAATAGGTCTTCACCCCAAGGGTGGAAAATACACCTGAACAATAGGTCTTCTCTTTTCAAGGAGAAACACCACTAGATACATACCTCTGGCCAGTCACCTCTATTTCTAGAGAGAAGATGTGTCGGAGAAAGAATATCTACGAAGCTAGATAGATAAGGCAAACAATAAGCACAATAAATTTATCCCAACAAATAGAAAAAATCAGCGGTAGAAAGCTAGTTGCAGTTGAGCCTTTAGTGCTTAGCAAGTGAATGATCTTGAGCTTTGTGGGCTTGGTTGAGAGCTGAACTCTTTTTTCTCAAAGTTGTCTTTTTTAGTAAGCTTTTAACGTTGAGTAGGAAGAAGATTGGAATGGAAGTTTCTCTAGAGGTTGGGTTTTTTTCTTTCACATAAACACTCAGATTGCACTTCAAAAATATTTTGTATTTTCTGTGTAGGTCCAGTGCATTCTTTCTGTAATAGTTCCATGTGGCTTTCTTTTATACTCGCCTTCTTTTATAGTCGTTGGATTGATTGTTGCCTCATAGCTATGTGTACGTTAGACATAGTCTTGACACGAACGACACTTTGTTCTATCCTTTTTTTTCAACAAAATATTTTCTTTTTCTTTCTGTAGCCTTGGTTGCATATCCTCGTATAGATGGCTGGTGTGCAGTTCCAAGGTCATAGGTTGTTGTGCTTCCAAATACCTGCAAAAAAGTAGCTTATTTTGGTAGACCACAGCTGGTCTATCTAGTACACATTTCAAGACAGGTGTTATATATAAAATAATCTATCAACCAATACACATTCGACACATAAAAAACCTTTTTTAGAGATTTGAACATTAAGCCCTTACGTAAGTAGATTTGCTATAGTGAAATAGAGATATCATAAAGTCTTCACCGTACTTTTACCAATAAAATAGATCTTCCTTTTAAAAAGTTTTGAGATGAGAGTAATAAAATATTCTTTTAGTACACATTACTTCTTTTAGAATAGTCATAAAGTAACACTGGGTACATGCAGGACATATATCAAATTAAATAATTCTCATCCAAATATTTGATACATAAATAACATTTTGAGTACCATGTCATTGAATGGACTAAAATATGTCAAGATAGCTGGTCGTAAGATGTGTGCTACAAAATAACTGATTATTATATTCATTCATGTGTTCAACATGAAATAATTGATTATTTGATGAAATGAAAGAAGAATAATCGATTAATTTAGATATCGATTATTTCTAGAGAGGACAATGCAGATAACAGATTAATTCGAGTTTTGAAAATAGACAACTCGAACTCCAGCAGTTGAATACTTATTCATTTGATAATTGGAAAGACAATTCATTCAACAATCAAAACGACATTTGTTCAGTAATCAAAATGCTAACTGATGGAAGTTATATCAATAATAAACGTATTCATGAGTTTAAGTTATTACATTCATGAGTTTTAGTTATCACCGAAGCATTTGGATAAATATAAGAGTGGTTCAACAAGGCTGAGTAGCAAGGGTGGGAGAGATGCAACACTGGAGGGGGTGGGGGAGGAGCAGCACCTGGTGGAAGGGGAGGGGGTAGGGTGAGGAGGGTTTTGACGGTTCGTGGTAGAGGGGGATATTTTTTTGTTTACAAACCCATGTTTCTGCGTTGGAAACACAAACATTAATATATTCATTGCGAACATAGACATTAATATCTACGTTGGCAACACAGACACTAACCATGGCCCCCACCTCCCGCCCTCTCAGTTTGGTGAGTATTGTTGCAAATTTTTTTTTTTAAATTTTGATTATTTATTTATTTTTTTTAAATTATTTTAATAAAAATCCCTTCTGTATGTGACACGAATAGTGCATCCCATTATCCAAAAATATGTGTTTTATTTCAAGAAACATTTTGGGAAATATGATATACATCTAATGTGGACTAAGAACAATTTACATAGCTTAATTGCGCTTCTTTTAAAATGTGGCTCAATAATATAAGACCCTTTCTTATGATAGAAATCATGAGATCATAATTTACTTTTCACTCCGAGAAAATATTTATTTCATAATTGATAGAATTTTGCATTCGAGGATGAATGATTTTGATAGGCCCCATGTGCTGACCCCAATAGTCTTATTGGGATCGGCCCAACTTGACACAAGAGGTGAAGAGGAGAAGGGATTCCAAGAGGGAAATTAATTCCCATATGAGAACCTACACTTCCCTTCACTCTAAGGCCACTTTCAAAAGAACTCCAGCAATCGTAGGTAAAGGGCGAGGGGACTAGTGTCAGCTAGACATAGTTTTGCCAACAACTCTATATTTATTCTCAGGCTTATCTTCTTTCACTTTGTTGACTTGACCATCGAATGGTCGACCCTAGAATTCCTTTACAAGGTTAGCTGTTGTAGACATGCGAATTCGACTCCACCGCGGGTAAATTTCATATTGCACCATAATGCCACAAATGACCCTCCTTTTGCCTTGCAAAGAGTAGTTTCCCAATCATTCTTGGATCACCCCATTCCTCCCTGGTGCTTCCCCTCCATTTCCAAGGCTCGCCGAGCAACATGGGCATCATTTTCAAGTTACGTCGAGTATGGCGGACGCGTGTATGAAGGCAGCCGAAATGCGTCCAGTCTGATGGACGCGATTATTCTTGTTTATCCACCTATTATTGGAATCGCGTCCACCATGGCCGCCGCGATTAGGCCCTGGACCTAAAGTCGTCGCACTCAAGAGCACCCGTACGTCGAGTCATGGAGGATCTTTGAATCGCATCCGTCTAAGCCGCCGCGGTTTTAAAGTCAAAACCTAAGGTCTCTAGCTAGGGCCGGCGCATTTATGAGCCCCATGCCTCGAATTATTGCCCAATTGGAAACGCGTCCGCCCAGGCCGCCACGTTTCAAGTCGCGGCGGCCCTACCCGATGCGATTTTAAACATAGCTGTGGGCTACGATCATCATGCGATTGTCCCATCAAATTGACTTTTGAATCGTGGTGCTCATACCCGACGCGTTTCAATTCATAGTCGCAGCGGCTGTGCCCGACGTGATTCAAGCCTTTCACCTCTATAAATGGACCCCCGAGGGTCATTTGGGGGGGGGGGGGGGGGCATTCACTGCGGCGAATCCCTACCGGATTCTCGGCTCGACCTCCGAGCCAAGGAGGAGCGCCTACCATTCCACGCCAAGCTACATCCTTGTTCCTCAGAGTTCAGAGCCGGCATCCCCGTCGTCTTCCTCATGCGAACCGGAGCGAGGCGGGAGGAAGCTTCTTCCTCGTCTTCCTCCGTCCATCCAATTGACAGCGCCGCCGCGCCATTCATTCATCGGGGAAGCACCCCCCCTCCCTCTGCCTTTTTATATCTCCCTCTGAGCCCCATGTGGCTCCCTCCCCTTCTTTATTCCCTCTTTTTAAACACACACACACACACGCACGCATACACACACACACACCTACCTCCTAGGGGTTTAAAAGCCACCACGCGGTAAGTTTTTCTCTATGCTATTCATTTCATTAATTCCTTATTTTTAAGGATTGTATACTACACGTGGCTAATCCCCTATTCTTTTTTGTCTATTTTGCAAGGGTAATCAACAAGGAAAGCGTCTTCTACCACGGCCATCCGTACTCGTAGAAGAAGAGGAACCCACATCCCCCGCGCAACCTCCCACGCTCCAACAGGTATTTCACGTGATCACTCTTTCCATTCCGCACCCTTGCGTGCATCTCCATTCGGTACCCTCACGTACCTGGTGATCGCAGATCTTTTCTTTTCTTTTCATTCTCTTCCATTTTCCACCCCGCATACCACCCACCACACTATAATAATATCCCTCTTTGTGGACCACTGTTCTTCGTCCCCTACAAAAAGGAACAAAAAAATCCGCATCCACAGCTGTCTTGTAGGGTAAAGTGGCATTTGGAAGACAAAAAGCTACTTATTTTCCATTTTCATCTCAACTACCTGAGAGTTAGTGTCATGCCCTGATGTAGAATATCGAAACGTGAGGCAGTTGCAAGTAAGCGAGTATAGAGCGTAGAATAACATCAAACCATTAGACATTTAAATAATGCGAAATCAAATATCTTTCATTGATAATTCAACTACTGTCTATTACATCAACTAACTCAGAGCCATGACATAGGGCCCAATTGACTCTATGACATAAAATAAAGAAAGCAACTAACTAAGACATCTAGGATAACATGGTGGCATCATGGTACTCTTGGATCACTCCTGGTCCTCCCCATCCTCGTGAGTGTACTCATTCTCCTCAGCCTCACCTGAGAACACAATGACAAACAACATAGGGTGAGCGACAACGCCAAGTAGGATTTATATCTCATGGTACGGGCAACTTTACACGATTAATGTATTAAAAGCAGAGTCACTATATGATAGAGCGAGATAGAGTCAAGTAATGTAAGAGATAGCACAATAGCATGGATCAAATAGTACAAGTTTCCAAATATAGCACAGAGCAGGATGGCCATAGCACAAATAGCACAATGTATCACAATAGCACAACGAGTATAATATAGCACTTTGATTGTCATTTAGATAGTCGAGATAGATAGTACTTGAGTGTAATGCCAAACACTCTGGTCAATTAACTCCGTGGGCACTAGCACTTTTGGGCGCACCTCCCAGGACCAGACCTTGCCCCTTTTTATATTGCCAGGCATTAGTTATATTGTTTATCTTTAGACAATCAGTCAATGGCCAATAGAGAGTACCAAGAAATAGATGAGAGTACTAGATGGATAGACGAGATAGTAGAGAGAGATAGTGTGAATAGATGAGCCAGTTGAGTATAGATGAGAACTATAGGTCATTGCACATAAAACGTCGATTAAATGGGCGATAGTAACAGTTGCACGACACGCGCAATTGGTGTTGGCAGTCAGGTGGAATTAACTAACCTTCCACTGGCCATGTTATGCACAGGTCCAGAGGTCCGGTGTGATTTAAGATAAGAGAGAACTACTAAAGCCGTTTGGATCATATTGATCCCTAGGGGTGTTATAGGTGTTAGGGTACAACCAGCTCGGTCTCCATGAGGGAATCCACATAGTACAGAGTCTTATAGAGGTCTTAACAAAAGGTCCCTTGTTTACTAGAACGGAATGTCCAAAAGAGAGGTTCCAACTTGTCAAGAGAGTAGTGTGTCGAGAAAACGAGTTGCTCGGCGTTCTAGAGGAATTCTAGAACAGTAGAGCGGCGATATCAGTATTCTAAATCCACAGGAGAAAACGGAAACAATGTCATTATTATCCTGGGTGAATAATGTGTAATTATTGAAGTCAATTACCAGATAATTTATTCAAGTATTTTCAACATGGTCTCATGGCAAAGATAATCGTTTGGTGTGTGTGCATGTGCATGAAATCATGAGAGCATGTAAGAGTCGTGCACAATAGCTTTTGAATTTAAGAAAATATGTAAATATACCAAGTTTACTAACATGGTTATTTACTGTTCGTTACACAGTGTTACAGGTCATAAACATGCTTACCAAGTATAAATAATTATTTAAATAACATAATAATAGTTGCTGGAATAACACAATTAAATTGCGACGGGTATGATGGTCGCGTTTAAGAAACACCAATTCTGGACAGAAACGCGACGACGTCGGCAGTCGCGTTCAGGTTAACTAGACATGGAACGAATCAATTGATGACTCGAAATCATGACGTGAAGGTCCGTCGCGTTCATGAGACTTGCGACAGAATCGTGACGACAAGGCCCGTCGATGACCAGTCTGTCCCCATGTAATTTTAATTAATTACATATATATTTTGATGATTAACAAAACCAAACAAAAGTTTATCATTATATCTAATGAATATTTCTTAAAGTCTTAAGCACAGGAAAAATACCAAGGTCAAACAAGCCAATAAAGGTATGCACTACTTCTCTAAAGCCTTAATCTTTTCAACATGATATTTCTCTAAGTCCATATCGACTTCTATTGAAGGCCATAACGATTTCTTTATAAGCATATCGATTTCAATAGAATTATCATAACGATTTCCTTTCTGGCCGAAAAGTCATGTTGTTTCAAACAAATCGATGCCATAACGATTCTATAAGTGATCGCAACGATTTCTTTAGATCCCGTAACGACTTGCTCATCACAACGACTCTATAAGTTACCGTAACGATTTCTTTAGAGCCCGTAACGACTTGCTCGTCACAACGAGTCTATAATTTACCGTAACGATTTCTTTAGATCCTGTAACGACTTGCTCGTCACAACGACTCTATAAGTTACCGTAACAATTTCTTTAGAGCTCGTAACGACTTGCCTGTCGCAACGACTCTATAAGTTGTCGCAACGATTTCTTTAGAGCCCGTAACGACTTGCTCGTCACAACGACTCTATAAGTTACCGTAACGATTTCTTTAGAAACTCGTAACGACTTGCCTGTCATAACGACTCTATAAGTTATCGCAACGATTTCTTTAGAAAGCGCAACGACTTGCTTGTTGTAACGATTTCATAAGTTACCGTAACAACTTCTTTAGAACTCGCAAGGACTTGCTTATTGTAACGACTTCGTAAGTTACCATAACGATTTCTTTAGAGTTCATAACAACTTGACAAGTATTCATAACGATTTCTTTAGAATTTGCAACGACTTGCTCACCGTAACAATTCTATAAGTATTCATAACGATTTCTTTAGAACTCGTAACGATTTGTTATGTCTCATAACGACTTGGTCAAACCTGACTTATTCATAACGATTTCATAAGTCATATAGTCATCGATTTCATATCTTGATATCTTATTCATCTTAAAAGCGTTGACTAGTCAAAGTCCACGTAGACATCTCTCTGACGCTTTTGCATTTATGAGATCTGAACATATCTCTGCATGCATGCAGACCATATCGTGCCTACTCTGATTACGTCCTTTAGACTTAAGCTATTTTGCACTACTATTTTCATGTCTATTGCTACTGACGTTGACTGACATCAGAGACAGCTTAGCTGTCTGCTATGTGAGATTGACATTTGTGCAGACCTCTGAACTAGCTTCATGGTACAACGTTAAACAAATAGAAGCTAGCGGATATTTCTGAAGATCTATCTCTTTGCGTGCTCAAGTGATCAAAAGACTATTGATTGGAAGCTTCCAAGACTCCAGATGTCATTCAGTCTAACGACTACTCAAAAGAGAGACAACGGACACTTCAACGTCTACATTTCAAATTGAAGATATAAATTCAAGTCAGAAGAACAGAAGAAACACAAGAGATCGCGCATTCAAGCATTTAAATTCTTCTGAAGAAAGTCCAGAGCCAAGAACCTTCATTCCACTTAGCTTTTGCTCTTTCGCTCTCCACTAGTTTGTGAAAATCTTGAGAGAGCCTGTATAGTTCTGAGAGTGTGCCTTGTTTAGATCTTTGCTCTCAGTTCTAGTTGCTTCAGATCCTTGCTTATTAAAAGCTTGATCTAGGGGCTTAAATTTCATTCACTCTCTTTGTGTTGTTCCCTTCGGTTGTGAAGGAAGACCTGGTGGTATCCAGGGTGTTGTTCCCTTCTGTTGTGAAGGAAGACCTGGTGTGGTATCCAGGGTGTTGTTCCCTTCGGTGTGAAGGAAGACCTGGTGGTATCCAGGGTGTTGTTCCCTTCTGTTGTGAAGGAAGACCTGGTGTGGTATCCAGGGTGTGTTCCCTTCGGTTGTGAAGGAAGACCTGGTGTGGTATCCAGGGTGTTGTTCCCTTCGGGTGTGAAGGAAGACTAGCTGAGCTGGGTGTTGTAGCGTCCTTAGGGGGACTGTACCCTAGTTAGTGAAATCCTGAGTTGTTGCTCAGGGACTGGACGTAGGACTCCTAAGGAAAGGAGTCCGAACCAGGATAAACCTTGTGTTGTGTGATTGTCTTCTTTGTGTGTTTGTTATTTAAACTAACTGTCACTAATCTACTTCGAAGAACGTTTGTGTGAATGTTTTTAGTTACAGGTATCTTCTAGATTAATTTTTAAAGACCCATTAACCCCCCCTCTGGGCTCGTCAACTGGGCAACACCCGTCACATTCATGCAAACCCTAATTTTTGAAAGAGCACAGATCCCCAAAAGTGGGTAACAAGGGTAAAATGCGACGACCTTAGTTGTCGTATTTCAGAAAACTTCTGACAGTCAACGGGCACACAGTTTGATGCATGGTACTGGTAAAACCCTAACTAAAATGCGACGACATGGGTGGTCGCCTTTCATGAAGTCACTGTGATCTTAACCGACGTGATACTAGTCGCTGAAACGTGACGTATAGTTCGGTCGTGAATTCAACATGTAGCCTGAAAGCAGTAAAACATGCAGTGATCTTAATGCAACGCTTATAACTCGAAATCTAGGGCACTTGGGACAAAGTGGTGAACATGAAACTTGTAGGGGACATCAAGTAGAAGAGAAGTATGCCTTTGGACCGAATCAATTTGGTCTTGGTAGGCGTGCAAACTAGTATGAACAAGAAACGACACAGACTTGCATGATGATGGGAAAACACTTATAGCTCGATGGATACATGATGAAAATTAGGCAAATCACTTGCATATGAAACTAGACACGTAGTTCTACAAGATGGTACGAGTTTGATGCATCTTTAGCCCGAGAATACCTACCTTTGTGAAGATCTAACACAGGTCAGTTGCACAGGCCGCATCAAGCATGGTTGAGGAAGAGCTTGTTGGATCGAAATGGCACTAATGATGTCCTAGAGCGGGGGGGGGGGGTGAATAGGACTTCTTGCGCTTTTAGAATTTTTATCTAAAATTAAACAACACTAAATAAAGCTGTTAGAATTTAGTGTAGTGTGTGATTCAAGTGTAAGTTGGCAGAAACAATCACACAATTACACAAAGGATTTTATCCTGGTTCAGCCCTTCCCACATGGAAGTCCTACGTCCAGTCCTCAAGCAAACCACTTGAGATTTCACTAACTGCCAAGAGAACTTGGCCTTCTCTTACCCTTGAGAGGAATTACAATCCCACTTGCTCCCAAGCAAGTCTTCCCTTAACAGGGGTACAAAGCTACCTTTCACAAGGTCTTCCCTACACAGGAGAGGAACAGCAGGAACAAACTTCCTACATAATTGCACAGAATAAATTGTAAAGGCACTTGTGTGTTTGCCCTAAGAATGAGCAAACACACCTAATTCAGAAAGGAGAAAACAATATGAGTTGCAACTAAGATCCTTTCTGAACAAGAAGGGGTGGACTGAAAGATGTTAAAAGAAAAGGAGAGCTTGAAGATTTTCTAAATGAAGAGGCTCTCAATCTTGCAGCTTAGGAGAAGGCTTGTAGAATCTTTTGCTAGCAGAGGGAAACAGTGAATTGAAGAAGAAGCTAGCTGGTCTCAAACTCTAAGTGTTGTGTTCTCTTATTCAAACTTCGGCTTCTATATAAGCTTTAGAAGAATGTAGCTGTTTGAAAGTGTCCGTTAGAGATTTGGCCATTCGAGGAGAGACCTTTGATCCTTTGGATGTTGGTTGAGGTTGTTTTCCATAAGTCCTTCTGTAGCGGTCCTCATCGTTCAAACCCGTTAGCCTAATAACGAGCCCGACATGACTCCGCCTCCCGCGAATCAGTCGAAGCCTCGCAAGGGATACCATTTAAATGTCTGTAGAAATACAAAGGAAAAAACTCAAATATATATAAGATTTTCAATCTCACAAATATTTACATGAAATAAACATAGCCAGTTCCTCAACTGTAACCAAACTAGTACAACAACTACCTGGGGCATACCCCGAGGTGTACAACAGGAAGGAAAATTACACTGCTAGAGGTAGTGAAGACCCTGCACCGCTATGGTGCGGCTCAGAACTAGACGACGGCTGCGAAGTCTCCTGCTCTCCCTCACCTGAAAGGGGGTAGGGGTGAGCCTCACGAGTCACTGGCTCAGTAGGGAAACTCCCCTAAAAACCGAGCAACCAACACAAGTAGTAAAGCAGGAGGCTATACTAACAATTTATAGAACTAGCTAACATGATATAAAGCTGTAAATATCACTTACCATTTTCCGCTTAATAGAAAACAACAGTAATATATAAACGGCAAACCACAACCAGGTGTACGTGCTAAAGTAGAAGAACGCCACACTCGGGCCACGTAGACTGGCTCGCGACACCAGTAACTAACCCATACAAACCACACAGGACTACCTCTCAGTCTCGCAGCCACAGACGTAAGGTCCAGCTGCCGCTCCACTAAACACAAGCCAAGAAACTGTGGAGACCAACCTACACCACTCCTGTGGACCACACTGCCACAAGCCCATGCCTGGAACCTTCAGGGACTTTGGCCCGAGCTCCCTAAAGTGAGGCACTGGAAAACAGGACTAGCTGGGGCTCAGTACATCTACTGGTGTCCGTTGCCCTCAACCATGAGCGCGCTACAAGCGACAAAACACAACTCTCACAAGTCACTGTCCCACTGCCGTCTTTCCCTCGGTCTGACATACTACTCTACATAAGAGTGAGGGTGTCCAAGAAGACGACAAGACCTCGTCGGTACCCAGTACTGGGACAAGCCCCGAGCACACACACATGCCTGGCTCACACAAAACCTGGGGCTCCCAACTGAAGAGGTATCCACGGTAGGCGTCGTACTACTTGCCACTCACACACAAACCATGTGCACACCGTACAAACCACGTGAAACCCCACGACAACCGTGTGAACACTACGCAAACCACACACTGCACGCTCCCCGAGCGCTACAGGTGCCAATGCACCGCTTACCATTGCCATGCATCACCATACACGATAATCGGATAACACGCTCACATGCACAAACACAAACAGACCCTCGGCTGTGAACGCGACAGAGTCCCATGTCGCCATCTGAACGCGACACCCTGATATGTCGCGTCCAAGAACATGAACGCGACGGGTCAGCTTGTCGCGACCTGATCGCGACCTGATCGCGACAGGAGGGTCTGTCGCCTTTACAGGCAAGAACCCTAATCCGGGGACCCCTCACCAGATCTACACGGCGTTTTCCCCACTCCACGCGACGACCTCGCGGTGAGAGCACACCAGAAACTCCCTTGAAACACCAAATCGCCGCAAAACCACACAACCGCACCTCTCCTGGCCGAGCAGAGCTTGTTAAAGCTTTGTTCAGCCAAAACCCTCTTAAAACGAAGCTCAGTTGGGAATGTGACGTAGCACACTGTCGCGACCTGAACGCGACGGTTGTGGCTGTCGCCTTCCTACTCCTGACGTCAGCAAGCCCCGCCCCGCGTGCAACACGCGGCGTGCATGCAGACGTCGCCCCATACGGTGGTTCTATGAATGCGACACCCACGGCCGTCGCTTTCAGAACGCGATGCCCCTCACTGTCGCGTTAACAGACAGTGAACATGTAGGCGCGTTGAGCCTAACCTATTGGGCCACAACGCCCCGGAAACCTGCGTAGACACCTGCTAAGCATGTCATTGGCCACACACTGGCCTCCATAAGCACAATGACACGATCCGAACAATCAATACGCTACATGACTATCACCTAAAAGAAATTTCGTCCTCGAAATTGAAAACGGAAATCCAACACCAAAATTTTAATTAAACTAGCATGGTACTGTCACCTAAAAGAATTAAACGCTTACTCAAACAAGTATGGATACGCTTTCATCATCTAGTCTGCTAATTCCCATGTATGCTCTCCGCCTTGTCTGTTTTCCCATTTGACTTTCACTAATTCAATCTCTTTATTTATGAGCTTTTGAGTTCTGCGACCTGTGATCTGCACTGGATATTCCAGCATTGTCATATCTGGTTTCAAATCATCTCTTTGATAGCTGACCACTTGAGATGGATCTTTAATATACTTTCTGAGCATGGAGACGTGAAACACATCTTGTGGATCTGTAAAGTCTGCTGGCAAATCTAATCGGTAGGCTATTTAACCAATTCTTTCTTTTATCGGGAACGGTCCAACATACCTCGGACTCAATTTGCCTTTCTTGCTGAATCTAAGCACACCCTTGGTAGGAGAAACCTTCAAAAAGATGTAGTCTCCGACTTCAAACTGCAATGTCCTGCACCTAGTATCTGCGTAACTCTTTTGGCGACTCTGCGCTATCTGAAGCTTCTCTTTAATGAATTTTACTGTCTCCGCACATTGTTGGACTAACTCTGGACCCATAACCTGTCTCTCGTCTACCTCATGCCAATTTAATGGTGTTCTACACGGTCTGCCATACAATGCTTCATAGGGTGCCATTCCAATACTTACATGATAACTGTTGTTGTAAGCAAATTCTACTAAGCCCAAATGACGCTCCCATATACCTCCCCAAACTAGACAGCAAGCTCTCAACATATCTTCAATTATCTGGATTGTTATTTCTGTCTGCCCATCCATCTGTGGATGTTATGCTGAACTATATCTTAACTCTGTGCCGATCACCCTCTGCAAACTCCTCCAAAAGTCTGAAGTGAATCTGGGATCTCGATCTGAGACAATAGTGACTGGAATCCCATGCAAAGGCACAATTCTTTCTATATATAATTTTGCTAATCTATCCACGGACCATGACATGCTAACCGGCAATAGCCTGCAGACCTTAGTCAATCTGTCCACAAAAACCCAAATACCATTATGACCACCTGTGGACTTGGGCAAACCTACTACAAAATCCATGGCAATGTCATCCCATTTCCACTGTGGAATGGGTAACGGCTGCAATAATCCTCCTGGCTTCTGGTGCTCTGCTTTTACTTGCTGACATACTGCACATCATGCTATGAACTCTGTAATTTCTTTTTTCATATTTGGCCACCAGAAGTGCTTCTTCATGTCTTGATACATCTTTGTGCTGCCTGGGTGGATAGTGTATCTTGATCTGTGAGCTTCTTCTAAAACTTTCTGTTTGATCTCTGCTTCAGCTGGTACATATAATCGGCCCTTAAGTTTGACCACACTGTCATTATCAAGAGTTACCTCTTCCATTCTAACAATATCAGCCAAACTGTCATCTGTTCTCTGCGCTTCTACTATCTTCCAGTATAGAGAAGGCTCCACTGCACTGTTTGCTAATATTGCTCTCCGCTGGCTATTTGGCACATACAATGAATTTTCTGCTATCTCTTCATATAATTTCCATTCTCTGATCATAAGTTGATTCATAACCACCTTTCTGCTCAATACATCTGCTACCACATTAACTCTACCGGGATGGTAAGCTAAACTGAAGTCATAATCTTTTAGATACTCCATCCACCTACGCTGCCTTAAATTCAGATCCTTCTGAGAGAAGATATATTTTAAACTCTTATGATCAGTAAATATCTCAAACCTCTCACCATATAAATAGTGCCGCCAAATCTTCAATGCAAAAACAACCGCTGTCAGCTCTAAATCATGTGTTGGATAATTTTCTTCATGTTTCTTTAACTGCCTGAAGGCATAGGCTACTACTTTGCCATGCTGCATCAGAACTGCACCCAAACCTCTTCTGGATGCATCTATGTATAAAACAAATCCGCCACTGCCTGACGGAATCTCCAATATCGGGGCTGAAGTCAACCTCTTTTTCAATTCAACAAAACTGCGCCTGCAATCTGTAGACCACACAAAAGGAACTCCATTCCTTGTTAACCTTGTCATTGGAGCTTCTATCTTGGAGAAATTCTGAATAAACCTTCTGTAGTAACCTGCAAGACCCAGAAAACTTCTGATCTCTGACACTGTCTTTGGTTCCTCCCATTTCATTACTGCCTCAACCTTGGCTGGGTCGACTGCAACACCCTCACCTGATATCACATGGCCCAAAAACTAAATTTCTTTCAGCCAAAATTCACATTTACTGAATTTGGCATACAACTGATGCTCCCTTAATATTTGCAAAGTAATCCGCAAGTGCGCTGAATGCTCTTCTTCTGACGCTGAGTAGACCAAGATATCATCTATGAAGACCACTATAAATTGATCCAAATATGGGTGAAAAATCTTGTTCATTAGATTCATAAAAGCTGCTGGCGCATTTGTTAACCCAAATGGCATCACCACGAACTCATAATGCCCATACCTGGTCCTGAAAGTTGTCTTATCAATATCTTCCTCCCTGATCCACAACTGATGATATCCTGACCTCAGATCTATCTTGGAAAATACTTTGGCTGATTGAAGCTGATTGAACAAATCATCTATTCTGGGGAGTGGATACTTATTCTTGATGGTGACTTTGTTCAACTACCGATAATCTTTACACATTCTTAGACTGCCATCTTTCTTTCTGAAAAATAATACTGGCGCTCCCCACGGTGAATGACTGGGCCTGATGAAACCTTTCTCTAACAGCTCCTACAACTGCTTCTTCAATTCTTTTAACTTTGCTGGTGCCATCCTGTATGGTGCCTTGAAGATTGGCATACTGCCCGACTGCAACTCAACTGTGAAATCCACCTCCTTGTGTGGAGTTAACCCTGGCAAATCTTCTGGGAACACATCTACGAACTCCCTAACCACTGGCACTGAGTTTATAGACTTACCAGACTCAACTAAACTAACTGAGGCAAGGTACGCTACACACCCAGCATTAATCAACCTCCTAGATTTAAGTGTAAAATAATAAACTTAGGTGTGTAAAAAGGCATACCTTGGAACTCAAACATTGCTCCACCCGATCTACAAAACCTGACTTTCTTTTTCCTGCAATCCACCATCGCCCCATAGGCTTCTAACAAATCCATTCCCAAAATCATATCATAATCTTTCAATGTCAAAGCATACAACCTTGCTGGCATTTGATTCCCTTGAATCACTATCGGAACTTCATCTAGAAAACATGAGGTAAGCATGTACCCTCCTGATGGAATCTCTACTACCAATTCACACTGCCTCTCTTCTAAAGGATGTGCCATACTATCCAAAAAATCTTTGGAAATAAACGAATGGGAAGCACCCGGATCTATTAACACTCTAGCAGAAAAATCAAAGAGCGGTAATATACCTTCAATAAGATTGGATGCCTCTGCCTGAGCTCTGGTAACTGCCATCACCCAACCCCAACCTCCTCTCTGGTACGGTGCACCTCTACCTCGCTCTGCTGGCTGTTGCTGGGTCCCTCTGCCATAACTGTATTCTCGTGGAAGCAGACAATTTCTTGCTAAATGCCCTGGTTGCCCACAGTTGTAACATCTGAAAGTTGGATATGCCGCGGGCTGCCCTGCTGTGCTCTGCTGTGACTCCTTTGGGGCCGGTGCTGGTGGCTTGAAACCACGACCCTATTGGAACCACCCTACTGCCTACCTCCACCTCGACCTCCTCCTCCTCGAAAGAATTTCTTTATCTGCTTACCCCACTTTGCAATCCCTGACGACGAAGGAGCTCCAGTGGGTGCCTTACCCTTGCTGATGCCCGCTGACTACTGAGGAAGTCGAAAACTACCTGAACCACTCAACAATTCCTGCCTAGCCCGAACAGTCCTCTCCAGAATCACTGCTCGTTGAGCTGCCTCCTCTACTGTCCTGCACATAAGGGGTATGACTGCATCCTGCAACTCTGCTCTCAAGCCTCTAATAAAATATTCCACCATCATGGTATTATCTATAACCACGTATGGAGCATATCTACTCAGTGCCATGAACCTCATCTGATATTCCAGCACCGACAAATTCCCCTACTGCAGTGTCCTAAACTGCTCCCTCTACATCTGCTGCACTTGGACTGGAAAAAAGGTATCGTTGAAGACTGTCAAAAACTCTGGCCAAGTGATGGTGTCCTCGGACCTCCTTGCAAACACCGTCTACATCTTCAACCTACACCACTCCTGAGAAAAACCCCATAGCTTCTAAGTGGCAAGGATCACCCTATCTGTCGACGAGCACCTCATCATCACAAACGCTCTCTCAACCTCATGAACCCAGTGCTTTGCCGTGTCTGGGTTGGGGCCTCCTGAGAACGTAGGGGGCTGCAACCTCAGAAATCTTTCTACTAGTACTGTGGGATCCTCTGCTCCAACTGGTCATGCTGGTACTACTGGGGGTACGGGTACAAAAGGGGGTACCTCAACTCCCGATGGTACTAGTGGTATTGGTACTGCCTCCTCCATGACTGGTGGCATCGTAGCTGCTGGCTGTACTGGCGCCGGCTGATCTAACCTCATCCGTATATCTGTAAGACTCTCCCAAATTCTTTCTATCATCTGCTGTGTAGGATCCTCTCCGGACTCCTCTCCGCCACCTCCCCAGTCCCTTCTATCTGCCATCTATGATCCTGCGCAAACATTATTCCAACGACACAACATATAATAAATCAATACAAAACCAGGGTCACTACCAGCAGTGGGCTAAAGTAGAGAAGTGGCTATGATATTTCCGATTCCTTTATATTCACACGGACCTTGCTCTGATACCAACTGTAGCGGTCCTCGTCGTTCAAACCCGTTAACCTAATAACGAGCCTGACACGACTTCGCCTCCCGCGAACCGGCCGAAGCCTCGCAAGGGATACCATTCACATGTCTGTAGAAATACAAAGGAAACATCTCAAATATATATAAGATTTTCAATCTCACAAATATTACATGAAATAAACATAGCCAGTTCCTCAACTGTAACCAAACTAGTACAACAACTACCTGGGGCATACCCCGAGGTGTACAACAGGAAGGAAAATTACACTGCTAGAGGTAGTGCAGACCCTGCACCGCTATGGTGCGGCTCAGAACTAGACGACAGCTGTGAAGTCTCCTGCTCTCCCTCACCTGAAAGGGGGTAGGGGTGAGCCTCACGAGTCACTGGCTCAGTAGGGAAACTCCCCTAAAAACCGAGCAACCAACACAAGTAGTAAAGTAGGAGGCTATACTAACAATTTATAGAACTAGCTAACAGGATATAAAGCTGTAAATACCACTTACCATTTGCCGCTTAATAGAAAACAACAGTAATAAATAAACGGCAAACCACAACCAGGCGTACGTGCTAAAGTAGAAGAACACCACACTCGGGCCATGTAGACTGGCTCGCGACACCAGTAACTAACACAGACAAACCACACAGGACTACCTCTCAGTCTCGCAGCCACGTACGTAAGGTCCAGCTGCTGCTCCACCAAACACAAGCCAAGAAACTGTGGAGACCAACCTACACCACTCCTGCGGACCACATTGCCGCAGGCCCATGCCTGACACCTTCAGGGACTCTGGCCCGAGCTCCCTAAAGTGAGGCACTGGAAAACAGGACTAGCTGGGTCCCAGTACGTCTACTGGTGTCCGTAGCCCCTATAACGACCCGACCTCTCGGACCCCCCACCAGGGACCCCGAAGGTCGTGCCGCCACCCACGGATCCGAAGACCCAGAAGGGTTAGAATTTAGTCCAGTGAGAAAAGTAATGAATTCAATTAACTATAACAAGAAAGTTCGTACATTAATAAATAAATTATGTACAACATGTCCCAAATAAAAGTACAGGTACAAAAAGAAAGGTGCAATCCTTAAGGGGCATACCCCGAGGACTTGCAAAAAGGCAACTCTCAACTCACACAGTACAAGCGCTCACACTCACAACTCACACTGCTGGCAACGCGCGGCGTAACAAACCGCCACCACCACCGTCTGGCAACGAACTCCTGCGATAGCGAGTCCCTACCTGAAGAGAGTAGGGGGGTGAGTCTCACGAACAAGGCTCAGTAGGGATAACTAGTCCCTTACCAGCCGGAGCAGCAGGAACTCCAACAAAAGCGAAAGCAAACTACTCTACAAAGTAGTAAAGCAGGAAACACCTACTGCAGAGTACTACAAAGCAGCGGAACAGAGTAATGCCACGATCCATAACCAGGGTCGGGCCAAACATGACTCCCACAGAACCAGCAGAGTCAAACACAATGCGGAAGCAACACCTCGGCACGCACCTGCCAAGATAGAGAAGCTCACGGAACACCGGAGCAACCACGTGAGACCGGAGTCTCACGACACAAGAACCCAATATCCTAGACCTCCACGAGGTTAAGAAGGAACAACCAGGTGTCACTAGGAGAGACACCGAGCAAACACGTGAGAAGGAACGTCTCACCACAGGCACGGCCACCTCAAACCTCCACAAGGTCAAAAGCCCACAAGCAAAACCACCCTGCACCTTGGACATGCCACGAGGTCAGGGAAACTACACCCTCCGGTGCCACCATGGACGGCACCAAGGAATGGGTTACCGAACCAACGGTCGGGTGTCTGCACAAGGCACCCCGAGAGAACACACTGAGCGGAAACCACTAAACACGGCCCACGAGGCTAACCCAACCAGGCCCACGGCACTAGACACGGCTAGGCTACAACCACCGTGCAGGCTAGGGTGACGAAACTCACTTGGAAACCACGTGAGAAACTCCGTCACAGTAAGAACAACCAAGACACCGCCACAGGAAGCTAGGAGGAGAACACTCTGTCCACACCTCCAACTCGCCAACCACTGACTCCTGCCTACAACCTCCCCGGTAGAGTGAGGCTAGTAAGCCACAGCAGAGAACAACTAACAAGCCACCGCAGCCCGGCCGAGCTACGGCCCCATGCCTACCCTCCATACGCGGCTCCGGAACCAACACAGAGCGAGGCAGTGAGAAGGACTAGCTGGTCCGCACCGGTAAAAACTTCTCAACCACCTCGGAGACACAGACACGCTAAGGGAGCTCCACAAGCGACTCTACGCCACTACCCACCACCGTTTTCCCCTCAGCTCTGGAGTCCGCCACACTAGGCTGTCAACTTGAGCTTGCTCGTAGCCCGGAGAACTCCCTCAACAGGCTCCCGAGGATGGGGGTCCCAGGAAATGGAGACAACCTCTGAACGGGACAAGCCCTCAAGTGCAAAGCACCAGGAGAAAAGAGAACAGGCGCGGCAACCACCAATAGAAACCGGCACAGTTGGCTTGTAACCAAGACAAGCCCAGCGGCATAGGCACGCACGACACCCCTTCCAGAAACCCCCAGAAGGACCGTCGGCCAACGCCGGCACACACGACATAGCCAGAAAACCCAGAACACCACGGAACAGTACAGAAACCATCGCTCTTCTAATAATCGATTGACAGTCAGACAATCGATTATTAGACAGACGCGAGCCTCCTAGCACCGCCGCTAGGACACGGCAACGAAGGTGTCACCTTCAGTCACTGAACGTCGGGAGGCAACCTGCCGCGTTCCCAACCAGAAGGTCCTAAGGGCAACCCTACCTGGGGCACACGCCAACATGCTAACGAGGCCACGAAAACACCAGAGGCAAGCTTGGTGCTGTCGTGCCCTCTTAGCCCGTCACGATACCATCGCGACAGGAAGGGCAACCGCGACAAGCACCCTGTTGCGACAGGTAAGCGCATTGCGACAACAATCTTGTCGCGACAGGAAACCAGGTCGCGACACGGCTCTTATCGCGACAGCCAACTGAGCCGCGATAAGGTTGCGCCCGACCTGGGGCGACTCCTCCTCTGATGTCGTGACATGCACGGCGGTCGTGACATCAGTCGGGAGGCAGACCGCCGGGATGCTACATCCCGGGGTCGCCCACACCCTATAATCATGCCACACAGAGGGAGGGGAGCATGGGGAAAGCTATAAAAGCATGCAATCAACCAAGAGGAATCCCAATCACCCGGATTGGAAAGGGCACAAGAAATCCCTACAGGAAAAGAAGAACCGAACCCACGAATGGGCCTTCATGACAACTCGGTCGCCTCCTCCTCGCTCCATGACGCTGCTCCACCACTCCGCACGAGCCGCCGGTCGCTCCACGCCCGAACCGCCGGAGAGGAAAGCTTTCCCCACCTCGGAGAGGAGGAGGGAAAGGAGGAAGGAGAGAAAAGGAAAGGGGGTGCCGGCCACGGCTTTTAGCCTTTGGCCCCCAAGACGCGACGGGGTGCCACGTCGCGTTAAGGACCTTAACGCGTTGGGCTAGCAAACCGCGACCAGAACGCGTCCCTCTGGGACACTGCGACAACCTGACAGGTCACTCTGACATACCTGCCCTTCTGATAGGCGTCAGATGACCAAAAAATAGAACCGTGTCGCGACCCATTGACCGGGCGCGATAGGAATGCGACGCACAAGGTGGTCGTAACCCGGATGACTATCACATCGGGCACCTCTGACGCGACACTAACACATCGCCCAAGCCGGACGCATTAGTGGTCAGTCATCCAACACAACAAATGGGATGCTAGAAAACCCAGGATGTCACAGCCCCCAACCACGAGCGCGCTACAAGCGACAAAACACAACTCTCACAAGTCACTGTCCCACTGCCGTCTTTCCCTTGGCCAGACGTACTACTCTACACAAGAGTAAGGGTGTCCAGGAAGACGACAAGACCTCGTCGGTACCCAGTACCATGACAAGCCCCGAGCACACACACGTGCCTGGCTCACACAAAACCTGGGGCTCCCAACTGAAGAGGTATCCACGGTAGGCATCGTACTACTCGCCATGCATACACAAACCATGTGCACACTGCACAAACCACGTGAAACCCCACGACAACCGCGTAAGCACTATGCAAACCACACACACTGCATGCTCCCCGAGCGCTACAGGTGCCAATGCACCGCTTACCATTGCCATGCATCACCATACATGATAATCGGATAACACACTCACATGCACAAACACAAACAGACCCTCGGCTGTGAATGCGATAGAGTCCCATGTCGCCATCTGAACGTGACACCCCGATATGTCGCGTCCAAGAACATGAACGCGACGGGTCGGCTTGTCGCGTCCTGATCGCGACAGGAGGGTCCGTCGCCTACACAGGCATGAACCCTAATCCGGGGACCCCTCGCCAGATCTCCCCTTTAAACCCTTCAAACTAGTGTTTCCATCCATTTTTCATGCTTTAATGTGTGTCCTAGCATGGTATCCACTGTTTGTAAAGCCAATAACATATTAAACACGACACACACACAATCCATGTGATAAAATAAGTGGAATCTCCCTACCTTCACGAAGAACGCGAAGAACAAGATCTACATGGTGTTTCCCCCACTCCACGCGATGACCTCGCAGTGAGAGCATGCCAAAAACTCCCTTGGAAAGCCAAATCATCGCAAAACCACACAACCGCACCTCTCCTAGCCAAGCAGAGCTTGCTAAAGCTCTGTCCGGCCAAAACCCTCTTAAAATAAAGCTCGGTTGGGAACACGACGTAGCATACTGTCGGGACCTGAACGTGACGATTGTGGTCGTCGCCTTCCCACTCCTGACGTCAGCAAGCCCCGCCCTGCGTGCGACACGCGGCGTGCATGCAGACGTCGCCCCATACGGTGGTTCTATGAACGCGACACCCAGAGCCGTCGCTTTCAGAATGCAACGCCCCTCACTATCGCGTTAACAGACAGTGAACATGTAGGCACGTTGAGCCTAACCTATCGGCTCACAATGCCCCGAAAACCTGCGTAGACACCTGCTAAGCATGTCATTGGCCACACACTGGCCTCCACAAGCACAGTGACACGATCCGAACGATCAATACGCTACACCTTCTGCCTTTTTAGCTTTCCAATGGCTTCAGACAAGTCTTGTAGTTTCACAGCTGAGAGGTCAACTTCAAAATAAATGTTCTGTGAAAGCTCCATGCTGAAAACGTGCCTAATAAATATTCTGCAGCAAATACAAGACAAAAAGAAGGGATACCTCCATACTTTCTAAGGTAGGTAAGTCAGAAGAAATATAAAGTATGGAAACCTGGGACAAACAACTTTTCAGACCAATAAAAGATGGACAGACAGTTGCATCAAGGGTAAGGTGAGATTCTGACAGTGGTAGGTGAGCTACTGTTAGATATCCCATGGGTCTGAAAGATAATAAATGCAAGATATCTTCTGAAAGGAACAAAAATCTGACCTTCTGTCATGAAGCAAGAGACCAATTTGATTAAATGCTTTAGATACAAACATAAACAAACCTAGAAGATTATTTTGAGTATAATATGTCTCATCTTGTCAGAATATAATTAATTAATGATAATCTGATGGACTATTAATATGTAAGAAACATATAGGAGAAATGAGTTCTGACAAAGGTTACATTACACAGATGAATCATAAAAATAGAAAGATATACTATCTGCACAAGAAAAGTATAAGTACACAAACTGTCAGAGAAGTCGGATTCATAAGAAGGTGTACTTCGACTTTAGAAGTCGGAGTCAAAATCATGAAGACATACATTCAATTTTCAGAAGTTGCAGTAAGACAGTAAGATTCGACTTCAAGAAGTCGGATAAATGAGTATTAGAACGTCATACTTTGATTTTAAGAAGTCAGAGATATACATTCAACTTTCATAGACTTAGACAGAAACAAGACATATACTTCGACTTTTGGGAGTTGGAGAGTGGCATTCAACTTTAGAGAGTCGGAGTCTAGAACACAAGACTCGGAACACTTCGACTTTATAAAGTCGGAGTCAACAGTCGGATTCAGTATGATACATATAGAGTAGTTTGTGGACTTAGAAAAATTTTCGAGATAAACTTGCAGACTATAATTCGACTTCCGAGATTCAGAGACTATATTCGAAGTTAGTGATACATAGAGTAGTCTGTGGACTTAGAAAAATTTTCGAGATGAAGTTGTCCAAAATATTTTCTGTGGTATATGTATTAGTGTATTTAATTTGTAAAGAGTCTTTTAAAAGGTTTTGTCATAGCAAAATGCAATGTTATAATAATTTAAAATATTAAATGATTTTCTTAGGGGTAGTTGCTCAACAATTCTCCCCCTTTTTGTTAATGACAAAAACTTTTAAATAGACAGTGAAAAGAAAATTTTAGATTTGCAAACATATGATCTTCTGGAGAATTTTAGTTATTTGTTTCTTACTTCTTTCTCCCCCTTTGTGGCATTAACAGAAAAGGTAGTATAATGAAGGAGAAAAGGAGATAAATCTATATCCAGAAACAGAAATAGGAAACATAAATTACATTCATAAACTGAAATACTCAAGTACAGAAGAATGTTTAGGACTTGGATAAAGAGCTAGGTAAGTACAGGGAACGAGGGACTTGATCTAAGAAAGGCTGGAGAAGAGCTCACAACTTCTGCTCGTTTTCAGGGAAGAAATTTTCAAAGAGACTAGCATCAATCTTATAGGTGGGGCCTATTTTAGGAAGTTTCCTATAAGATTTTACATGACAGTTGTGGAACCAGGTGAGTCTCTTATAATAGTGACTACGACGCAGAAGAGTTTTGAGAGGGACAAATTTCCTAGAGGCGGCTAAATGGAGAAAGTCATGCACAGTAATATTCCAATGCAGGCCTTGATGAATTGCAGCTTCCTTGGCTTGATAATAGATTAAGTACCTCTGCTTCCATTTATGAGCAATAGACTTCCAAAGAGTCTCATATCCTTTGCAGAGATACTCATCAACTGAGATCTTCAACTTTTCACAATCGGAATGGTCTTCAGGATATGTAGCTGCCCATTGATCCTCTGTGAATCTCTCAGACTTAGCAAAACAAATCTGAAAGTTTAACAAGTGCTGGGAATTCTGAGGGCTTGCATGAGGGCAAACCTATGAAAAGATAATTTCATATTATACTTGATCCTAAACTGGTAGCTATTCGGATGTGTCTGTTGAAAACAAGCTGAGAAAAATCTTTTCTTGCATAAATGGCACTAATTATGCTTGGGTACAAGCCAGAAGATAATCCAATAGTCATGGAGGGGGAAATCTGTCTCTAACCTCTCATAATGTTTTCCATTGGCCTTCGTTGACATCAGGCAATCCCAATCTGAACCTAGCAAGATTGAATTTTTTCATCTTAGTGTACTTGACCTGAGAGTCTCTAAGGTGGTTGCCAAACATGTCATAGAACCTAAGATTCAGGTGAAGATGAATATCCATAAATTGGTTCCTGGATAGAGTTTGTTGGAATTTGGTGGCTTCACCAGGATAGATTTCAAGAAATTCTTTGGAATTAGACTGTGGCTTTTCTGAGAAATCAGCTGAGATCAGCCAACAGTACTTGTGATGTATGAAGGAGAGAGGGAAGCTAGTCCTCAAAGGTGAAACCTGGCGTTTCTTGGACTTCAAGGAATGCCTTGATGGATAGGAATTCCCTGAACAGGTTCATGTGATGTTTTGAATGGTAGTTAAATGCATACCAAAAAGGAGGGAGTAGTTTGGCAGGGTTGTCTTTTAACATGCGCCCACCTTTAGATGAAAGTAGTACACTAGGTACTATTTCTGAAAGTGAAAGGGTGGATCTGCCAGCTAAAAGAGTAGAGGCTGTAGGAAGACAGGAAAGAAATTAGGAGCTGATGTATGGAGAGTGGGTATGTTTGCCTGAGATGGTTTGAAATAGTATTTCAGAGGGTAGATGGAAAATTTGACTGACATTATCAAAGGCAATTGGCTGATCCTATGGAAGAGATGTAAAGGGAGGAGGATCAGATGAGGTAGAAGGTGGAGGTTGTTCATCAACAGAAGGAGCTGGAGGAGTGGGAGCAGTGGAAGATGAAGGAGGTTGTTCTGATTGAGAGGGAGCATGGTCAGTGGAAGTAGTATGAGCAGAAGGAGTTGGTTTAGGAGGAGGGGGAGAGGAAGTGGTCAAGGGTGCAGAAGAGACAGGATGACCATTTTTATGGAGTTTTCTTCTAACCTTCCTCCTAAAGATTTTGACCCTAGATTTGGCCTCTACCTCTAAATCTTGTGACTCTAAAGGTCTCTTAGGCCTAGACTCCTGAGGGGGATGCTGCTGCTACTCAGACTCAACTGCTGCTAAAGATTGCTACTGTTGCTCATGCTTCTACTGATCTTCCACAATTGCCACTGAGGGTAGCTCTGGCTCTGGCTCTTGCTCTAACTGTTGCTCTTGCTTAGGCTGCTGCTGCACTTGCTGCTGCTCTTCATGCTGCTAATCATGCTGCTCTTCATGCTGCTGGACAACTTCTTGTTGTTCCTTATGCTGCTGCTGCTCTTGCTCTGGCAGTTGCTCTTCTTGATGAGTAGATGGTGGTGCAGAAGGCTGTTTAGTGCCCTGTTGGCACACTAACTGAAGCAAAAGGTCCTTCATCTGATGGACCTCCTCAGCCATAGCATCAAACTTGGCATCAACCAATTTGACTTGCATCTAAAGGACTACCAAGCTTTCTTGTTGCTTTGTCAGTAAATCTAACATTGTATTTATACTGTTGCTACTCTCCCCCTGAGACCTTGGCCGGCTCTCAAAATGAGAAGGGGAGAAGTGATGATGCACTTCTTCAAACTCTACATTACTGGAGTAGATCTGGGAAAATCTTCTTGTTCTTGTGCTACTCCCTTGCCTCTCAAATCTCTAAGTACCTGATTGATGGTCTCTCTAGGTGTACCATGCCCTAGAGATGAGGTAGGAACTTGTTCTTGTTGGAGTGGCTCTTGTTCTTGCTGAATCTTTTGTTGCTCTTCTTCCTATTGTTGTTCTTGTTGGTCTTGAGTAGGGGCTTCTGCTCTTTCTTCTCTAACTATTTGCTAACTGACTGGAATGGATGAGGAATCCTTTGCCTCATCAGGGAAAATCTCATGGGTGCACTGGGGCACAGAATCCTTGACCCATAAATTCTGACTTCTGTTCTCCAAAGTGTAGTGGCTTCTTCTGAATGTAGACAAGCCAATCTTTTCTTTTACTCCCACTGAGATTTCTCCACTAAGGTCTACTGAAAATCTCTTAAAGACCAAGTTAAGCAGAGGTCCATAAGGAAGGGACTCCTTCAAATTTTTGGATGCTACCATCTTTTCCAGAATCACTGAGGGCAAGTTGACCCTATGTCTTTGAATAGCCCAAAATAGTAAACTACCATATCTGGCAATTATGGAGGAATGGGTCCCGGCCCTAGGTGTGATGATGTTGGTGATGACAAAATGGATGATCCTCTTCTCTGCAGATAACTCATTGACTAACAAACCTTTCTTGCTTACTGTCCCCAGGCTTCCAATGATACCCATCTTCTGCTTATCCATTGGGACAATCTCACTAAGTTTGTGCCCGGAGTTGGGACAGTCCAAAAGTTTCACTAACAGGTCTTCAGAAACTGTAACTTTGGTGCCTTTTACATATCCTGTAACTAAACTTTCTGAGGAGACTTGAAGAGAGACAAAGAAGGCCTTAAGGGCACTCTCAAAGGTGGGTTCAGAAATCTGACACAGTCTCAACCAACCCATTGCTGCTAGGGTTTCTTCTACCCAACCTAGACTACCATGAAACAGGGAGAAGACTACAACCTTCCCTGGACAGATGGTGACCTTGGCAGAAGTAAGGCGTTGGAACTGTTCAGGAGTGAACTGAGTTCCTTCAGGAGCCCTAGATGATGCCATCTGGACAGAGAGCAATGGAGAAGACTCAGGAGACTGCCAAGGAGTGAAAGGAATGTAGTTTAGAGATCACATATCCTACCTTTCTTCAGAGGAGATGAGAGTTTTTTTTTTTTGCAGTTGCTCTGAAAACGGTTTCCGGAGAAGATGAACAGTACACGCAGGAAGAGGAAGAGGATGACAGGAGAGTCGGACAAAGAGTTTTAAAGGGTGCTTTGGAAAAGGGAAAGGGTTGTTTTAATATGGAGGTGAAATGTAACGGACCAAGGATGAGGAGATGAATGGTGGGGATTAAAAGGATGAACCATTACCGTAACAAATACTCTTTTAAATTTAAAAATTATTAACATTTATTATATTAAATTAATGAGAGCATTTATACAGACTCCGACTGTAAAGAGTCGAAGTACTCATCCGACTTTTAAGAGTTGCAAAGCACACTTCTCTCACCATGAGTCGTGGTAGACTCCGACTTTTAGAAGTCGCATCTCCACTCCGACTTCATGAGTCGCAGTACTGGGACTTAGAAAGTTTCACAGTGAGTTCTTAACATATAATTTAATCATGAATTTATCACAGAAATTTAATCAAGATTACACATACCTATTTCTCTTCTAATAGATGTAATCTATCCTCAGGAAGAGGTTTAGTAAAGATATTAGCAAGTTGTTTTTCTGTGCAGACAAAATCAAGTAAAATATGACCATTACTTACATGGTCCCTGATGAAGTGATGTCTAACCTCAATATGCTTGTCCTTGAATGTTGTATAGGATTTTTGGTCAAATTGATTGCGCTTGTGTTGTCACACAGCATTGGAATTTCTTGAAGTGTTTAACCATAGTCTTCCTGTGACGACCCAACCAGCAAACTGGCCCAACAACCGTACTAATTGGTAGACTTCCCAGGAAGGTCACCCATCCTGGGACTACTCCCAACTGAGCACGCTTAACTTCAGAATTCTTTTCCATCTCGAGCTCTGAAAATGACTAGTCCGAGTTGTTGGTAGTTTGTTGATTTGGTTCATTTAACATATTCTTATATGGGGTGTTACAATCTACCCCTCTTATATAAGCGAGGTCCTCGTCGCTATTCACATATAGCACACAATCAAACCCCAGGCAGGCAAGATTCTAGAGGTGGCCCCCACAGGCTCAAGAGGTGGCTCCCACTATGTAGAACTTTGCGCCATTATGGCCTCAAGAGGTGGCTCCCATAGCGTAGCACTTTGCCCTATGTGGCACTTAGTTCCTGCACTTCCGACTGGGCAAGTCTCTGATACCATTTGCGACGACCCAACCAGCAAACTGGCCCAACAACCGTACTAATTGGTAGACTTCCCAGGAAGGTCACCCATCCTGGGACTACTACCAACTGAGCACGCTTAACTTCAGAATTCTTTTCCATCTCGAGCTCTGAAAATGACTAGTTCGAGTTGTTGATAATTTTCTGATTTGGTCCATTTAACATATTCTTATATGGGGTGTTACACTTCCAATTGGTGTTTGATCCACAGCAGTTGAGTGCGGCAACTTCCAGCTGCAATGTTCTCAGCTTCTGTTGTGGATAATGCCACTGAGTTCTATTTTTTGTAAGACCAAGAAATTAAGCAACCTGCAAGTATTTGACAAGTACCACTAGTGCTTTTTCTATGTACTTTGCATCCAGTATAGTTAGCATCACTATATCTAATTAGTTTGAAATCAGAATATCTGGGATACCATAAACCAAATTTACTTGTGTTTATAAGATATCTAA
Organism: Colocasia esculenta; assembly: GCA_014218235.1. Taxonomy (NCBI): domain Eukaryota; kingdom Viridiplantae; phylum Streptophyta; class Magnoliopsida; order Alismatales; family Araceae; genus Colocasia; species Colocasia esculenta. Next base: position 174,881,646 of record CM024753.1, read on the forward strand.
AAATTCTTTTAACAACATGAACATGTGACTCTTTAGGATCAGCTTGAAATTTTACACACAAACATACACTGAATATTATATTTGGTGTACCAGTAGTAAGATAGAGTAGTGATCCTATCATGCCTCTATAGACCTTTTGATCTACCTTCTTTCCAAGTGGATCACTATCTAACTTAATTCCTGAGATCATGGGTGGTCTTAGGGCTTACACTTGTCAAAACCATATTCAGAAAGTAAATATGAAATATATTTAGTTTGACAAATGTGAGTGCCTTCCTTGGTCTGCTTGATTTGCAAGCCAAGAAAGTAATTAAGCTCACCCATCATACTCATTTCAAACTCACTTTGCATAAGATTCTTAAAGAATTTACAAAGTGATTCATTAGTAGAACCAAAAATAATATCATCAACATATATTTGCACTATTAAGATTCCTTCTAAAAATTTCTTAATAAATAGTGTGCTATCTACTTTACCTCTTATGAAATCATGTGATATATGAAGCACTTAATCTTTCATACCAAGCTCTTGGAGCTTGTTTCAGACCATATAGTGCTTTCTTTAGGCGGAAAACATGATTTGGATATTTAGTATCTTCAAAACCTGGTGGTTGCTCAACATAAACTTCTTCTTTTATGAAATCATTTAGAAAAGCACTTTTAACATCCATTTGAAATAAATTGATATTGAGGGAGCATGCATATGCTAATAAAATTCTAATTGCCTCTAATCTAGCTACTGGTGCATAAGTTTCATCAAAATCAATGTCTTCCTCTTGGGAATACCCTTGTGCTACAAGTCTGGCCTTGTTCCTGGTGATGTAGTGTGACGACCGAACTAACAAACTGGCCCAACAACCATACTAGTTGGCAGACTTCCCAGGAAGGTCACCCATCCTGGGACTACTCCCAACTGAGCACGCTTAACTTTAGAGTTCTTTTCCTGCTCTCTCTCTAATTCCTAATTTCTGGAAGTACTCTCGCATGTCTAGTTCCATTTGCCACTGATTTCGTGATTTTTCATCATGTATATAATTAGTTATGATTTTCTAAACAACCCTGTATAAAAATTTGAATGTTCTGGTCCGTAATCCAATGTCTGGTCTGACTCCTGTCAGAGTCAGGCGTAGACCACCAGATCGCGACTGCCCGATATGTCGCCTTCTGGGGTCCGATTGCGACAGCCTACCCGTCGCAACCAAGAAGGCGATAGGTAAGCCGTCGCGTTTCCAGTACCTAATTCACAAGTCCTGTCACGACCCTTTCCCGCCTCTGTCGCGTCCACAAGGCCGTCGCGACAGTACCCATGTCGCGATCTGCCTACCCCTGTCGCAATCCTCATTGGCCCATGTCGCGTTCACAGGTTTTTGATGAAAATCCATAAAAACTTGTGTTAAAAAAATGGAGCTACATTGAATGATTTAAAATACATATTTACGACTTATTTCTATCTATGATCTCTCTTACACATGCACACCCATGAACCATCCTTATATGGCTGAAATCTGGCATAAAATATCTCTTAATGTATCTGGTAATTTATTGCACTAAAGTATATTAATTGCCCTATTTTAAAGGACTTGTATCTCTTAATGTATCTGGTAATTCATTTCTCGCGTTGTTTATATACCGATATCGACACTCCACTGTTCTAGAATTCCTAGAACGTCGAGTACCTGTTTTTATATACACACTTTACTTGGCTTGTGGTGAACTCTCCGTCGGATATTCTATTCGCCGGACTAGTGAACCCTTGCACAAGGCCTCCGTAAGTCTCCTCTGATCATGGATTCCCACATAATCGACGAGCTGGTTGTACCCTAACACCATTACTCCTTTAGGGATCGATATGATCCAAACGACTATTAGAAGTTCGCTCTCATCTTGAATCACTCCGGACCTCTGGACTTGTGCTTAACATGGCCAGTGGTAGGGTCGTGAGTTCCACCTGACTGCCAACACCATGTGCGCGTGTTGTGCAACTGTTCTCTCGCCTGTGTACTCGTCGCTTTACGTGCAATGTCCACTAGCTCTCATCTGTACTCTACTCTCTCGCCTATTCACATTCTCTCTACTATCTCGTCTATTCGTCTAGTGCTCTTAACTATTCTTGGTACTCTATATTGGCCATTGACTGATTGTCTAAAGATAAATAATATAAACAATGCCTGGCAATATAATGGGCCCGATCTGGTCCTGGGATGTGCGCTCGAAAGTGCTAGTGCCCATGGGAGTTAAATGATCAGAGTGTTTGGCATTACACTCAAGTGCTATCTATCTCGACTATCTATATGACAATCAAAACACAAAACGTGCTATACTCTCTCGATGTCTAGAATGACAACAAGTGCTATACTCGTCGTGCTATTATTATACTCGTGCTAGTTGTGCTATGGCCATCCTGCTATTCGTGCTATACTCGATACTTGTGCTATTTTTGGAAACTATACTCGATCTCGTACTATCGTGCTATACGGTTACCTGTTGTGTTATCTCTTGCTATATTTTGACTCTCTTGTACCTGCTATCTTTAGATACTCTGCCATTAAATGCGTTAATTATTTAAAGCCTGCTTGAGCCTGAGATTTAAGTCCTACTGGGCGTTATCGCTCACCCTATGTTATTTGATGTTGTGTTCTCAGGTGAGACCGAGGATGACACATACACTCACGAGGAAGGGAATGACCAAGAGTGAAGCCAGGAGTACCCTCAAGTCATTATGTTATCTTAGAGTTGTAGTTAGTGATTTCCTTTTATTGCAATGTAATTGGGCTCTATAGAATGGCTCTGATATTAGTGGTTGTAACTAGACATTTGAAAAGTTATTAATGAGAAATATTTACTTTAGTATTATTCAATGTGCAATGGTTTGATGTCTAGTATACGCTCTATACCTTTTCTTGCAACTGCCTTCGCGCTCCGATATTCCGCGTTGGGGCATGACATGTAGGATCGAAATTAGGTTGGACCAGATCTAGAAGGGGGGGTTGAATAGATCTAGGCTAAAAACTGCGGAAGCTTAGCCAATTTAAATCAATGCTTTGAATCAGAGGCAATTTGAAAGAGCACTTTACAGAACTGATGAGTGATTGTGTGAATTATATGATTAGAGTGTGAGATCAAGTTGAATAGAAGTGAATTCGAAAAACCCTATGCATACATCTAGCGCAAAGTGAATTTGAATCACAAACAAACCACTGCACATAGATTTTTAGGTGGTTCGGAAATCACACCACGTGATTCCTACATCCACCCCTCACACTGTGAGGATCCACTACACAACTTGGATACACCACACACACTGGAGCCTGACAACTCCAACACACTGAGTTCTACAACTCACACAACCTCTAGAGAAAGACTACTCTAGACACCTGAGCACAACTGCTCAACCACAACTGAGTACAATGACTCAACACTGAGCACACAGGCTCACAAACAACTTGCTAGAACAAAAACACAAAGATCCAGATCCTCTAGCAAAGATCTGATCTATAAAGGTTCATCTAAGAAGATTGATGCAACAGTTCATGCACAATCTCAAGAATGACCAAGAAGAAACAAGGGGAATTGAGGAATTGAGTGTAAGATCCTTGTTCTTCAAGTATACTCCCTTGTAGAGACTGAATTGGGAAGAAGCTTGATCCCTTGAAGTCCCTGGCCGATGCTCTGCAACTTGCGCTTTGGGATCTTCCTTGAAGTCTTCTCAATTGACTGCCTCTACTTGATCTGCTCCCTTGAAGTGATCCGATTGCATCTTCAATAGTCAAACTCCACTTCTCGTGCTTGGATAGATGAGAATTGGCTTGAGGAAGCACCAGGAGAGCAAGAACGGGGAGGAGAACACTTCTTGCCGCCAAACGAATTTTTGGAAGGCTCTGAAAGGTTCTCTTGTTGGTTGGATGGCCAATTGGAGGGTATTTATAGCCCAATGTGTCCAAAAGTACCCTTGGGGGTTGTGGGCTAGGGGTGTAAACGAGCCGATACGTTCGGCGAGTAACTTGACACTCGGCTCGATAAAAACTCGACTCAACTCGTTTATTAGATAAACGAGTCGAGCTTGAACAAAAAAAAAAGCTCGGTTCATAAACGAGCCGAGTCTGAACACATGTGAGCTCGACTCGATTATATTCGCGAACAACTCGTTTAAGAGCTCGTTAAAAACTCAATTAAATACTCGTTAAGAACTCATTAATATTCATTTAAATACTTGTTATTAAATAAGTTAAATTATTAAAAGTTTTATAAAGAATAAATTCTTTGTATACTTTGACAAAATGAGATGTAAGAAATATAAATAAAAGTTAGGGGTTGGTATATAAAAGTTAAATATATAAAATATATAAGTTAGGGTACATGCACAAATTAAATAAATAAGATATATAGGTGAAAACTAGGTTGAATCAAATGAGAAAAAAGTTTATACACAAATATCAAATGGTCTAGGGTCCATAGGCACCGCGAGTCATCTTCTTCCTCCCGCCGAGCACCTGTGCAGGGCAGGGGCACGGGCATGGGCCGCACGGGCATGGCGAAGGGACTTGGTCGTCCACCCCCGGAGCCACCGGCAGCCGCCGCGGACACTCCATCAGTGCCTGAAGGAGCTCTTGGCGGCGGCGACGGTGGCTTGGAGTCTCCCTGCCCGGGTAGAAGCCACCGCAGTGGTGCCTGTGTCCATGACGCCGCCATCCTCCCTTGCCAGACACCGGGGGAACCACGACTGTCCTGGCTCCCCATTGTCCCCAATGCTTCCGGCGATGCCATTGTCCCCAATGGCCACCCACCCCTGCTCCAATGCCCACCCTGCCCAGACCGTGCATGCTTGCCAGAGCACCTTGTTTAGTCCCATATCAGCTGGGACAAATGTAGGCGGGACTGGGTTTCTTATAAAGAACCCCCTTCACCTACTGTCTTCCATGTCAATTTGCCTTCAAATTAATTAAAAAGCCCTCTTGGCTGTCGAGCGAGGAGCTCGTTCACATGTTTTAAAAAATATAATTTATTTAAATATTTAAATTTTTATTTGATTTTGTGTTTTTGTTTAACTCGAGTTTTTAAGCTTGTGCTTGAACTCGAACTTGATTACATAAACGAGTTTTTTGAGTTTGTGTTTGAACTCGAACTCGAGCTCGATTACATAAACGAGTTGTTCGTTGAGTCGAGTTCGAGTTTAGAAAATCTGTAACGAGCCGAGTTTGAGCATCAGTCAAAGAAGCTCGACGAGTTTTGAGCCAAGTTCGAGCTCGACAAATATAAACGAGTTCGAATTTGAGCAGGACATAACTCGGATCGTTTACACCGCTATCGTGGGCACATGATCCAAGGCCGATCCACATGATCCCTAGAGTGCCACGTGTCCAGATGTGACTTAAGGTGAAAAAGTTTTCGGAGTGTGTCGACCTGCCATGGGGTGTGTCGACACACTGTCCCAAACTGGCACAAAGGGTTCTCTGGGAAGGGTCTCTAGTGTCGACACTACTTTAGGCTGTGTCGACACACTGTCCAGAACTGGCAAACAGGTCTTCTGGGAACTGGATCTAGTGTCGACACCACTTGAGCCTATGTCGACACACTGTACAGACCTGTTAACTGGGATCTCTGGGAGCTGGGTCTAGTGTCAACACCACTTGAGGCTGTGTCGACACACTTGACCTTTTCTTCATCATTTTGCCTTAGGGTTTGAAGCATTGTGTCGACACTAGTAGGGGGTGTGTCGACACTACCCTTGCAAGAAATGTCTATCCCTGAGAAATAAACACATAAATCATTAGTACAATGTATTGTCATGAATATAAATGATAAAATGTGTTTATAAACATCTTTTTGAATATTGTTGTTATATGTGTGATGTTGTTAACATGTTCCATTTTATTGTGCATTAAAATCACAACTTGTCATCATCAAAATTATGAGGGGAAATGTATAAAGTTCACACTCAACCAACAATCTCCCCCTTTTTGATGATGGCAACATTAAGTCCAATGAAAATTTGAAATTTCAATGAAATGTGATTTTAAGCCATTTGTTTACTCAACAATCAACTTAACACCACTGAATGACAATGAACCATGTTCCAATCACTTTTATTCACAATTATCAAAGGCCATTGAACACACTTTAGCAACATTTGACATTTTGCATATTCAAGAGGCACAATGTTACTAATGATGAAGTCTTTTCATTAATGGCCAAGCAGCTTGACAATCATCCATTCATTGACATTCATAACATTCATTCCAAAGATTTTCAATCACATTCAAAACAAGTGTGTTTCTTTTCATTCAACAAAACAAGTATCACTTTTCATTAACAAAGATGTTCATTACAAGCATTCAAATACATTCCAAAAGTTTTTCTTTCTTTTCTTTCTTTCTTCTCCCCCTTTGACATCATCAAAAGAAAAAGTACATTAAGCATGAGGAGGAGGAGGAGGAATGGGAAGGATGAGTGATTCAATTGACTTCAGTCTTGATTCATAGCATGAAGGCTGGACTTGAGCTGAGATTGCATTGTGGAGAGTCTTGTATGCACAAGTTCTTCCAATCTTTGACTGTTCTCATACATATTGGACTCAAATACTGACAGGTCAGTTGAAATTGGTTGTGCACCAGAAGAAGAAGAGCTGGCAATGCCATGCTTGTTGATGTTTCTTAGCTCCTTCTTGAGGGTAGACATCTCACTGTCTATATGTGCTGAGAGATTCTTCATGCCTTCTAAGTCGTCAACCATATGAGCAAATGACAGCCTAGTCTTGGATATCTGAGATACTGCTTCTTGACTGTTGAAAAGGTTGGTTTGAGAATTTGCTAAAATCCCTTGAAGGACCTTTTCCAGAGTTTCTTGATGTTCTTTCAATTCAAGGGATGCATCAGCCAAAGTTCCAATGAGTCTGTTGAACCTTTGAGTTGCATGATCTGATGCTTCTTTCTGCTTGATGAACTGAGCATTCATTGAATTTTCCAACATCTGTATCTTCAGGTCAAAGCTCTCGGACATTTGTTGGATGGTAGAAGTAAATGCATCAAACTTGTCATTGAGAAAGGAATATAACTCTGGTGGAACAGAAGGTCCACCAAAGGAAGTGGAGGTTTGAGCATGAGCTTGTGGAGTGAATGAAGGAATATCCACAACAAGATGAAGTGGTGAAGAGGTCTGAAAGGGAGGTGTGATAGGTACATCCTGGGGTATGGGTGCTTCTTCCTCAACATGAGGCTAATCCTCATGTGCAGGAGGCTGGTCCTCATGTGCTGGTACCTCAGGAGGTTGTGCCACTACCTCAGGAGCCACTGGGGCCTCAACGACAGCTGGTCCTCTTCTCACTTGATCACCTTCCAGTCTAAATCCCATGAATTTCTGAATGTGCTTCAAATTGTAGATATTTGCCTTGGGAATGGATTGGGCTTGCTCATTCTCAAATGACACTCCATAATGTGCAAAGACTGGTGTGAGATGAGCAGCATAAGGTAGAGATCTGTGGAGATCTATCCTTGTGGTTTCTGACATGATTTGGTACATGATGACATTCAAATTAATTTTGATCTCTTTCTTCACGCAGTAAATAACAAATCTCTGTATGTCAGTGAGTCTATCCCTGCCACCACCTTGGGGTGTGATGATTGTGGTAAGGATGTGATGTACCAATTTCAATGCAGGGGGGAAGGTATTGGTGTTGAACTTGGTGACATAGGTCTGCTTGGGCTCTGACTCAATAGCTGGGAATCCAGTAAGCATAGAATAGGCCTTATGCAGATCAAACTCAAAATCATGATAACTTTCACCTTCATTGGGGACTCTGAATAGGGTGGCAGCCAATTCAGTAGGCAAGTCAATCAAAACACCTTTGACCCTTGACTTGTAACTTCATCTGTGCATTCTAGGTTCAGATAGAACTCTTGAACTAAACGGGGGTAAAAAGTTCTGAACTCAGAAATGAACGGCAACCAAGTCCGAAAGCGGAAGAATTGAAGGACTTCAGGGAATGCAGCTGCTAGGTCATTATCCGCTAGGTCAACAGCCCTAGGTTTGATGATAGACTTTCCTTTTCTAGCAAGCTTGGATGGAGTGGCTTCAGAAGGCTTGGAAGACCCAGATGAAGTGGAGGAGGATTCCTCAGATGGCTCAGGAGAAGATGCCAGAATTTTTCATCTAGGGTGAGCAGATCTTCTGTGGGATGCCCTACCTCTCTTCGATGGAGTAGGAGATGCAGATGATCCTCCTGGCTGCTGAGCAGGGTCATGGCGACGCTTGCTTCTTCGCTCAACAGGGTGTTCTTCCACTGCAATAGGTCTGGCATTTTCCCTAGACCTGGCACCACGGCTGGGCATCTGCTTGGGGGCCATGATTGCAGGCGAAAATGGAAGAACAGGGGATGAAGGAGATGGGGTGAAGGGAAGGAAGATAGAGATGGTTGGGAGGAGGGAAGGAGATGAAGATTCTTGCCGTTATCAAAGAGAGATGGCGGCCATGGGGTCGACCTGGGGTATAAAAGGATTTTTTGGGTACAATGGCCCGCAGGTACAAGAAACTCCAAACCGGCGCCAACGGCTGGAATCACCCAGAAAGGCTGTGTGTCGACACTAGACAGGGAGTGTGTCGACACGGGCTTAGACTTTGTCGACACTAGATGGAGGTAGTGTCGACCTGGCCTGAAGAATTTTGTAAATTCAAGCATGAGAAAAATTTGTGAATTTTGGGAAATCGTTAATATGATGAAATATGAATGGAATTAACTTTTCAAGGATTTTTAAGACACCAAAGAATTCATTTGTCAAATTGTTACAAAAATTCATCAAACTTCAAGTTTTACACAACAACTTATATGATATATTCATTAAATGACTTGAGCCATTAAAATGATGGTTTGAGGGATATAATACATTCAACAATCAATGACAAACTACCATATTCTCCAAATCCAAAGAAATAAAAATGTCTTTTAGATTGAGATCAAGTGTGATGAAAATAAACAGCTTTAAAGCAAACTGATGAAAGATAGGGATGATTCTTTTAAAACAATTCTCCTTGGACATACACATTTTTTGTAATTTTTAAACAAACTATCAAATGAAGTAAATCTTGTTCACTCAAGAACTAATGCTTTTTACACACCATAGTCCCTGGATACTAGAGATTTACACATTATCAAGTTTCAAGGGGTAAATGATAACCTTTTGACATGAAAATATACGTTTATCAGACGTCAATATTTCCAGTTACTCAGTCATCATCAAAATGTATAGAGTATTTTTGTTTTTATTGTTTTTTTTTTTAATTTTTGAACCCCTTTGAACAGAGATAGCAAAAAGGCTTCATGACATACATGACACTTCATTCACTGTGAAGGTGTGTAGTTTCTCAGCATTTGTGCCATTGCTCTGTTGAATGGTAATTGTAAGGAGAATTTTATAAAATGAAAGCATTTATATCCCACATCAGTTGCAAAAAAAATGTTTAAATTCAAGTCACACATTATCCTTCAGTCTTTGAAAGAGATTTGAATTTCTGTAGTCTTGAAGAGTATAGTTGAGAGTTGACTGTAAAAAGATGTAGTAGATCACTCAAAAAATCATTTTGAGGTTCTAGACAACTCAATGAGTACATCATGCAAGGAAGTTGTTGTAATTCAAGAAGAGTTTTGAATTTTGCAAAAAGAATGACTTGTGAATTCTCTAGCTCCCCCTGAGATGATGATTCCAACAACTTTTCATCAAAATCAAGATGTGCAAGTATTTTGAAAACATAAATGATTCTCTTTGAACAACAAAAACTCCCCCTCAACAATTGTATATTCATTTCTTGGTACTTGGCGGAGACATATACTCTCGCATAGTGAAAGTGTCCAGACAAGCAGAACTTGTCCTTCTTCAAGTCACCATTTGATATACCAAGAAGTTCAACACAATGTGAGTTGAAGAATTTATTGTCAACAAGAAATGGAAGTTGAATTGTGAGATATGTGAACAATATGAATCAAGGAAGCAAAGAAGAATGATGAAACAATGACTCCCCCTCAGAATATACCTAAACACTCAACCCAAATGAGAGAGATCAAAAAGATGGACATTTGCAAAGACCAAGCTCTCTCCTCAAGGATGAAAATCTACTATCAGGAAGAGGTTTGGTGAAGATGTCAGCAATTTGTTTTTCAGTTTCAATAAAGAGGAGTTCAAAGAATTTCTTTGCTACCTCATCCCTCAAGAAATGATGCCTAATTTCAATGTGTTTTGTTCTAGAATGCTGAATTGAGTTTTTAGACAGATTTATGGAACTTGTGTTGTCACAAAGAATGGGAACACAACCTAACTCTTGGTTGTAATCAAGAAGTTGGTGTTTTACCCAAAGAATTTGAGTGCCACATCTACCAGCTGCAACATACTCAGCCTCTGCAGTTGATAGAGCAATTGAGTGTTGCTTTTTAGAAACCCAAGAGATTAGGCATCCACCTAAGTACAAACACAAGCCACTTGTGCTTTTTCTATCTAGCTTACACCCAGCATAATCAGCATCACAATAGGCAATCAAATCTAACTTACAACCAGCAGGATACCAAATTCCAAGATCACATGTTCCAACAAGATTTTAAAGATCTTTTAACAGCTAACATGTGACTTTCTTTTGGATTAGCTTGAAATCTAGCACACAAGCACACACTGAACTGAATGTCAGGTCTAGAAGTAGTGAGATAGAGTAGAGAACCAATCATACCTTATATGTCTTTGGGTCTACTGACTTACCAAGTGAGTCTCTTCTAGTTTAGCATTAATTGCAATGGGTGTGCTTGAATGCTTGAGGTTCTAGAAGTCGAACATTTTTAGAAGTTTTTTGACATATTTGGTTTGACTTATGAAGATCCCCTTACTGGTTTGGTTAACCTGCAATCCCAAGAAAAATTGTAAGTCTCCCATTAAACTCATTTCAAATTTATTTTTCATTTGGTTTGCAGATTCACTGCACATACTCTTATTGGTTGAAGCTTAAAAACATGATTAGAATATTTTTCATTTTCAAAGCCCGGAGGTTGTTCAACAAAAAATTTTCTTTTATATAACCATTCAAAAAGGCACTTTTGACATCCATTTAATAAACTTTAAATTTTAGTGAAGTTGCAAAAGTAAGAAAAATTCTTACAGCTTCTAGCTTAGCTACAGGGGCATATGACTCTTCAAAATCAATTACAAATTTTGGTTGTACCCCTTTGTAACTAGCCTAGCTTTATTCCTTATGACTTGACCATTTCATTCAATTTATTTCTTAAAACCCATCTAGTGCCAATGACTGATTGGTCACTAGGTCTAGGTACTAATTCTCATACTTGATTCTTTCAAATTGATGAAGTTCATCATGCATTGCATTTATCCAGTCAGAATTCATTAGAGCTTCATCAATTGATTTTGGTTCAACTGGGAAATTAGTGCTAGTGGATCTTCATGAATTGCATTCAGAAATGATGATCTAGTTCTTACCCTATCATGCACATTGCCAACATATTTTCTAATGGGTGATCTCTCAAAAATCTATGTTCAGAAGTTACCTGTTAAGATGCACTTAAGTCTGGAACAACATTACCTGATCCACTAGGAGTAGGTGAATGAATGTTCAAATTCTCACCAATGTCTTCTTTCCTCAACAGTTGGTGAAGAATCCACAATGAATCACCATCTTCATTATTGACTGTCCCTGCAAGATTTAGAACCATGAGTTGAAAATGAATTTTCATCAAAAATAACATGTGGAGACTCTTCAACAGTTTTGTTCTTGAGAGAGTATACTCTAAAAGCTCTTGACACTTTAGAATAGCCAAGAAAGATGGCTTCCTAACTTTTAGCATCAAACTTGTCAAGATTTTCCTTATTGTTCTTATGCACAAAACATTTACACCCAAAGATTTTGAAATAAGACAAGGTTGGCCTTCTGTTTTTCAACAACTCATAAGGGGTTTTTCTGATTTTGGTCTGACCAATGCTCTATTGAGAATGTGATTTGCTATATTCATAGCTTCAGCTCAGAAGGATTTGGGAAAATTACTTTCTAAGAGCATGGATCTAGCCATTTCCACAAGAGTTCTATTCTTTCTTTCCACAACTCCATTTTGTTCTGGAGTTCTTGGTGAAGAAAACTTGTGAAATATGTAAAGTTCAGCACATAAATCAGAAAAGGATTTATTTTCAAAGTCACCCCCATGATCAGTCAAAATGTTTTTGATTTTATATGGAAAACTTGTTAAGGAAGCTGTACAGAAATTCCTGAACTCAAGACAAGCATTACTTTTGTGGGACAGAAAGATAACCCATGTAAATCTAGTAAAATCATCAATAATGACAAACCCATATATTTTGCCACTAAGACTTAGAATTCTTGTTGGGCCAAAGAGGTCCATATGAAGTAATTCTAGTGGCTTAGATGTGAGTACCTCATTGAAGGTTTTAAAAGATTTTCTGGTTTGTTTTCCTTGGGCACAAATCCCACAAACTTGATTTTCTACATTAGAAAAGGATTCAGGAAGACCTTTAACCAAATTCAGCCTTAACAGTTATTTATTGTTCTGAAACTTGCATGACCAAGTCTTTTGTGCCAAGTCATGCAATTTCATTCTTATTTGCAACAAGACAAATATTTTCAGAAAAGTTTTTATCAAGGTTGATCATGTAGACATTGTTTTCCCTCTTTCCAAAGAATTTATTTTATCAGTTGATGAGTCAATTATCTTGCAAAAATCAGATTCAAACACAACTTTGTGACCTTTGTCACATAGTTGGCTAATGCTCAGCAAATTGTAATTTAAACCATCAACTAACAAAACATTATCAACTGAGTTTGAGGAAGATTGACCAACCTTTCCAGATCTAATAATTTTTCTTTATTTTTACCTCCAAATGTAACAGAACCTCCCTCCTTCTCAATCAGGAATGAAAAATTAGCTTTGTCTCCAATCATGTGTCGTGAACACCACTATCAAGGAACCACACATTTGAGTTGGGTGCACGACTTTCCTGCAAAAACAATCAGTGGAGAGAAGATTTTGGTACCCAAACATTGTTGGGACCATCAGAATGTTTGAGCATTGACATCAAATCTTTTCTAACCTAAATCTGATTTATTTTTGTTTTTGTTTTGTTTCAGTGGTGTTTTTTGCCTTTTTTAATTTGTTCTTCCCTTTTGGAATAAAAACACCAGTGTTCTTTTCTCTTTAGGAGGGGAGTTTTGCATTTGGACATGAGTGTTCAGTTGTGGAGGTACAAACCAAGGTTTTGTTGGTACATTGAAAAATTTGGATAGAAGAATTGAGGGTGGTACCAAAATGGATTGTGATACCATTGGTCCAAGAATTAGTCCAATCAGCTTGATGTGCTGTCTTGGAAGTCCAAGGTTTGTCATGAATGGCTTTTTTGAATTTTTCTTATTTTTCAGATTTTTATTTGAATTTTTGGTTGTTGATGGTTTGTGTTTATTGAGGTTGAGCAGGTCGACCTGTCCTTGACTGATGTCGACACTACAGTCACAGATTTCATCTTTTTGTGGACTGGTGTCGACCTGTCAGGTGATTGTGTCGACCTGTTTGATTTCTTTTTGTTCTGGGTTTTTGAAGTCTTTGTTGTGTTACTTGACACTTGCTTGTTTTTTGTGTTTTCAAGACTAGGACCTTTGACAAATTTTATCAAGGGTGCTTTTTCCCTTATTTCACCAGATTTGTCTTTCTTTGATTTTTGTTTGTTGAATCCTAGTCCATGTGATTCAGATCTCATTCTGGCTCCTAGCAAGGCCCCCAAATTGTCTTTACCTTTTGTGAAGGTTTCAATGACTTGCTCTTTTTCTTTTAGCTGGTTTTCTAAGGTTTTGATTTCATCAGCATTTTGTTGTTTTTCTTTTTGTTCCAATTCCAGCTTTTCAGACAATTCTTTAAACTCATGAGTGGCCTTTTGGGATGCAAACTTGAGCTCATCAATCACATTCAGAAGATTTTCTTTTTCCTCATGGAGCTCAGCTACTGTATTTTCCAATTCACAAATTCTTTTGTTTATTGATTGGTCATGCAGAATGTTTTCAATTTTCTTCTTTAGATGTTGTTTCTTTTCTTATTTCAGAATATTTTCAACAAGTTCAGCATACGCATCTTGTCAATCATCAATTGAATAATCTTCAAAAGATGTATTTACCTTTCCATCTGAGCCATTTGCCATAAAGCAAATATCCTCACTCTCAGAGCTTGAGGACTTTTCTTCTTCTTTCTCACTTGAGTCTTCATCAGACCAAGTGGCAACCATTGCTTTTGGCTTCTTGAATTTGTGAATCTTCTTGTATTTCTCCTTCTTGTTCTCAGGACATTCTCCCTTCATATGTCCTGGTTTGTTGCACCAGTAACAAATGACAACTTCATCAGATTTCTGATTTCTACTTGAATTGGCATTAGAAAAGGAAGTGTTTCTTTTCCTGACGGGAATTTCTTTTTCCAGAGAGTTTTCCTTTTCTATATTTTAAGAATTTTCTGAATTGCCTGGTCATAAGGGCAAGCTCATCCTCATTGGACTCAGACTCATCAGAACTTGTTTTCTCCTGATTCTTGTCTTTGTTACTAGATGAAGCTTTGAGGGCTACTGGTTGGTTTTGATTATGTGCTCTTCATTTCTTTTGAGGTTTATTTCATAAGTCATTAAGGATCCTATCAATTCATCCAAAGAGATTTTGGACAAATTTTTAGAATCTTCGATGACTGTGGCCTTAGTGTGCCAAATTGAAGAGAGAGAGCGCAAGATTTTCCTTACCAAATCAGCATCTGTATAATCCTTACCTAAATCCTTCAGTCCATTTACAATGATCATAAACCTAGCAAACATTTCAAAATTGTCTCATCAGATTTCATCATAAACAGTTCATACTCAGAAACAAGAATGTTGGCTTTGGTTTCTTTTACTTGAGATGTTCCCTAATAGAGTAGCTCAAGCTTATCCCACATCTCCTTGGCAGATTTGCACATAGAGATTCTTGAGTACTCCTTAGGGTGGACTACACATTGGATCATATTTGTAACTCCCCGAATTTTTTTATTTAGTTGAGAAACTTGAAAAATAAGGTTCTTAGACTTAAACATTATTCTTAGGTTGAATTAATTGATATTTGAGAATGTTTAGCATTAATGAACGTTTCCCTAGTGTCGTACTCGGACGTGCGCGCTCCCACAGGGCGACACTGAAAAACTGTAATAAAAACAAAATCTGAGAACACCATAATTTCCAGAAAAATGTGGAGATCTCAGAAATATAAATATCTGAATTTTTCGGCATGCAGACTTCGAGGATAAGTCGACGCGACTATTTTCTGGGTGATTTTTCACCTACTATAAAATAAATTCTAAAAATTAATAAAAAATCACCATAATTAGCAAAACAATTACATTAGCCTATGGCTGAAATTTCAACACAAATAGACATCATTTGAATATGTTTACATGAGGATCTTGGGCCAGCCGAATTAGGGGCTATTTACGGTGGTGATTTTCTGGAAATTTTATTTGCCTACGTTAGGGGCTGTGTGAGCCACCTTACCTTGGTGTGAGGCCTACACGTTAACCCTATAGGTGTAAGCTTTGAAGAGCATGCATGTGAGATGTGTTGCCATGGAAATCAAATGGTTTCTACAGTGACACCTGGGCGGCCAACGTGCCTGGTGCATGGAGCGCTGGGAGCTTATAAAAGCCCTTCACCAGCCGATGTTCCAGTCCTTCTCTCTTCCACCTCTGCTTACTCCTTGCTCTGGTTTCTCTTTTGCTTGTGCTCCTGCTGTTGCGGTTGGGCTATTTCCGTTGGAGCTACTTTCTTCTTCTACCGTCACTGTTGCTGTGCATACTCCTTGCTGCTGGAGTTACTTCCGTGGGAATGCGTTGCTACTTCCACCTTGAAGTACTGTTGCTACAACTCTGTGGGAACTCTTCTCTTGCTGGGTGTGGATTCATTCGTCAAGAACAAGTGAAGGTTTATCTTGTTAATTATGTAGGATTCTCTTCTCTAGTCTATTCTCTTCTTTTCTTTCTTAATCCTTGTCTCTTACCTTTGATAAAGAATCATGAATACCTACATACCTGCCTTTGAACTTGAGAGTTCTCTTAAGAATTGTGTGTCCATTTCCTAAATTATGTTTTAGTATGTGTGTTTGTAGAATTCGACCCTCTTTCCTTCTTCTCTAACTCATGTTCTTGGACATGCTTTATAACTTACTGTTTGGATGTCCAAACTTATGCTCTAGTGTCATGAACACCTCTAGCACTATATGTATGTTTTGAGTTGCTATAGAAGATACTCTTTGAGTTCACATAATCTCTGTTTGGAAAGGATTTCCTTCCAGTATCATGTTGTAGTAGGTTCCTAGCCATTCATGTGTAGGATTCATCTCCTTTTCCTTAATCTTGTTCTCCACACATGATAAATAACTCGTGTTGAGTAGTCAAGTTGATATATCTGTAATCCTACTGTTCTTTCTCTAGTTTTGATGAATATTCTTACGTTGGGGGAGGAGAAGATACTTGTTTTACTTCCAGATCATCTCTTCTTCTTCTTCTTCCACCCTTGATCCTTGTATACGTTATAGAATTTTGATAGAAGCCACAATACCATTAGAACTTGTGACTAACTTCTGTCCAGATGTTTGGTACTTCATGCCTTGATTTAGATCCATGAAACATTTTATGTTTTAGTATTTATCTTGTAGGAATCTTCCAATAAACCATTGCTATCAAGACACACTTCCAACACTATACTATGTCTAGTTCTAGCTAGACAAGCTTGAATTGCAAATCTCTCATTTCATCTCGCTTGTTCAGTTTATAAACCACTGTGAGAACTCCAATTAGACTCTTCCATTTGATATAAACCATGCCTTGGTTTATAAGTTCTATAATTAGGGTGTTTAGAATGGATTTAAATCATTTCTGGAAGTTCTACTGCTACCTGTTGACAGCCAGCCCAAAGCTGTCGACAGGCACATGTCTTCCAGAACTCCAGATTTATGGACTGTGTGTATCTGTCGACAGCCCTCTTGTTGCTGTCGACAGATACCCACAGACCCAGCAAACCTGAGCTCTGTCTATTGCCATCTGTTGACAGCCCCTTCCTGGCTGTCGACAGCACCTGTCCTGCCTTGCATTTCAGCAACTTTTCATGATAGAACTCTTGCTTAAACTTCATCCTAATAGCCCAGCAAGTTACCCTCTTAATTACTTTGGTATTTGCTGTCATTCTACTATAAATATTACCCACTTTAAGTACCTTACTCACCATTGAATTATCCTTGAAGTCGTCAACTACGAATGGTACTCCGTTGAGTCCATTTTCCTGTATTTGGTAATTGAGTTCACATAACCTGATGTCCTGAGAGCTCATATGCTTGAACACCTTGTGAGATATGATTAATTGATGATGATGACATTTATTGGGTCCTTGGACCCCCCTTGATTAATATGTTTGTGCAAATAGGGCTGGTCCAGTCCTGGGAGGAGCACCCAAATTCATTTTCGGACCACGTGGAATGATAAAGGGCGTCAGGATGTCTGGCATTGCATCAAATACTTTTTGACTATGGTCATCATGTTACCTGTCCTGTGAGAATTTATATATGAACCAAACTATGAGATTCACTGTGAATTCCTGAGCACATTTTGTATTTCAGTACTACTGTTCCAATTTCACTATCATATTAAGATACTTGTTCGTTCATCTTTGATATCAGTCAAGTCTTTTCCTTGATCATCATACAATTTAATCCTTTGATTTGAGAATTTGAATCCTACTGGGCTAGTTAGTTCACCAAATCCTACTTTTTCAGGTATCTGCAGTTCTAAAAGGCGGGACATCGGGATATGTGTGTGGAGAGACCAACCATGGTGGCATTTTATTTTTACAATGCAAATCAAGAACCATGTAACACCTATTTAATGTGAATAATAATTTTTAATTAGTGAAGCCTCTGAGCAAATTTAATGTTCAATTAGTTCAGTTTTACTCTTGATTTCTCGTTCGCTCACGTTCCGGCATTTATAGATATATTAAATGACGGGACGTGACAATATTCATGGCACTATAGTTCAGGGTAGCCCTTCTAATCTGTTCCCTAGTCCAGGTTTCTTCCTCTCCCTGGTTCTCATAGGGACCTACCTCGACTACTTTCCAGATTTCATAGTTTTGGGCTCTAAGGAAGACTTGCATTCTATTCTTCCAATAGGAGTAGTCAGTCCCATTGAAGAAGGGTGGCCTATTAATGGAATGACCCTCAGCTATGAACCCTCTGGAATCCATTGAATCAAATTGATGGTGTAATAAAGGAAACACTTAGCAAGCAAGGAAGTAAAACACACAGAACAAACAGAAAGCACTCAGATCAGATCAGATATAAACCTGCTCTGATACCAATTGTAGGATCGAAATTAGGTTGGACTAGATCTAGAAGGGGGGGGGGGGGTTGAATAGATCTAGGCCAAAAACTGCGGAAGCTTAGCCAATTTAAATCAATACTTTGAATCAGAGGCAATTTGAAAGAGCACTTTACAGAACTGATGAGTGATTGTGTGAATTATATGATTAGAGTGTGAGATCAAGTTGAATATAAGTGAATTCGAAAAACCCTATGCATACATCTAGCGCAAAGTGAATTTGAATCACAAACAAACCACTGCACATAGATTTTTTAGGTGGTTCGAAATCACACCACGTGATTCCTACATTCACCCCTCACACTGTGAGGATCCACTACACAACTTGGATACACCACACACACTGGAGCCTGACAACTCCAACACACTGAGTTCTACAACTCACACAACCTCTAGAGCAAGACTACTCTAGACACCCGAGCACAACTGCTCAACCACAACTGAGTACAACGACTCAACACTGAGCACACAGGCTCACAAACAACTTGCTAGAACAAAAACACAAAGATCCAGATCCTCTAGCAAAGATCTAATCTATAAAGGTTCATCCAAGAAGATTGATGCAAAAGTTCATGCACAATCTCAAGAATGACCTAGAAGAAACAAGGGGAATGAGGATTGAGTGTAAGATCCTTGTTCTTCAAGTATACTCCCTTGTAGAGACTGAATTGGGAAGAAGCTTGATCCTTGAAGTCCCTGGCCGATGCTCTGCAACTTGCGCTTTGGGATCTTCCTTGAAGTCTTCTCAATTGACTGCCTCTACTTGATCTGCTCCCTTGAAGTGATCCGATTGCATCTTCAATGATCAAACTCCACTTCTCGTGCTTGGACAGATGAGAATTGTCTTGAGGAAGCACCAGAGAGCAAGAATGGGGAGGAGAACACTTATTGCCGCCAAACGAATTTCTGGAAGGCTCTGAAAGGTTCTCTTGTTGGTTGGATGGCCAATTGGAGGGTATTTATAGCCCAATGTGTCCAAAAGTACCCTTGGGGGTCGTGGGCACATGATCCAAGGCCGATCCACATGATCCCTAGAGTGCCACGTGTCCAGATGTGACTTAAGGTGAAAAAGTTTCCGGAGTGTGTCGACCTGCCCATGGGGTGTGTCGACACACTGTCCTAAACTCGCACAAAGGGTTCTCTGGGAAGGGTCTCTAGTGTCGACACTACTTCAGGCTGTGTCGACACACTGTCCAGAACTGGCAAACAGGTCTTCTGGGAACTGGATCTAGTGTCGACACCACTTGAGCCTGTGTCGACACACTATACAGATCTGTTAATTGGGATCTCTGGGAGCTGGGTCTAGTTTCGACACCACTTGAGGCTATGTCGACACACTTGACCTTTTCTTCATCATTTTGCCTTAGGGTTTGAAGCATTGTGTCGACACTAGTAGGGGGTGTGTCGACACTACCCTTGCAAGAAATGTCTGTCCTTGAGAAATAAACACATAAATCATTAGTACAATGTATTGTCATGAATATAAATGATAAAATGTGTTTGTAAACATCTTTTTGAATATTGTTGCTATATGTGTGATGTTGTTAACATGTTCCATTTTATTGTGCATTAAAATCACAACTTGTCATCATCAAAATTATGAGGGGAAATGTATAAAGTTCACACTCAACCCAACAGGTGATTACTTCTGATTCATCCATTTTATTTCTGAAGACCCATCTGGTCCCAATAATTAGATGGTCAGAAGGTCTAGGGACAAGAGTCCAAACCTGGCTGCGTTGGAACTGATTAAGTTCCTCTTGCATAGCAAGGATCCAAGATTCATCAGCCAGTGCATCATTGATTGTCCTAGGCTCAATTTGAGAGACTAAAGCAGAAAAATCACAAGGAATGTGCATACCTCTTGTTCTTACCCTTTCTTGAGGATCACCTATAATATTTTCTCTTGGATGATCTCTGTGATACCTCAATTCTCTAGGCAGTTCTTCTTGTTGTTCTTCTTGATGTTGAAGTTCTTCTAGGGGAGGATCTTCCTTTTCTTCTTCTTTTTTCTTCTTCAAGAGATGTTTTCTCTAGATCCCTACACAGATCTTCAACATAGTCTTCTTCTTCTTATATTCTCTTAATAGAAGGGTTAGTCTCATCAAATAAGATATACACTGTTTGTTCTATAGTTAAAGTTCTTCTATTAAATACTTTGTATCCTCTAGGTTTTGAAATATATCCTAACAAAAGTCCTTCATCACTTTTAGCATTTAACTTTTCTAAATTATCTTTACCATTATTCAAATAAAACACTTACAACCAAAAGGTCGAAGATGACTGATGTTGGGCTTCTTTTCTTTGTACAGCTCATATGGGGTCTTCTTTAGAATTGGTCTGATCATGCACCTGTTGATGATGTAGCATGCTGTGTTGACTGCTTCTGCCCAGAAATACCTTGGTAAATTGTACTCTATAAGCATAGTCCTGGCCATGTCTAACAGTGTTCTATTCTTTCTTTCTGCTACTCCATTCTGTTGAGGTGTTCTTGGTGCAGAGAAATTGTGTTTAATTTCATTTTCTTCACAGAACTTCATGAACTCTTCATTCTTGAATTCTCCACCATGATCAGATCTGATATGATAATCTGAAAATTTTGATTCTTTTGTACTACTTTGCTGAACTTTAGAAAAGCTGAAAAAGTTTCTAATTTGGCTTAAGAAGGATACCCAAGTATATCTTGAGTAGTCATCCACTATTACATAGCCATACAATTTTCCTCCAAGACTGACTGTTTTATAGGTCCAAACAAATCCATATGAATGAGCTCAAAGGCTTGGAAGTTTGACCACTATTTTGGACTGAAATGATGTCTTGGTTTACTTCCCCTTTGCACAGGCTGTACATATTCCAGACTTCTTTAGCTTTATCTTTGGAAGACCTTCAACTAGATCATGCTTAATCAATTTTTTGATTACTGAGGTGCTTGCATGACCTAATCTTTTGTGCCACAAATCAAATTCTTCACTTTTGGTGGCTGCAAGACATAGATTTACTTCTTTTAATTCTGCTAACTGTAAGGTGTACAATTTTTTTACTCTTTGAGCTTCGAACACTGTTTTTCCATCCTTTTGAATAATGCACTTGTCATTTTGAAATCTTACTAAATGACCCTTATCACATAGTTGACTGATGCTAATATGGTTGTGCTTCAATCCTTCTACATACATGACATCTTCTATCAAATTCTTTTCTCTTGTTCCCACTGTCCCACATCCTAAGACTTTTCCTTTACCATTATCTCCATAAGTGACCTGACCACTTTCATTTCTAAAACTTGTAAACAACTTCCTGTCACCTGTCATATGCCTTGAGCACCCACTATCCAAATACCATTTGGAAGCTCTCAGGCGACCCTGCAAATAAATTTAAGTTGTAACTTTTGGTACCCAAATTTTCTTGGGTCCTTGATGGTTAGTCTTAGGGATCCAGTGCAAATGTCTAGTTGTGCATGTGCTGACAGTGTCCTAATTGATTGCAGTGACTACAACATAAATCAAAAGCATTCTTAATGTGTGCAGTGTTATTAAATTTTGTTTTGTTTATAAACATACTGGTCAACCTTTTTAGGATGTTTAATATCCTTTTCTTTTACAAATTGAGGAGTTGGATAAATTTTAGGATGCACAACATCTTCTTCATTGAGTGGAGGTGTGTATCCTACTCCATACTTTTTCTTATCTATCCTAGAGCCTTTTAATCTAACAAACAAAGATGTTTTACAGTTAGATATTTTCTCTATAGTAGCTCTTAAGTAGTTGTTTTCTTCTTTTAACTTTTCTTCATCCTTTAGTTCTTTTAAATTGATTCTATTTCCATAATTTTATTGTTTTTATTTTTTAAGTCTTCACACAACAATTCATTTGCTCTTTTAATTTCACTTAGACTTTGTCCTAACCTTTCTGCTTCATTTTTCAGGAAGGTGTTGGCTTTTTCTTGATTTAGTAAATTTAATTTAACTATATTCATTTATTTGACTACTGTTTTATATTTTCATACAATTCATTGAAGGCATCTTCAAGACTATCAGAATCAGATTTAGAACAAGACGTAAAAGATGTTTCAGAATTTACCTGGTCTAGTCCTGCCATGAGGGCTAGATTGGCCTTTTCTTCTTCTTCAGATTCTGATGGTGGCTTCTTCATTATCCCATGCTACTGCCATTGCCTTTTTCTTGTATTTTCTGAACTTCTTCTCTTTACCTTTCTTCTTTTCAGATCTTTCTGCTTGATCCTTTTTCTTCAGCTTAGGACATTCAGATTTGTAATGTCCTGGTTGATTGCATTCGTAGCAGGTTGGTTCCTTCTTCTTATCTTTCTTGAAGAATCTCTTAGAGCCAAACTTTTTTTTCTTGGCAAGGATCCTTTGCAATTTTCTTGACATCATTGCCTCATCATCACTGTCATCTAATTTCTCCTTGGAGTCTTCAGAGGAAGAGGAATTTGCAACCTTCAAAGCATTTGGCATTTTTTTTCCGATGAACTTTCAGAAAATCTTCCATGTTAATTTCATGAGCCATTAGGGATCCAATTAACTTATCAATGGAAAGTTGAGTTAAGTCATGTGCTTCCTCAATGGCAGTGACCTTAGGGGTCCAAACATTAGTTAATGATCATAGGATTTTCTTACTGTTTCTTCATTTGTAAGAACCTTTCCTAGAGAACTCAGTCCTACTATTATGTTGGAAAATCAATTGTACATCTGAGTTATGGTTTCATTTGGAAGTATTTTAAATTGTTCATATTGAGATACAAGAATGTCTATTCTAGTTTGTTTAACTCTATCAGTTCCTTCATATGTGACTTGTAGTTTGTCCCACATTTTTTTAGCAGTCCTACAAGCAGATAGTCTATTGAATTCTCTTTTGGATAGGGCACAACAAAGATAATTTTTAGCCTTATAATTTAAAGACATGTTCCTTTTATCAGCTATGGAAAGACCAGAGGTAAATTCACCAAGAATTTCAAAATCACCTTGTTCTATTACCTGCAACATATCAAAATCTGTGCCTCTGATGAAGCACTCCATCCACATCTTCCAATACTGATAATCTTCACCATGAAAGAATGGTGGCCTTGTAACAGACTGACCTTCATAGTTGTGAGCTTCAGTTGCCCTTTCTTTGTAGGATCGAAAAAGCGATGGACCAGATCTAGAAGGGGGGGGGGGTTGATAGATCTAGGCCAAATACTGCGGAAGTTTAGCCAATTTTAAAGATGCTTTGAATCGGAGACAATTTAGAAAAGCAATTCACAGATCTGATGAGTGATTGTGTGAATTAAGTGATTAAAGTGTGTGATCAAGTTGATTAGAAGTGAAATAAAAAATCCTATGCATACATCTAACACAAAGTAAAGTTAAATCACAGATCAAACCACTGTACATAGATTTTTAGGTGGTTCGGAAATCACACCATGTGATTCCTACATCCACCCCTCACACAGTGAGGCTCCACTATTCAACTTGAATACACCACACACTGGAGCTCGACAACTCCAACACACTGAGTTCACAAACTCACACACAACCTCTAGAGCAAGACTACTCTAGAAACCTGAGCACAACTGCTCAACCACAACCTGAGTGCGACGACTCAACACAATTGAGCACAAAGGCTCACAACCAACTTGCTAGATCAAAAACAACAAGATCCAGATCCTCTAGCAATGATCTGATCCATAAAGAGTTCCTTCAAGGAGACTAGTGCAACAAATCATGCACAATCTCAAGAATGACTCAGAAGAACTAAGGGGAATTGAGGAGTTGTATGTAAAATCCTTGTTCTTCAGATGAACTCCTCGTAGAAGACTGAATTGAGAAGATGCTTGAACTCTTGAAGTCCCTGGGCGATGCTCTGCAATTGTGCCTCTGGATCTTCCTTGAACTCTTCTCAATTGGCTGCTTCTACTCGATCTGCTCCCTTGGAAGTGATCTCACTTCATCTTCATGGATCAATATTCACTTCTTGTGCTTGCAAGGATGGGAATTGGCTTGAAGCAGCAAAAGGAGAGCAAGAACGGGGAGGAGACCTCTGTCTTTCCGCCAAAGAAACTTTTCTGGAAGGCTCTGAGGTGTTCTCTTTGGTTGGATGGCCAATAGGAGGGTATTTATAGCCCAATGTGTCCAAAAGTACCCTTGGGGTGTGTGGGCACATGATCCAAGGCCGATCCACAAGATCCTTAGAGTGCCACGTGTCCAGGTGGGACTTAAAGTGAAAACGTTTCCGGAGTGTGTCGACCTGACCATGGAGTGTGTCGACACACTGTCCCATTTCTGCAGAACTGGCCCTCTGGGAGAGGTCACTAGTGTCGACACTGCTTGGGACTGTGTCGACACACTGTCCCAACCTGTCAACTGGGTTCTCTGGGAGCTGGGTCTAGTGTCGACACTGCCTGGGACTGTGTCGACACACTTGACCATTTCTTCATGACTTTGCCTTAGGGTTTGATACCCTGTGTCGACACCAGTAGTGGGTGTGTCGACACTACCCTTGCACGAAATGTATGTCCCTGAGAAATAAACACATAAATCATTAGTCCAATGTATTATCATGAATATATATGACAAAATGTGTTTGGAAACGTATTTTTGAATATTGTTATAACATGTGTGATGTATCTAACATGTTCCATTCATTGTGCATTAAAATCACAACTTGTCATCATCAAAATTATGAGGGGAATGTATTAAATTCACACTCAACCCAACCATCTCCCCCTTTTGATGATGACAACATTAAGTCCACATGAAGGTTTGAATTTTCAATGAAATGTGATTTTAAGCCATTTATTCACACAATATTCAATCACATACATACTGAAAGACAATGAGCACATGTTTTAGCATTTTCATTTATATTCATCAAAGGCCATTGGGCACATTTAGCAACATTTGACAATTTTGCACAATTAAGTACACAATGTTACTGACAACCAATTTTTTCATTAATGGCCAAAAAACCATACAAGTTTGACATTTACAATCATCCATTCATTGACATTCATAGACAATCATTCATTCATTGACATTCATAGACAATCATTCATTCCAAGGATTTTCAATCACATTCAAAACAAGTATTCCATTCCTTCTCATTCACACAGATATTCAATTACATTCCAAAAACAAGTGTTTTTCTTCTCCCCTTTGACATCATCAAAAGATAAAATACATCAAGCAGGTGGAGGAGGAGGAGGAAGAGGAAGAAGGATGGACTCAATGGTCTTCAACCTTGACTCCATTGCTGCAAGGTTGGATCTGAGTTGAGTTTGCATTGTTGACAGCCTTGTGTGTAGCAACTCTTCCAACCTTTGACTGTTTTCATACATGTTGGACTGAAAGGCAGACAAGTCAGCTGAAATGGCTGTGAACCTGAAGAAGAGCTTGCAAATCCATGTCTGTTGATATCTCTGAGCTCCTTCTTAAGAGTAGACATCTCATTGTCTATGTGAGCTGATAGGTTCTTCATGCCTTCCAAATCATCAACCATGTGAGCAAATGAAAGTCTAGTCTTTGAAATTGATTCACTGCTTCCTGACTGTTGAATAAATTCTTCTGAGAATTTCCTAATATCCCTTCAAGGACCTTTTCCAGCGTGTCCTGATGTTCCTTTAACTGAAGGGATGCATCACCCAAAGTGTCAATTAGCCTGTTAAATATTTGGGTGGCATGATCTGCTGCTTCTTTCTGCTTAATGAACTGAGCATTCAGAATTCTCCAACCTTTGAATTCTGAGCTCAAAACTCTCTGACATCTGGAGGATGGAAGAGCTGATGGTATCAAACTTGTCATTCAAAAAAGAATATAGCTCTGGTGGAACAGAAGGTCCACCAGTGGAAGCAGAGGCAGATGCTTGGTAATGTGGAGTGAAGAAGGAATTTCCACATCAGGGAGATGTGGTGAAGAGGCTTGAAATGAGGTGTGTGAGGAACATCCTGGGGTATAGGTGCTCCAATCTCATTTGGAGGCTGGTCCTCTTGATCATGTGGAGATTGGGCAACCTCAGGAGGTGGTTCTACAATCTCAGGAACCACTGGGGCTTCAACAACTACAGGACCTCTTCTTACTTGATCACCTTCAAGTCTGAATCCCATGAACTTTTGCAAATGCTTGAAGCAATAGATGTTGGACTTAGGGATTCACTGGGCTTGCTCATTCTCAAAAGATACTCCAAAATGCTGAAAAACTGGTGTGAGATGAGCTGCATAAGGAAGGGATCTATGTAGATCTTTCCTTGTAGTCTCTGACATTATCTGGTACATAATCACATGCAAATTGATCTTTATGTCTTTCTTCATGCAGTATAGGATGAATCTCTGGATATCTGTAAGCTGTCCCTTCCACCACCTGAGGTGTGATAATAGTGGTGAGAATGTGATGGATCAGTCTCAAGACAGGTGGGAAGGTGTTGGTGTTAAACCTGGTGACATAAGTCTGCTTGGGGTCAGACTTATCAGCTGGGAGTCCAGTCAACAAAGAATAAGCCTCATGAAGGTCAAATTCAAATTCATGGTAGTCAGCACCTTCATCAGGAATCTAAACAATGTCGCAGCCAACTCAGTAGGCAAATCTATCAATACACCTTTGACCTCAGATTGGTAACCCTCAGGTGTACATTCCAAATTCAAGTAGAACTCTTGAACAAGTCTGGGATATATGGTCCTGAATTCAGATATGAATGGCAGCCAAGTCTGAAAACTGAAGTATTGAAAGACTTCTGGGAAGGCAGTGGCTAAGTCATTGTCGACTAAACACAGCTCTAGGCTTTAGGATAGATTTCCCTTCACTAGCCAACTTTGAAGGGGTTGCCTCAGAGGGCTGAGATGACCCAGATGAAGTTGAGGAAGATTCCGCAGAAACTTCAGGGGAAGAGGCCAAAATCTTCCTCCTAGGGGTGCAGATCCCCTTTGGGAAGGACCTCTACTGGAAGAGGATGCCCTACCTCTCTTTGATGGTGTAGGAGATGCAGAAGAACCCCTGGCTGGCAACAGGGTCATGTCGACGCTTGCTTCTCCTTTCTGTGGGTTGTTCTTCCACTGCAATAGGTCTGGCGGTTGCCCTAGACCGAGCACCACGGCGGGGCATTTGCTTGGGAGCCATGGTTGCAGGAGAAGAAGGATGAACAGGGTATGGAGGAGATGGGGGAAAGAGAATGGAGACAGAGAAGGATGTGAGGAGGGAAGGAAATGAAAACTCTTGCCGTTTTCAAAGGCAAATGGCGGCCATGGGTCGACCTGGAGAAGAAAAAGGGGGGTTTTGGTAAGAAACCGCGGGTACATGTTTCCTTAACCAGCGCCCATGAGAAAGACCCGCCAGGAACTGCCATGTGTCGACACAAGACATGGGTGTGTCGACCTGGGCTATGAAGTGTCGACACAGGAGTGTGGATGTGTCGACCTGGCCTGAAGAAGTTTTGAAGTTTTGAGCATGAGGAAAATTTGAAAATTTTGGGAAATCTTAACATGATGAAATATGGATGGAATCAACGTGACAAGGATTTTTAAGAGATAAAAAAATCATTTGTCATATTTTTACAAAAATCCAACAAACTTCAAGTTTTACACAACAACCTACAAGATATTTTCATTAATTGACTTGAGCCATTAAAATGATAGTTTGAGTGATATAGAACATTCAATAGCCAATGACAAACTACCATATTCTCCAAATCAAAGAAATAGAAATGTCTTTTAGATTGAAATCACTTGTGATGAAGTTAAACAACTTTGAGCACACTGATGGAAGACAAGGATGTTGATTTTAAGTAATTCTCCTTGGACACATTTTTTTTTAATTAATCAAACTATCAAATGTAGTAAATCTTTTTCACTCAAGAACTAATGCTTTTTACACACCATAGTCCCTGGTTACTAAAGATTTACCCATTATCCAGTTTCAAGGGGTAAATGACAACCTTTTGACATGAAAATATACGTTTATCAGACGCCAATATTTCCAGTTACTCAGTCATCATCAAAATGTATAGATCATTTTTTTTGAATTTTTGAACCCCTTTGAACAGAGATAGCAATAATACCTCATGACATACATGGCACTTCATTCATTGTGAAGGTTTGTAGTTTCTCAGCATTTGTGCCATTGCTCTGTTGAATAATAAATGGAAGGAGAATTTTATAAAATTGAGATCATTTATATCTCACATCAGTTGCAAAGAAGGTGTTTAAAGTCAAAGCACACATGATTTTTCAGTCTTTGAAAGAGATTTAAATTTCTGTAGTCTTGAAGAGTATAGTTGAGAGTTGACTGCAAAAATGTAGTAGATCAATCAAAAAGTCATTTTGAGGTTCTAGCCAAACTTAATGAGCACATCATGAGTGGAAGTTGATATAACTCAAGAGGAATCTTGAATTTTGTAAAAGAATGAGTAGTGAATTCATTAGCTCCCCTGAAATGATGATTCCAAAATTTCATCAGGATAAAGATAAGCAAGAATTGGGAAAACTAAATGTTTTTTTTTGAAGAAAAAGCTCCCCCTCAACAATTGCATATTTAATTCTTGATACTTGGCGGAGACATATACTCGCATAGTGAAAGTGTCCAGACAAGCAGAACTTGTCCTTCTTCAAATCACCATTTGATATACCAAGAATTTCAACACAATGTGAGTTGAAGAATTTATTAACAAAAAGAAATGGAAGTTGATTTGAGAGAGATGTGAACAACATGAATCAAGGAAGCAAAGAGAAATGATGGAACAATAACTCCCCCTCAGAACATGCCTAAACACTCAACCCAAAGAGAGTTATCAAGAAGATGGACATTTGCAAAGACCAAGCTCTCTCCTCAAGGATGAAAATCTGCTGTCAGGAAGAGGTTTAGTGAAGATATCAGCAATTGTTTTTCAGTTTCAATAAAGAGGAGTTCAAAAGATTTCTTTGCTACCTCATCTCTCAAGAAATGATGCCTAATTTCAATGTGTTTTGTTCTAGAATGCTGAATTGGTTTTTAGACAGATTTATGGCACTTGTGTTATCACAAAGAATGGGAACACAACCTAACTCTTGGTTATAATCAAGAAGTGATGTTTCACCAAAGAATTTGAGTGCCACATCGACCAGCTGCAACATACTCAGCCTCTGCAGTTGATAGAGCAACTGAGTGTTGCTTTTTGGAAGCCCAAGAGATTAGCAGCCACCTAAGTACAAACACAAGCCACTTGTGCTTTTTCTATCAAGTTTACACCCAGCATAATCAGCATCACAATAGGCAATCAAATCTAATTTACAACCAGCAGGATACCAAATACCAAGATCACATGTTCCAACAAGATATTTGAAAATTCTTTTAACAGCTAACATGTGACTTTCTTTAGGATTTGCTTGAAATCTAGCACACAAGCATACACTGAATTGAATATCAGGTCTAGAAGTGGTGAGATAGAGTAGAGAACCAATCATACCTCTGTATGTCTTGGGTCTACTGACTTACCAAGTGAATCTTCTTCTAGTTTCACATTAATTGCAATGGGTGTGCTTGAGTGCTTGAGGTTCTGGAAGTCAAACCTTTTCAGAAGTTCTTTGACATATTTGGTTTGGCTTATGAAGATTCCCTCACTGGTTTGGTTAACCTGCAATCCCAAGAAAAATTGTAAGTCTCCCATCAAGCTCATTTCAAATTCAGTTTTCATTTGATTTGCAAATTCAGTGCACACTCTTATTGGTGGATCCAAAAATTATGTCATCAACATAAATTTGGACTGCAATTATTTGTTTATTTACAGTTTTTGTGAACAAAGTTTGATCAACATTACCTCTAGAGTATCCTTTTTCAAGCAGAAAAGAGCTCAAACGGTCATACCAAGCTCTTGGAGCTTGCTTAAGACCATAGAGAGCCTTATGAAGCTTAAAAACATGATTAGGATATTTTTCATTTTCAAAGCCTGGAGGTTGTTCAACAAAAATATTTTCTTTTATGTATCCATTCAAAAATGCACTTTTGACATCCATTTGATAAACTTTAAACTTCAATGAAGATGCAAAAGCAAGGAAATTCTTACAGCTTCTAGTCTAGCTACAGGGGCATATGACTCTTCAAAATTCAAATTCTTGGTTGTACCCCTTGCAACTAGTCTAGCTTTATTCCTTATGACTTGACCATTTTCATTCAATTTATTTCTGAATACCCATCTAGTGCCAATGACAGATTGGTCACTAGGTCTAGGTACTAATTCCACACTTGATTTCTTTCAAATTGATGAAGTTCATCATGCATTGCATTTATCCAGTCTGAATTCATTAGAGCTTCATCAATTGACTTTGGTTCAATTTGGGAAATTAGTGCTAGTGGGTCTTCATGAATTGCATTCAAGAATGATGATCTAGTTCTTACCCTATCATGTACATTGCCAACAACATTTTCTATTGGGTGATCTCTCAAAAATCTGTGTCAGGAATTACCTGTTGAGGTGCATTTAAATTTGGAACAACATTACCTGATCCACTTGGAGTAGGTGAGTGATTGTTCAAATTTTCACCAATGTCTTCATTCTCCTCAACAGTTGGTGAAGAATCAACAATGAAGTCATCCTCTTCATTATCTTGACAGTCCCTGCAAGATTTAGAATAGTGAGTTGAAAAGGAATTTTCATCAAAAGTAACATGTGGAGATTCTTCAACAGTTTTATTTTGAGAGAATAAACTCTAAAAGCTCTTGAAATTTCAGAATAGCCAAGAAAAATGGCTTCATGACTTTTAGCATCGAATTTATCAAGATTTTCTTTATTGTTGTTATGCACAAAAATTTACACCCAAAGACTTTGAAATAAGACAAGGTTGGCTTTTGTTTTTCAACAATTCATAAGGGGTTTTTCTGATTTTTGGTCTGACCAATGCTCTATTGAGAATATGATTTGCTGTATTTACAGCTTCAGCCCAGAAGGATTTGGGCAATTTGCTTTCCAAGAGCATGGATCTTGCCATTTCCACAAGTGTTCTATTCTTTCTTTCCACAACTCCATTTTGTTCTGGAGTTCTTGGTGAAGAAAACTTGTGAAATATGTGAAGTTCAGCACATAAATCAGAGAAAGATTTGTTTTCAAATTCACCCCCATGATCGGTCAAAATATTTTTGATTTTATAAGGAAAACTTGTTAAGACAGTGGTAAAGAGATTCCTGAATTCAAGGCAAGCATCACTTTTGTGGGATAAAAAGATAACCCATGTAAATCTAGTAAAATCATCAATAATGACAAAACCATATCTTTTGCCACTCAGACTTAGAATTCTTGTTGGGCCAAAGAGGTCCATATGAAGCAATTCTAGTGGCTTAGATGTGAGTACATCATTGAAGATTTTAAAAGATTTTCTGGTTTGTTTTCCTTGGGCACAAATCCCACAAACTTGATTTCTACATTTGAAAAAGATTCAGGAAGACCTTTAACCAAGTTCAGCCTTAACAGTTTATTTATTGTTCTGAAACTTGCATGACCAAGTCTTTTGTGCCAAGTCCATGCAATTTCATTTTTATTTGCAACAAGACAAATGTTTTCAGAAAATTTTTATCAAGGTTGATCATGTAAACATTGTTTTCTCTTTTCCAAAGAATTTTATTTTATCAGTTGAAGAGTCAATTATTCTGCAAAAATCTGATTCAAACACAACTTTGTGACCTTTGTCACATAGTTGGCTAATGCTCAGCAAATTATAATTCAGACCATCAACTAATAAAACATTATCAACTGAGTTTGAGGAAGATTGACCAACCTTTCCAGATCCAATGATTTTTCCTTTATTTTTACCTCCAAAAGTGACAGAACCTCCCTCCTTTTCAATCAGGAATGAGAACTTAGCTTTATCTCCTGTCATGTGTCGTGAACACCCACTATCAAGAAACCACACATTTGAGTTGGGTGCACGACCTTCCTGCAAAATAATCAGTGGAGAGAAGATTTTGGTACCCAAACATTGTTGGGACCATCAGATTGTTTGAACATTGACAGCAAATCTTTTCTAATCCAAATCTGACTTGTTTCTGCTTTTGTTTTATTTCAGTGGTTTTTGCCTTTTTCAATTTATCCTTCCCTTTTGGAATAAAAACACCAGTGTTCTTTTTCTCATTAGGATGAGAGTTTTGCATTTGGACATGATTGTTCATTTGTGGAGGTCCAAACCATGGATTTTGTTGGTACATTGAAAAGTTTGGATAAAAGAATTGAGGATGGTACCAAAAAGGATTGTGATACCATTGGTTCCAAGAATTGGTCCAATCAGCTTGATGTGCTGTCTTGGAAGTCCAAGGTTTATCATGAATGTTTTCTTTGGTTTTTCTTATTTTTCAAGTTTTTATTTGATTTTTGGTTGACTGTGGTGGTTTTTGAGGTTGAGCAGGTCGACCTATCTTGATTGGTGTCGACTCAACAGTCACAGATTTCATCTTTTTGTTGACTGGTGTCGACCTGTCAGGTGAGTGTGTCGACCTGTTTGGTTCTCTTTGTTCTGGTTTTTCAAATTTTTTTGTGTTGTGTATTGTTTGACACTTGCTTGTTTTTGTTTTTCTCAGGACTAGGACTTTTGACAAATTTTATTAAAGGTGCTTTTTCCCTCATTTCACCAGATTTGTCTTTCTTGGATTTTGTGGAAAATCCTAGTCCATGTGTCACAGATTTCATTCTTGTTCCTAACAAGGCATCCAGATTATCTTTCCTTTTGTAAAGGTTTCAATGACTTGTTCTTTTCTTTCAACTGGTTTTCTAAAGTTTTGATTTCATCATCACTTTGTTGTTTTCTTTTTGTTGCAATTCCAGTTTTTCAGACAATTTCTTAAAGTCATTGTTGGCCTTTTGGATGCAAGCTTGAGCTCATCATTACATTTAGAAGTTTCTTTTCTTCATTGAGCTCAGCCACTTCATTTTCCAATTCAGAGATTCTTTGTTTGAGGATTGGTTATGCAGATGTTTTCAATTTTCTTTTCAGATGCTTATTTTCTTTTCTTGTTTCAGAATAGTTTTCAACTAATTCAGCATAAGCATCTTGCCAATCATCAATTGTATAATCTTCAAAGGATGTGTTTACCTTTCCATCAGAACTGTTTGCCATAAAGCAGATTTCCTCACTTCAGAGCTTGAGGACCTTTCTTCTTCTTTCTCACTTGAGTCTTCATCAGACCAAGTGGCAACCATTGCTTTAGGCTTCTTGAATTTGTTGATCTTCTTGTACTTTTCCTTCTTGTTCTCAAGTTCTCCCTTCATGTGTCCTGGTTTGTTGCACCTGTAACAAATAACAACTTCATCATTTTTCTGATTTCTATTTGAATTGGCATTTGAAAGGAAGTATTTCTTTTTCCCAGATGAGAATTTCTTTTTCCCAGTGAATTTTCCTTTTCTAGATTTTAGAAATTTTCTGAATTGTCTAGTCATGAGGGCAATCTCATCCTCATTGGACTCAGACTCATCAGAACTGTTTTCTCTTGATTTTATCCTTGTTACTAGATGAAGCTTTAAGTGCTACTGGTTTGGTTTTGATTATGTGCTCTTCATTTCTCTTCAAATTTATTTCATAAGTCATCAAAGATCCTATGAGTTCATCCAAAGAGATTTTGGATAAATCTTTAGAATCTTCAATAACTGTGGCCTTAGTGTGCCAAATTGATGAAAGAGAGCGCAAGATTTTTCTTACCAAATCAGCATCTGTGTAGTCCTTACCTAGAGCCTTCAGTCCATTCACAATGATCATGAACCTAGCAAACATTTCAGAAATTGTTTCATCAGATTTCATCATGAATAATTCATACTCAGAAACAAGAATATTTGCTTTGGTTTCTTTTACTTGGGATGTTCCCTCATAGAGTAACTCAAGCTTATCCCACATCTCCTTGGCAGATTTGCACATGGAGATTCTTGAGTACTCCTTTGGGTGGACTGCACATTGAACCATGTTCATGGCACTGTAGTTCAGGGTGGCCCTTCTAATTTGTTCCCTGGTCCAGGTTTCCTCTTCTCCCTGTTTTCATAGGGGCCTACCTCAACTACCTCCAAATCTCATAGTTCTGGGCTCTAAGGAAGACTTGCATTCTATTCTTCAATAGGAATAGTCAGTCCCATTGAAGAATGGTGGCCTATTGATGGAATGGCCTTCAGCAATGAAACCTCTAGAATCCATTGAATCAAAATGAGGTGCATTAAGGAAACACTTACAAACAAGCAAGTGAAACACACAGAACAAACAGAAACACTCAGATCAGATCAGATCAGATATGAACCGCTGATACCAATTGTAGGATCGAAAAAGGGATGGACCAGATCTAGAAGGGGGGGGGTTGAATAGATCTAGGCCAAATACTGCGGAAGCTTAGCCAATTTTAAAGATGCTTTGAATCAGAGACAATTTAGAAAAGCAATTCACAGATCTGATGAGTGATTGTGTGAATTAAGTGATTAAAGTGTGTGATCAAGTTGATTAGAAGTGAAATAAAAAATCCTATGCATACATCTAACGCAAAGTAAAGTTAAATCACAGATCAAACCACTGCACAGAGATTTTTAGGTGGTTCGGAAATCACACCATGTGATTCCTACATCCACCCCTCACACAGTGAGGCTCCACTATTCAACTTGAATACACCACACACTGGAGCTCGACAACTCCAACACACTGAGTTCACAAACTCACACACAACCTCTAGAGCAAGACTACTCTAGAAACCTGAGCACAACTGCTCAACCACAACCTGAGTGCAACGACTCAACACAATTGAGCACAAAGCCTCACAACCAACTTGCTAGATCAAAACAACAAGATCCAGATCCTCTAGCAATGATCTGATCCATAAAGAGTTCATTCAAGGAGACTAGTGCAACAAATCATGCACAATCTCAAGAATGACTCAGAAGAACTAAGGGGAATTGAGGAGTTGTATGTAAAATCCTTGTTCTTCAGATGAACTCCCTCGTAGAAGACTGAATTGAGAAGATGCTTGAACTCTTGAAGTCCCTGGGCGATGCTCTGCAATTTGTGCCTCTGGATCTTCCTTGAACTCTTCTCAATTGGCTGCTTCTACTCGATCTGCTCCCTTGGAAGTGATCTCACTTCATCTTCATGGATCAATCTTCACTTCTTGTGCTTGCAAGGATGGGAATTGGCTTGAAGCAGCACAAGGAGAGCAAGAACGGGGAGGAGACCTCTGTCTTGCCGCCAAAGAAACTTTTCTGGAAGGCTCTGAGGTGTTCTCTGGGTGGATGGCCAATAGGAGGGTATTTATAGCCCAATGTGTCCAAAAGTACCCTTGGGGTGCGTGGGCACATGATCCAAGGCCGATCCACAAGATCCCTAGAGTGCCACGTGTCCAGGTGGGACTTAAAGTGAAAAAGTTTCTGGAGTGTGTCGACCTGACCATGGAGTGTGTCGACACACTGTCCATTTCTGCAAAACTGGCCCTCTGGGAGAGGGCTCTAGTGTCGACACTGCCTGGGACTGTGTCGACACACTGTCCCAACCTGTCAACTGGGTTCTCTGGGAGCTGGGTCTAGTGTCGACACTGCCTGGGACTGTGTCGACACACTTGACCATTTCTTCATGACTTTGCCTTAGGGTTTGATACCCTGTGTCGACACCAGTAGTGGGTGTGTCGACACTACCCTTGCAAGAAATGTATGTCCCTGAGAAATAAACACATAAATCATTAGTCCAATGTATTATCATGAATATATATGACAAAATGTGTTTGGAAACATGCTTTTTGAATATTGTTATATAACATGTGTGATGTATCTAACATGTTCCATTCATTGTGCATTAAAATCACAACTTGTCATCATCAAAATTATGAGGGGAAATGTATTAAATTCACACTCAACAACATTCTTCTCAAATCTTAGCTTCTTTGAGAAGGCACCCGCTCTGATACAACTGTTGGATCGAAATGGCACTAATGATGTCCTAGAGGGGGGGGGGAGTGAATAGGACATCTTGCGCTTTTAGAATTTTTATCGAATTAAACCACACTAAATAAGCTGTTAGAATTAGTGTAGTGTGTGATCAAGTGTAGTGGGCGGAAAACTCACACAATTGCACAAATGATTTTATCATGGTTTGGCCCTTCCCACATGGAAGTCCTACGTACAGTCTCAAGCAAACCACTTGAGATTTCACTAAATGCCAGAGAACTTGGCCCTTTCTACCCTGAGAGGAATTACAATCCCATGCTCCCAAGCAAGTTCCCTTAAAAGAGTACAAAGCTACCTTCATAAGGTCTCCCTACACAGGAGGGGAACAGCAGGAACAAACTCTGTAGAATTACACAGAATAAATTGTAAAGACACTTGTGTGTTTGCCCCAAGAATGAGCAAACACACCTAATCAGAAAGGAGAAAACAATATGAGTAGCAACTAAGATCCTTTCTGAACAAGAAGGGGTGGACTGAAAGATGTCAAAATACAATTGCCACCCAACAACAAAACTTCTGTGAAAAGGAGAGCTTGAAGATTTTCTGAATGAAGAGGCTCTCAATCTTGCAGCTTAGGAGAAGGCCTGTAGAATCTCTTACTAGTAGAGGGAAATAGTGAATTGAAGAAGAAGCTAGCTGGTCTCAAACTCTAAGTGTTGTGTTCTCTCATTCAAACTTCGGCTTCTATATAAGCTTCAGAAGAATATAGCCGTTTGAAAGTTTCCGTTAGAGATTTGGCCGTTTGAGGAGAGACCTTTGATCCTTTGGATGTTGGTTGAGGTTGTTATCCATAAGTCCTTCTGCCTTTTTAGCTTTCTGACGACTTCAAACAAGTCTTGTAGTTTCACAGCTGAGAGGTCAACTTCCAAATAAATGTTCTGTGAAAGCTCCATGCTGAAAACGTGCCTAAAAAATATTCTGCAGCAAAGACAAGACAAAAAGAAGGGATACCTCCATACTTTCTGAGGTAGGTAAGTCAGAAGAAATATAAAGTATGGAAACCTAGGACAGACAACTTTTTAGACCAATAAAAGATGGACAGACAGTTGCATCAAAGGTAAGATGAGATTCTGACAATGGTAGGTGAGCTACTGTCAGATATCCCATGCGTCTGAAAGACAATAAATGCAAGATATCTTCTGAAAGGAACAAAAATCTGACCTTCTGTCATGAAGCAAGAGGCCAATTTGATTAAATGCTTCAGATACAAACATAAACAAAGTCAGAAGATTATTTGAGTATAATATGTCTCATCTTGTCAAAATATAATTAATTAATGATAATCTGATGGACTATTAATATGTAAGAAACATAGGAGAAAAGAGTTCTGACAAAGGTTACATTACACAGATGAATCATAAAAATAGAAAGATATACTATCTGCACAAGAAAAGTATAAGTACACAAAATGTCAGCGAAGTTGGATCATAAGAAGGTGTACTTCGACTTAGAAGTCGGAGTCAAAATCATGAAGACACACATTCGATTTTCAGAAGTTGCAGTAAGACAGTAAGATTTGACTTCAAGAAGTTAGATAGATGAGTATTAGAACGTCATACTTCGATTTTAAGAAGTCGGAGATATACATTCGACTTCCATAGACTTAGACAGATACTTCGACTTTTGGGAGTCGGAGAGTGGCATTCGACTTTAGAGAGTCGGAGTCCAGAACACAGACTCAGAACACTTCGACTTTATAAAGTCGGGTCAACAGTCGGATTCAGTATGATACATATAGAGTAGTTTGTGGACTTAGAAAATTTTTCGAGATAAACTTGCAGACTATAATTCGACTTCCGAAATTCAGAGACTATATTCGAAGTTAGTGATACATAGAGTAGTCTGTGGACTTAGAAAATTTTCGAGATGAATTGTCCAAAATATTTCTGTGGTATATGTATTAGTCTATTTAATTGTAAAGAGTCTTTTAAAAGGTTTTGTCATAGCAAAAACATAATGTTATAATAATTTAAAATATTAAATGATTTTCTTAGGGGTAGTTGCTCAATAGAGCTTGGTTCTCCAGTCGTTCTCCTCTGCTCCTGGTGCCCTAGCTTAGCCTCCCACGACCCCAACACAATGGTGAACCTTCCCCTTTAGTCTTATGATGAATACTTATATGTCTAGGGTTTAATTCAAGTCCTATTGCAACTAGGAAAGGTGGGGTGTGGTTGCAGCTTGTTCTTTCCATGTTTTGGAGATTTCTCCTCCCAATTGGAGTAGAAATGCCTTTAGAAGGTTACTGCTATGGTTGGTCACGAATTGGATTTCTATACATGGCTAATTATCATTGTTTAAAACCCTAATTTGCCCTTTCCTATTTTCTATACAATTATGGCTACGAATTTCTTGGGTATTTTCCTCCTATCCCATAATCCAACTCCTAGCTTGGCCCAATAACCTTTAGGTGAGCTAATATAACAAGCCCATTAGTTCTTATTGTTTATTGGGTGTTGATTAATCCATTTTCTTTAAATATTTCTATTTATTTATTTACTAAAAATATCAGGTTGCTACAGTTGGACCCAAGCCATCAATGGTCATGTAACGACCGAGCCTTTCGGATTCTCAATTATTGATTTTTAATTGGTTATTGGGACAATGTATGGCCGACGGGTTGTGTTTCAGAACTTTCATGGATT
Organism: Colocasia esculenta; assembly: GCA_014218235.1. Classification (NCBI taxonomy): domain Eukaryota; kingdom Viridiplantae; phylum Streptophyta; class Magnoliopsida; order Alismatales; family Araceae; genus Colocasia; species Colocasia esculenta. The sequence continues at coordinate 174,920,604 of CM024753.1, forward strand.
GACTAGGGGTTTTTGGAAAGAACTGGAGGCCCATTGTGATCCTAGTTGTCTGGTTGAGAACACGGCGAGGTTGGGTGACGCGTTGGTAACATAGTCGCAGCTTAGGACGTGTTCTTCAAACCGCCGTATCCAGACTTTTGCCACATTTGCGATATATTTACGTTGCATTTCTTAACGCGATCACCCGATAGGACGAGTTATGAATGCAACATGTGCCTCTGACGAGTTTCTGTTCCAATGGGTTTTAGCCCCTCTCTCACCAGCTGAACTGGGCAGAACTTGTTTCAGCCTAGAACAAGTGGCTTTGACGATTCTCGAGGGGTTTTAATGATTTGAACCTAGTTTGATGTAGTTTTGGTGTCGGAGGAGTGATTGGATCATGAGTAAGCCTCCCCGGACAACGTTTTTCCCGGAGGTAGGGAGATTCCTTGGTTTCTTGTGTTTTCTTTTTGTTATTAAGCTAGCAGCGATTTGATTAGTTTACTTGTGATTGTTATGATGATCAATCAATCTCCATATAAATATTTATATATGATATGTATTTTTGGTGACTAACAAAACCATGGAAATGATTGACTAACACTATTCTCTGAAGCTTGTCAACAAGTATCAAATAAAACAAATTCAGTAAGTTACTTACACTCATTTTTATTAGAAGTCAATTGCATATGATTTGCCTAAGTCTACATCGACTACTATTGTAAGTTCAACGATTGCTATTCTATTACTGCATCGATTTCACTTAAACAACGACTACATCTTTAAATACCAAAGATATCGATTTCATTCAAACATCGATTTCAGTTAAACATCAATTTCACTTAGAGATTTTAGTTAAACATCGATTTCATTTAAACATCGATTTCACTTAAACATTAGTTTCATTCAAACATCGATTTCAGTTCAACATCGACTTCATTTAAACATCGATTTCAGTTCAACATCGATTTCACTTAAACATTGACTTCATTCAAACATCGATTTCAGTTCAACATCGATTTCACTTAAACATCGATTTCAGTTCAACATTAACTTCATTCAAACATTGATTTCAGTTCAACATCGACTTCATTTAGACATTGATTTCAGTTCAACACCGACTTCACTTAGAACATCGATTTCACTGCAGCATCAATTATGCTCCAACATAGATTACATTTATACACAGATTACATTCAACATCGATTACATTTCAACATCGATTATGGTCACATCTCAACATCGATTTCACATCAACATTGATTCCATTCCAACAACGATTTCACTCACAATGACTTCACTTAAACATCAGTTGTGTTTGGACATCGATTGCCATTTTACATAGACTGTCTCTAAACATCGACTTTCCTTTAACAACGATTGTGCTTTAGACAGTTAATGGATATTATTTTAATAATCATTCTAGATAGTCCTGATTATATTTTATCTCTCATGATATTCAAATATATTTTCAAATCACTGTGCATTTCAAATTTTCCCGCGAACTATGGCGTATCCTGTGCACTCAAACATTTATTATTTTGGCTACAATATCTCTGTACGACATCCTTTTTAAATTACCATATTCATGTCACATATAGTAGAACTTGAAAGGATGATAGAACAGAATTTCCTCTTCGGTATATCCTCCTAAAGCATGGCCTGTGACGTTGACTGATAGTTTAGACACATTTAAGATGTCTATGCTCCAACATTTATTGTGTGCATGTTTTCGGTAGTCACACACCTTACAACGTTGGACTTGTCAGGTTGACAGAAGCAAAGAGGATATCCAGATAATCTTTCTCTCTGTATGTGTCTATCCCAGGATTTAATGACTGTAGGTTTTCCTGATTCCTATGTTGGAGCAGACACAGCTAACGTGTTTCAAGTTGAGAGACAATGGACATTTCAAAAGATACTTCCTCAAGAGAAGATAAATAGAAGTCTGTTGACTCCATGAACAACAACCTTTGAAGAAGGGAAGAAAGAAGAGTCTATCCATTCATTCAGAAAAAGCCTCCTGCTCTTAGCTCTCCAAAAAGCACTTGTCTTCAAAATTTTCGAGAGCTTGTTTTTAGATATGAGAGAACTTCCTCATGTGTAATTTTCTTGTCTCTCAGATTCCGCCTCAGATCAAGCAGTTGCTATAAGCTTGGTCTAGGGGCCATCATCTTTTTACTCTTCTTGAGTACTCCTCTTCATCTATGAAGAGAGGACCTGCTGTGGAGTGGGTGTTTGCTTCCCTTTGTAAGAAGGAAGATCTATTGTATCAGGTGGAGTATTGTCTTTTCATGTATTGAAGAGAAGACCAGATGCTGCTAGATGTGTAAGTGTCCTTAAGGGGGACTGTACCCTTAGTTAGTGGAATCCCAAGTTATTACTTGGGGATTAGACGTAGGACTCCTTGTGATAGGAGATCTGAACCAGGATAAATTTTTGTTGTTCTTGTGATTGTTTTTATTTTGTCTCCATCTCCTATTAGCTCTAACATTTCAGTTTAGTGTCTTCTATCAAAGTAATTTTATCAACAGGAATATTTATAGAAGAATTTTTAGCAATCCATTCACCCCCCCTCTGGGCTTGCCACCTGGTCAACATGTTTGATTCACTTAAATCTATCAGAAGCATGCTTATCTTGTTAGATTTCTAATTTAAAGTTGATAATTGTCGTCGAATGTAGTTTTATGTTCATGATACATTTTAATGGATTTAGACGTAAGGTAAAGCTTGTTTTGGTGTTTTTGAGTGGCCCTCTATCGTACAATTGATTATAGTGATTTAGAATCATAGAAATTAGTGTTTCTTTGGGTTTTCTAGGTGAAACCCGTGAGTTTAGCATTCTGGCTGAGAACGTGGTCCAGTGGCAGCTATGTCAATAAGACAACCAAGACCCATGATGCGCGTTCGTGCTTGGAGTCGCTGTCTATCTAGTGGACACATTCTTACTTAGTATATCCCCTAGAGTCGTACTTGTTTCTCGAGGTTTCTTTCCTCTGCAATGTTTCAGGGTTGACCTTTGAGTCAACTAGGTTTTGGATTAGATGGTTCAATGGTCTTGTAGTGATTTAATAATAAGATTTGGCATTGCTAAACAATTTCATGTGTGTAGTTCCTCCTATGGAACGTGGGTTTGATCCTTTGGTCAATTGCACGTAGTATTGAGGACCTAGTGATTCGATTGTGGTTTGTTAGAAAGGGCTATGATGAGTAGATGGTTTTAAAAGATGCTATTATGAGATTATTGATTATTAAGAATATGAATGTATGTTTGACGATGAGATTGTGGTTTATTGAGTTCCGTCGTCTGACATATATTCTGAAATGTCTCTCTAGTCGGGTACCCCAGGTTCTCTGTAAACTAGACACTTTTGTGCTCGGGGTTAGTGCCAGTACAATGGTACCATCAGGGTTTTGTCATCTTCCTGAACTCCATTACTCCTTTGTGGTGATTTGTCGTCCGATTAAGGGAAAGATAATGGTGGGACAATGACTTGTGGTGTGATTGTTCTTCCTTTCAATCACTTGTAGTGCGCTCGTGATTGGGAGAGTGAACACCATCAGACGTGTTGTCACGCCCCAATGATGCAGTATGTTAGACATTAAGGCAATGATAAATTCTGCGGGATCTAGCAAGGAAATTTAAGAGGTCAATCAAAACATAACCATAGAATTACCACATGATTAGAGGTAGAGCTAGGAACTACAACACTTAATTCGAATTTAATTACAACAAGTCTTTCAAAAAAGATACAAGACTCAGCGGCCACTGGGAACTAGCAACAAGAGGAAAATAAATGGTGATGACAAAGTTGTGCCAACACCGGCTAGACCGCCACACTCTACGCTCTACCCACCCATGCACTCCTCATTCTTGCGAGCCTTCAGAGTTAGAATTTCCTAAAATATTAAATAAATTGGATGAGCACAAGGCCCAATAGGATTTACTCTCTAAAACAAGCCAAAATTAGAGATTTCCAATGGAAGATAGTAGTAGAAAAGTAATCTTCAAGATTACAAGTATCATTGCAATGATAAGATATCTCAAGTGAAAGAATAGGATCAATCGAGCTTGTAACATCTTATTGCCAAATGTATAGTACAAGCATATAACAAGAATTTCATGTACAAGAACAATCAAGTATTAATTTAACAAGTCAAACTGTCATTCAAGCAATTCATGTTCCGATACTTGTAGGGGTGTCTTTCCAAAGGACACCTGATCACTGCTTTTCCACGGCCCAATTAAAGCATTCGGGTGCTCCTCTCAAGGCCAGATCTTGGGCTCCACTAGAACAGGCAAAATTTTCAAGTAGGGCCCGAGACCCATTATATTACTTTCATGACAGTTCTCAAGTTATCCATGGTAATTTGGCCATATACGAGTCAAATCTTTGCGATATCATGAAACAAGATTCACAAACAGAGCTTGGTCATGACAAGAAGAACTTCGTCATACGAAGAAGCTAAAGTAAAGGATAGCTTCGTCATACAAGGAAGAAGTCTGGAGTCAAGATAGCTTCAACATATACAAAGCAACACTTTGTCATATACGAAGTAACACTTCGTTCTATATGAAGTAACACTTCGACTGACAGGGAAAAGCTTTGACTAATACGATGAGAAACTTCGACTGGCAACAACTTCAATTGACGAAGAAGAAATTGACTTCGACTGATGAAGAAGAATTTTGACTTCGACTGGAACTTCGACTGACAAAGAAGAAATCTGACTTCGACTGGAACTTCGACTAACAAAGAAGGAATCCAACTTTGACTGACGAAGAAGAACCACTTCGGATGACGTTGTAACTTTGTCATATATGAAGTAATGCTTTGACATATACGAAGCAGATCTTTGTCATACATGAAGGAAAAGCTGCCATCAAAGGGTTAATCTCGTCCTAAAAGGGATTAAACAATCATTAAAGGATTATCAAGCATGGGTTTTATGAAAAACACCTCCAAAACTTGGTACTCCAACTAATGATGAAAGAAGTTCAAATGAGAACTTGTCTAATACAAGGTTCCAAGCCAACTTCAAGAACAACAAAACTCATGATGAACAATTTATCTCCACTTATATATTTTGGTGATAAACAAGACCATGAAAAATATTTGACTAACATATTTGTCTAAAGTTTGTCAACAGGTATCAAATGACATAATTTTGTAAGTTGGATACAGTCATTTAAATTAGAAGTCAATTTCATATGATTTATCTAAGTCTACATCGATTATTGTTGTAAGTTCACATCGACTACTATTTTAACATCACATCGATTCTACTTAAACATTGATTACGTTACTCTCACATCGATTATAGTCTACTTAAACATTTACTACGTTTCAGCATCGATTAGTCTCACATCGATTACAGTCTACTTAAACATCGACTATGTTTCAACATCGATTGTGGTCTACTTAACATCAACTACGTTTCAACATCGATTATAGTCTACTTAGACATCGATTACGCTTCAACATCGACTATTCTCACATCGATTACTTAAACATCGACTATGCTCAAACATCAATTATGTTTAACATTGGTTATGTTCACATCGACTATGCTCAAACATCAATTATGTTTAACATAGATTATGTTTAAACATCGACTACCATCACATCGATTATGTTCACATCGATTATGTTTAAACATCGATTACATTCACATGGATTATGATTGAACATCGATTATAATAAAACATCGATTACGTTCACATCGATTATCCTTTGGACATCGACTATCTCTGAACATCAATTATGTTCACATCGATTATCCTTTGGACATCGACTGTCTTAGAACATCGATTATGTTTGGATATCGACTGTATTATCTTGATAATGACCTTTACAATAATCATTTGATTATGGTTACAATTAAAGTTTTACTAAACATGATAAATTAGCCTTAATCATATTTTGCCTCACAGTTCCTTTCAAATTAATTTTGAAATGTTGTGCATTTCAAATCTTCCCACAAATTGTTACGTATCCTTTGCACACAAGCATTTATTGTATATCATGAATACAGTTTCTATGCACGTCATCTTTTATTGTTTACCACTTTCATGACATATCAGCTAGAACTTTAAATGATGACAGAATGACATTTCCGTTTTGGTATATCTTCTTGCAGTATGGCCAGTGACGTTGACTGACAGTTTAGAAACATTTGAGCAGTTTATTCTCAGCATTTATTATCTGTAGGTTTTCGGTAGTCACATCTGTTTACAACGTTGGACATGCCATGTTGACCTGAGCAAAGAAGATATTTATATGATCTCTCTCACTCTCAATATGTCTCTATCCAAGCATTTATTATCTGCAGGTTTTCTGGCTCTCTTACGTTGAACCTGCTACAACTGTCAGGAGACACATTTCAAGACAAGAGTCACAATGGATACTTCATCAAGTGAAGATAAATAGAAGTATGTTGACGCAATGAAGACTAACTCCTTTTTAGATTGAAAACTAGAAGAGCTCGCTACTTCATTCAGATCAAGGCTCTTGCTCTTAGCTCTCCACGAAGCACTGTTCTTCAATCCCTTCTAGAGTGTGAGAGCTTGTTTAGATCTGAGAGAACTTCTTCTTGGTGTAATTCTTTTTCTCTCTCAGATTCTGCCTCAGATCAAGCACTGTATTGTTGCTATTAGCTTGGTCTAAGGGCCATCACCTTTTTAATCTTCTTTGAGTGCTCCTCTTCATCTGTGAAGAGAGGACCTACTATGTAGTGGGTGATTATTTCTCTTTTGTAGAAAGGAAGACCTGTTGTAACAGGTGGTGTATTGCCTCTTTGTGAATTGAAGAGAATGCAAGTTGGTTCTGGATGTGTAAGTGTCCTTGAGGGGGACTGTACCTTTGGTTAGTAGAATCTCAAGTTGTTACTTGGGGACTGAACGTAGGACTCCTGGTGATAGGAGATTTGAATCAAGATAAAATTTCGTTGTTGTTGTGATTGCTTTTGTCTTCTTATCTGCTGCTCATTAATAACTATTTCGTTTAGTGTTACCAAAGTTATTTTGTTACAGAATATTTCTAAGACAAATTTTTAGCAATCCATTAACCCCCCCCCCTCTGGGCTTGCAACCTGGTCAACAACTCATACCACTTAAATTGATAAGCAGACTAACTCTTGAATAAACCTCAACCAACAAACAACTCTAGTTCATGACCAATCAAGATGTCAGAGTCTGAAGATCCAAAAGCAACTATGACTAGAGGAAAATTAAAGAAAAGAGAGTTTGAACCTATAAACTTATAGATCAGGCTCTAGAACTCTGAATCTTGCAATCATACCTCAGAAATAACACTCCTGGTGCTGGGTCTACCGAGAAGTATAACTTAAAGAACTACATAGAAGAGAAAGGAGATACGAGAAAGGTTCTGTAACGTCGTGGTCATTCAGATCCGTGTTTAATGGTTCTGGCGTAGTGCTCATGACCAATGTGGGGTCATAGAGCCTTGTTTGTGGCCTTTGTGCCTTGCGTGGGTGTTGTGGGCCTTAGGTTTTAGCCCATTTAGCCTGCAAGTTTTATGGTGAAAAAGGCGATGGGATATGTCGTTGTGTTTTGAACACGATGGCTTCAGTGGTCGCATTCTTCATATCAGCTGTTGGATCGATTGTGGCGTTATTCTTAAATGCATCAGGATGGTACGTCACGGTTTAAGAACGCGACGATTGCCTACGTCGCGTTTTAGGAACCACCTTTCTGGCGAGGTTTATGATTGGCGATGATTTGGTCTGTCGCATTTAATGCATGTTAAACGCGATGTCTGCCTATGTCACGATTTTGACTGTGGCATTTGTTGCTCTATTTCATGCCAGACAGAGCAGAGGAAGCTCTGTCCGACCGTGGGGAGCTGTTGTGCGGCAGTTCTTGGCATTGTCGGCTTGTTGGAGATTCGTTCGGCGTAGTTTCCACGCGAGGAGGGCGTCCAGAGCATGGACTTGCCGGTGGTGAAGCATTTCTCGCATTATGCGGGTTCTTCAAGTTGGTAGGGAGACTTCCTTTGTGGTTTCTTTTGATTTAAATGCTTTAGAGCTTTGTAAAGCATGCTATTGTGGTGTGTGATAGTGTGGTTTTCATTGTAAAGATTTAAATGTTAGCTTAGATGTGGTTTGGAATGGTTTCATGAAGGAAGGAGGGGTTCAGCCGTTCGCTTGATAAGGCGATGGTTTGAACTGTCACGTTTTGGTGAGAACGCGATGGAATAGTCCGTCACATTTCTCTTTCGTTGTTACCGATTGGTGTAAATGCAACAATGTGGTTCGTCGTGATTTACACTTCGACTGTTAAGTATTAGATCGTTTGGCTTGAAGGTGACGTATCGGGCCGTCGCATTTTTGTCGCGACTTTGGACCCTGTTGCGGTCAACTTGTTGACGCGACCGGTGGGGTTGTCGCGATTTGAAAGGCGACGTCTGTGTCCGTCGCATTTTAGCGTCCGAAGTTGGTGCTGTGCAGGTTGGACAGTGATGGTCCTGTGTGGACTTAGCCTTGGTGTTATGGTATGTTTGGTGGTGTTTTAACTTGGTTAATGTTAGCTAAGCATCTTATAGGTTTAATGGTGTGGTTGGTTAGTGAGTTATGATACTAATGATTATGTTAATCATGCTAATTATGTTATAAAGGTTATGTGATTCATATGTGTGGTTTATGTGCATAGAGATGTGTTGCTATGGAGGTCATGAGATGACCAATGACAGGCCAGGCTATAATGTGGTCATGTGGTTCATGTGTATAATGGTGCGTAGTTGCTTGGAGGTCACGTGGTGACCAGTGACAAGCTAGTTATGATTTTTGTATCATGGTATAAGTTTTATGGTTATGTTAAGTGATTGGCATGGTTTGTCTGTTTGCCGAGGTTGGTGGTCTGACGCCTATTCTGGAATGCCTCTTCAGTCGGGTACCCCAAGTTCTGTGTAAGCTAGGCACGTTGTGGTTTGTTGTGCTCGGGGTTTGTCCTGGTACTGTGTGTACCGTCGAGGTTTGTGTCATCTTTCTGGACACTCTCACTCCTGTGTTTGAGTTGTACGTCCGGCTGAGGGAAAGATGACAGTGGGGCAGCGACTTGTGTGTTGTGGGTGTACTCGGTCACTTGTAGCGCGCTCGTGGTTGGGTGTACGGACACCAGTAGACATACTAGGCCCCAGCTAGTCCTTTGCTTCTAGTGCCTCACTTTAGAGAGCTCAGGCCAGAGTCTCTAAAGGTGGCAGGCATGGGCCTGCAGTGGTGTGACCTGCAGGTGTGGTGTTGGTTGGTCTCCACAGTTCTTTGGCTTTACTATGTGGTTGTTGAGTGGCAGTTGGACCTTTCATACTTGACTGTAAGACTGAGAGGTAGTTATTGTGTTGTGTGTCCAGGTTGGATATTGACGTCATGAACCAGTAGTCTTACCCATGTGGTGGCGTCGTTCCTTTTGACTGGTGTTTTTTCAGTGGTTGTGGCTTGTGAGTGGTGGCTCATCGGTTATGGTTTGTGTTTGTTTGTTGTGTGCTGTGCTGATGGCGCAGAGGCACATGTGGTTCAGTTGTGGTACCTCGTGGTTTCTGGTACCTGTACCTTGTGTGGGTAGTTGGTTGTGGTGGCACAATGTGTGTGTGCCAGTGTTTCAGGTGTTGTTGTGGAATTGTGCTCCATGGAGGTCATGTTGTATGACCTTCCACTTATTGTGTTTTACCCTTTAGAGGGTAGTCCTCTGACGTGTTGGTTACCGTGGGTTGTGTGGTGAACTGATTCCTTATGGTTAGTCCCGTTACTCTTCGTTGGTGGTTGGCCTATATGGCCTTTGTTTTACTCGTTAGTTACTGTGGGGGGACTGACTCGTTGTTGTTAGTCTCATTACCGTCTGTTAGTGGTTGGCTTGTATGACTCGTGGCGTGGTGGTTTCAATTGCTGTGGTGGACGGGTGTTTCTACACTAGTCCTGTTGTTTTCTTTATTTCCTGTGAGCCGTGTTAGCTAGCATTTTTATGTTTAATGCAGTTTAATTATGTTTATTGTTAGCATGTTTTACTTATGTAGTGCTTTGGTTAATTCTGCCAATGAGACCCTTGGGGGTTGAGGACTTAGTTCTTTCTTTCAATTGCTAGTTTGTCATTGTTTTTGGGAGGTCCCTGCTGAGCCTGTGATTTGTTGAGGCTCACTTCCTTACAGTTCCCTTTGTTGTGTGTTTGGCTTGTAGCGGCGTCATGACAGACTTGTACTACCAGCAGTTGAGTTGTAGTTGTGTTTAGTGTGAGCTTGGCTCCCTCGGGATATGTCCCAAGTAGTTGTACTTTTCTCTTGGACATGTAATAAACTATTAGGGCAATGTAAATTGTAGAAAATGAGTATAAATACATGTACTTTTTTTTTTTGTATGTTATTCCTCGTGCTGCCATGTTTGCTTGGCGTCTTCTTCATCGAGCTGTCCCGGTCGATTCCAGAATTGTTGAGTGTGGTGTGCCGATTGTTTCCATGTGCTCTTGTTGTAAAGCTCATGCCCAAGAAAGTGTGGATCATCTATTCATCTTCAGTGATAATGCTAAGGAGTTATGGTCCTGGATTGCTCCTCTATTGAGCAACCATATCAACTGGAGCACTCATGTCACTACCAGATTTTGGAGTGTTCTTTCTTCCACTAGAATTAACTCTCCTATGTTGTTTGCTGGTATGGCTTCCTGTATTATCATGTTGTGGGAGGTTTGGAAAGCCAGATGTTCGGCTCGGATGGAGGGAATTATTTGCCCCTTGGAGGTTCTCAAGCGTTCAATTATTTTGGGCATCCGCCGTTCCCTTGAGATTGTTCAGTTTAAAGGAGAGATCTCTTATCAGCACTCTTCTATTCTTCATTCTTTTGACTTTCAGGTGTCGGCCAGAATTAAGCTTCCTGTTCTGGTCAAATGGATGCCTCCGCAGGTGGATTTTTGCCTTAATGTTGATGGTGCTTCTAAAGGGAACCCGAGATACTGTGGTGGGGGAGGTTGCATTAGAGACAGTCATGGTAACTTCATCTGCGGCTTTGCTTTCTTTTATGGTTTTGGGAGCAGCATTCTGGCGGAGGCAAGGGCGCTCCATGATGGGCTACAACTTGCTATTGATCGTCAACTTCAGATTTCAGTGGTCTATTCTGATTTTGCTACTATTTTGCGTGCTATTGATGCTGGGCGTGTTCCCCACTGGTCAGTGTTTCCTTGGTGCGTGGGATACTAGATATGCTCCAAGTATTAAAGCCGCAGCTTATGCACACTTTTTCGGGAGGGTAACCAGGTGGCCGATTCTTTAGCTAATTTCGCCTGTAGCAATGCTTCTAGCTTTCTTTTTTTCGGAGTTGTCATCTCTCCCCCCTTTGACAAGGGGCTCCTTATTGGTAGATAAGCGGGGCTTCCATGCTTTAGGGAGTGATCTTCTTGGTTTTTCTTGGGTGGGATTCCCTGCTGGTGATCTGTTTATGATGTCGGGTGTACTTCCTCATTTCCATTTCAATAATTTTACCCCTCTGGTGCTCGCCGAGTGGAGTGAGAACACTTCCTCCTGCTGGGAGGGGGTGCACTCTGCTTGTCGCTGACCCATTAGTGGCTTTTGGTTAAAAAAAAATGTACTTTTTTGTATGTTATGCTCTTATGGTTGTATTTTATATTCTTACTGGACACTTGTGTGAGCTATATCTTGCGAGACTTCAGTCCGATCGCGGGAGGCAGACTTGGACATGGAGCCTTATTTGGCATAAGTATCCAGGGTCGCTTCAGGTCCTCTACCATGAAAAATATCAACAATAATGGTAATGATGAGGCTAGAAAGAAGAGAAACCTTGTAAGCAAGGTTAGGACAAGAAAGATAGTCAGCATTTTGAGAAGTACCTACCTTCACCTTTGTTGCTATCCCTATGAGATCTAGCAGGCTCCAAGAACCATCAAGCTCCACTCCTCCCTCTTCTCCGTAGCTTCTAGAAACTCTACACACAAACAAGTAGATGGAGTTCACCCTAACTGGTATTTGTAAACTTAGGGTTAGGGTTTAGACGATTGTCAGAGTTGTGCTAGCCATGATATATTATTATTAATTTTCTTTTATCTTGTAGATTCAGCTCATTACTATAATGATGCCAGTTAGAACTCCTAGGTTACCCTTCCATAATATTTTAATATTTTCTTACATTATCTTACTTCTTAAGCTTTCACCCCCAGATCAAGTGGCAGATGCATTTCTACAAGGGACCCCATCTAGAACTTTCCTTGCCGAACTGCAGGCATGCAACTGATAAGAACAACACTAAATTTTAGTTTCTTCCTTCACCTTTATTTCTTGTAAAATATTTTCATCTTTTCCTTAAAATTACATCTATAACTTTCCTCTTTCAAACTTTGGGTACACCCTCCCCACTTAAAAGAATTTGGTCCTCCAAATTCACTAAGGTTCTGCTTGAGTATTGAGAGAGAAGGTTCATTTTACTAACCAACAAGTAAGTCTAGGTACTTGGCCTCCATCAATTCTTTTGGCTCTCAAGTTGTTTCTTCTTGCCCTCTTCTAGACCATTGATGTAACGTAGTGGTCGTCCAGATCCGTGTTTATTGGTTCTGATGTGGTGCTCATGACCAATGTGAAGTCATTGAGCCTTGGTCGTGGTCTTCGTGCATTGTGTGGGTGTTGTGGGCCGGAGGTTTTAGCCCAAACTGTAAGGCCCCGAATTTTCTTTTTCCCACTTCTGTTTTATGTATATGATGTTTACTTATTTTTGCATAAATGGCATGCATGAAGATGATGCATATTATAGATATAAATCTTGCATGTGTACACGCGAGGATGTGTATTATTATATGTGAATATAAGTAAATGGCCAATTTTGTGTATAAGGTATCTATTCAAATATTATGCATGTACTATCTAAATATTGAAGTATACCTTATATCACCCCTTTCATGAATGTGGTGTGCGTGATTTTTGTATCTATCTATTTCGTGCATAATATACGTAAGTATGTTACATCCGTGTACATATGCTATATATATATATATATATATATATACATTGTATGCGTATGAAGATATTCATGTACGTGCTATTATCTTGATGTACCTATGTATGTATGTGTAGGAATAGTAGTGAATTTTGGATGGTTATATGGTATAGTGGTGTATACACCATACTACATAGGTTTCATGTGCATATATTTGCGGATTAGGCATGGTTTTCTGCATAATTTAGACTTCTGGCCGAAGGCCTCTTGGCGTCAACCCCTGGCCGCCAAGGTGATGTCAGCGTCCAGACATGGACGCCGACGCTAAACCTGGCGTCCAGCGATCTGGACGCCAATATCTCTGGCCTGCATGCGCAGCAGAGCTGCAAGCTTCTGAAGCAAGGCAAGCCAACCATTGGGGGTTGTCTCCAACGGCTCTGAAGGCTGTCAAATCAGCCTGGTGTGGGAGAGAGACTCTCCTACATTTAACCCGAAATGGCTCTCCCCACTCCTCCCTTCACCTTGCAAGAGGAGAAAAAGAAGAGAAAAACCCTAGCTGTGAGAAAACTAGAGGAAAACCTGATCTTCCCAAGCTTTAATCCGGCGATTGGGAGACCTTCTGAGAGATCCCTGAAGATGGGAGCGTAGTACAGCTACCCAAGAAGCATCCCCAGACCCTAAACCTATGAAATACCCAGCCTAGATCGAGGAGGAAGCCTGACATTTGGTGAACCCTTGGACCGAGATGCAGAAAAGCTAAACTTAAGGAGCTCTAATCCGTCGATTGGAGGAGGAAACCAAGGAGCTGCCACGTCTGGGAGGCGCCCAATACATCCAAGAAGAGATTCCAGCTCCGAGGTGCCATCTACATCGACAGGAGAAGAGGATCGAAGGAGTTTCTGAACACCTTTTTGGCAAGGCCGAGAAGGGCTTCATCAGCTTATTCCGATCTTGTAGATTTAATTCAGAGGCAAGTAACCCATAGATCTCAATCCCATACATGTTCCCTAGGTCCCAGTAATTTTTATGGATTTTAAATCGTGTCCTGGACCCTCCTTTTCACTGAGTATTTGGGGTTCGGTCTGTGCTGTTGCACAGACAGAAACTTGGCGTCATACCCTTGACGCCAAGATCTCCATAGGCATCCAGCGATCATGCCGTCGAAACTCTTGAACGGCCAGAGGCTGCCGCCAAGTTCTTCAGGACAGAACAGTGAGTTGTTCTTCCTGATAGATGATTATTTTCGATATGTTTTCGCCATGAGGATATAGTGTAAATCCTATATGCTATGTAAAATAGATAATGTGGTGTGTGTGTGGAAAATTCTGCATTTTTCTATGGATGGCATGAATTCTTTTGATATTGAAATACATGTTGGAAATGATGGATTATGCATGATCATCGGCTGTCTACCGAATTCCTGAGAATTAAATGCCCTAGATTTTTCCATACCATGTGTATATGTATCAGTCCATGCCCTGAAAATTTGAGAATTTTTCCGTGACTGTGGAATTTACTGAAAATTTTTGTTCTGGAAATAGGAGACATGCATAGGAATTGTAAAATCTACAGTAAATTGTGTATTGTGCAATAAATCCGAGGAAAATTTCTGTGATGACAAATATGTTAGGATCAGGACTGTGAACTGTTAAACCCGATGTTCATGTTATGTTCCATGTTAAACCAAATTACGAACGGCATGAGATTGCATGTTTTAATTTCTGTAATGTAATATGGTTCAGAAAAATATGAAAATTTGCGTGTGTGATTATAAACCTGAAATGTGTCTGTGGTTAAAATCTCAGGTTGTTTTGATAACAGTAAGTATCGTTATGGATTTTAATGAGAAAAATGACTATGTGAGCATGTTAATTGTGATTTGATGTGATTCAGTGAATTTCAGTATGAGTAAATCTATATTATGATTATTTGGAAGTTGCAACAGTGATGTTAAAATCAGTGAATGATGACTTATGTGTGTGTGTGAATTATGCATGAGTGTGTGTGTGTGAGACGTGAGAGAATAAAGTGGTATTGTGTGTAAACGGTTAATGTGACAAGATAACCAAATATGCCCATAAGACACTGCCACCTTAGATGCTTGGAGCTGTACCGTAGTGATGCCCCTACGGAAAGCTCAATGCGTTATGTGATACCCTAGGAAAGGGTCTTGATAAAGTGTACACCCTGGCAAAGGTCTTGTAAAATCTTGGAGGTGGACAAGTTCCACTGGTAATGGTGGGAAGGGCTTTCCCCGGTTTCTGCAGAGACTAAGACTTATCACTGTGCCGGTGATTAAGTAAGTGAAAGTGAATGTGTGTGTATGTGACCGTCTAATGGTGGTTTGGGCTGTGTCTTGGCAAAAGTGACATGTGTTCATAGCACAAGGTATGTGCATGATAAGTGTAAATGTGGCACATGTTATGTGCAAAAGTGGAATGATAAGAAGTGTGTGAATGTGAAAGAGGAATTAATGGGAAATGTGTATGAGTATTGTGTGATAGAACAAAGTGAGTGTATGCGAAAGCCAAGGTTCATCATATGGTTGTGTGAAATGAGAAAATAGTAAGTGTAAATGACAATAGTGTTAATTGATAAATTGTTCATTGATGTGTACAAATGTGTGTGTGTATGTGCTTATGTGTAACTTGTTAAATTGCTAAGAGTGATGTTACCACTAGTACCAAAATGTAAGTATATGCTTTCATATTCATGGAATTTGAATGGTTGGATGCACATGTGTTTAGTATCATGTTGTATAGTTAAAAGTGATCCCTATGTAAGGGTAAAATAAATGTCATAAAATTTGTAGAAAATCAGCAAGCTCAATGTAAGTAAATTGTTATGGTTGCATGCAAAGTGAATTAGAAATCATGCTAGCAATGAAACCTATCTGTATGTTTTTCCACGACTTAGTTATGAAGTTTTACAATGATGTGAGTAAAGTGTGAAGGTATGTGAATGTGTATTTGTACCTATGATAATGACGCCATGTTATTAGAATCTTGTTTAGATTATAGTTTTACATGTGTTAGAATAGTTGTTTAATACAATTTCATGTGAAATTACTTGCTATGGCATAATCATGTATGATTTAATTGCTGAAATTCTATTGAGTTAAATTGTTGGAAAACATGTATGTATTGAATCTTGAGTTACTTGCTGAGTCTATTGTGTAGACTCTTCTTGCTAAACATTTCAGAAAATTTTAGCGGAGAAGCTAGCAAGGCTTGAAGTAGAGTTGGACTAAGTGATTGAAGACTTGAAATTTATCTTTCATAGTATGTAAAGCTACAATTGAAATTTGAGTTTTGTTCAAATGTACTTGGAATCGGCTATGTATTTGGAACATTTTGTATTTATGTTATCTCTTGTTGAACTATACAGACTGTGGTATGTGGATTTAAAAGTTGATGGAATGAGATTTATTTAATTCCGTTGCATTTATTTATTTATTTGTGTATATCTCAGCTCATTTGTTACTTGTTGGGGTATTCTCCCCTGTAGCGGCTTGCTCTCATCCGACGTGGGTTGGTATAACCGTACCGGGTGGAAGTGGGTCGTTGCACAAACAGCCCACAAGTTCACTGGTTGTGAACGCGACGGTCTCATGCGTCGCGTTCTCCGCACCGCCTTTGTGACGCGTGGCATGAAAAAGTTTTCAGAAGGTGACAGTTAAAGGCGTCGTGTTCTGAAGGTGATAGGATGCTACGTCGCGTTATTGTTTCTAGTTGGGATAAGTTTGGCCCTCCAGCCAAACAGAGCAGGAAGCTTTGTTCGACCAGGGAGAGGGCTGCTGCGGTGATTTCCGGCGACGTCGGCTTTGGAGCTCGTGTTTTGACGTGGTTTTGGAGCGTAGGAGCTGCTTGGAGCGTAGAGAACACCGATTGAGCCTCGTTCTGTGAGTTCTTCTTGTTGGTAGGGACTTTCCTTATTTTATTGCATTATTTGATTGTTTTGAAGCATGTTTAATGTGTATAGATGTGTAGTTGTGTTTCCTGCATAGTTTATGTGATTTGTAGAAGCTTGGTACGCTTGGAAATGGACTTTTGAGCTGGTTTCTATGTGAGAACCAGAGTGTAGGGTTTCTGTCTAAGAAGGCAATGGATCGGGCCGTCGCGTTCAGGTCGCGACGTTAGGCCCCGTCGCGTTCTGGTTTGTGAATGCGGCCTGTCGAGCCGTCGCGTTCTTAACGCGACAGTAGACGCCATCGCGTTCTCGTGTGCAATCGTTGTTTGTCGGGCCGTCGCGTTCATAATGCGACATGGCCCTTGTCGCGTTCTTCTATTTGAAATGAGTGGGTGAGCCTTAGCAATAAGGGTCCAGTGTGTGGACCTAGCTTAGGTCATTTTAAGATATTTTAAGTTGTTCTAAGTGAATTAATGATTAGTATAGTATGATTAGGTTAATGGAATAGTTGGTGTTTAATGAGTAATGTTAATGGTTATGTTAGTTATGTTAATTATATTATAAAGCTTATGTTATTCATATGTGTGGTTTATGTGCATTGGGGTGCGTTGCCATGGAGGCCATGAGATGGTCAATGACAGGCAAGGTTATAATGTGGATCCCATGTTTTATGGCGTGTTTTAGATTGGAGGTCATGTGGTGACCAGTGACGAGCAGATTATGTTAAATGTGTTGTGGTATAAATTTTACCGGGGTGTTAAGTGATCGGTGTGGTTTATGTGCTTGGCGAGTTTGGTGGTCCGACGCTTATTCTGGAATGACTCTCCATTCGGGTACCTCAGGTTTTGTGTGAGCCAGGCACGTTAGTGCTCAGGGTTTATCCTGGTACTGTGTGTATCGTCGAGGTCTGTGTCGTCTTCTTGGACACCCTCACTCTTGTGTTGTGTTTGAGTTGTACGTCTGGCTGAAGGAAAGATGACAGAGGGCAGCGACTTTTGTTAGTGGGTGTGCAGTCGCTTGTAGCGCGCTCGTGGTTGAGGGTAGGGACACCAGTAGACGTCACTGGTCCCCAACTAGTTCGGTTTTTCAGTGCCTCACTTTAGGGAGCTTAGGCCAGAGTCCCTAAAGGTGCCAGGCATGGGCCTGCAATTGTGTGTGGTCTGTAGGTGTGGTGTTGGTTGGTCTCCACTGTTCTTTGGCTTTACTGTGTGGTTGTGGAGCGGCAGTTGGACCTTTCGTCCGTGACTGCGTGACTGAGAGGTAGTTCTTGTGCTGTGTTGTCTGGGTTGGATACTAACGTCATGAACCAGTAGTCTGTTTTTATATGGTGGCGTCGTCTTTTCGACTCGTGCTTGCCACTGGTTGTGGCCTGTGTGTGTGTGACTCGTTGGTTGAGGTTTTACCGTTGGAGTGTGCTTTATTGGAGGTAACGTTGTTGAAGTTTTGTGGTGGTACCTCGTGGTAGTAGGTACATGTACCCTACTGATGATCAGTTCATTCCCATATAATTTCATGAATCATATATTTTATTTGGTGATTAACAAAACTTTAATAAAGCATGATCTAACAAGTTCTTATGAACCTTAGGTACAGGAAATAAATCAGGTAAAATCAAGTAAAACTTGTAAGTATTCCATCCTGTAGCATTTGAAGTACAGAGCAGGTAATTTTTCTAAGTACATATCGACTTCCTATGTGTTATAACGATTTCATTAGAATCATAACGATTCCACACTTCTATCGATTTCATTTTCACAAGGATTTAATAAGTATCATACCGATTTCGGTTTTATAACGATTTCGATCTCACAACGATTCGCTAAGTGAGTAGAACGATTTGATCGCCGCATCGATTTGATAAGTGAGAACAACGATTTGCTCTCATAACGATTTGGTTTCACAACGATTTGATAAGTGAGAACAACGATTTGTTCTCACAACGATTTGTTAAGTGAGAACAATGATTTGCTCTCACAACGATTTGTTAAGTGAGAACAACGATTTGGTCTCGTAATGATTTGCTTTCATATTGATTTGACAAGAGAACAACGATTTCTATTTCACATCTATTTGGTCTTCACAACGATTCGATAAGTTACATAACGACCTGGTCTCCGTAACGATTCGATAAGTTACACAATGACTTGGTCGCTGTAACGATTCGATATAGCAAACAACGATTTGGTCACTACATCGGCTTGATAGTGAAACAACGATTTGCTCGCAACGATTGGTTATAACGATTCATTCACAATGATTTGGTTATAACAATTTGCTCACAAGACTTGCTTATAACGACTTGCTATACTCTCATAACGATTTGGTTATGATTGTATAACGACTTGTGTTCACATCGATTTATTTATGGGTGAACTTGCTTACACAACGATTTCATAAGTCGTACCACTGATTTATTATCATAACGATTTCATGGGCTACAACGACTTGACATTCAAACATGTTTCAAATATTTTGAAAGTCAAAGTCTTCTTGTGCGTTTCTCTGATATCTATGCATTTAATGCGACTGTACATTTCACAGTAATGCATATCTGGATATCTTCTATTCTCATGTTTATATAAGAAACACTTTTAGGAAAACAGAATGGCATTTCTAATTTGGTGTATATTCGTTCAAACGTTGACTAACAACAAGAGACAACATAGCTGTCTATGATTTAGCATTTATTGTGTGCAGGTCTCTGACAGCACAACCCCATACAATGTTGGACAAAGTAGAAGCTGAAGGATATCAAGAAGGATCTTCTCTTTACGTGCATGGAATGTAAATGACTATTGACTGCAACATACCTGTTGAAGAATAAGAAGAACCATGCAGTCTAACGTTCACTAAAGCCTAGAGACAACAAACATCTAAACGGCTAATTCAGCAAGAGAAGATATATATACACGACTGAAGACTCATGGCAAGATAACGGAAAAATGAAGAAGAGAGTTCCTGAAAAGCATTTAAAAATCTCATCGAGAAATCTCGCAATAGAGTCTTAGCGAAAGAGCTTCTTGCTTTCCACTCCAACCTTTGTAGCTCTTGCTCTCCAGTGCCTCATTGTTGTTAGTTTTGGAGAGCCCTTGTGATATGAGAGATTCTATTATTGTAGATCTATCTTTCTCAGTCACTGCCTCAGATCGAGCGTTTGTTATAAGCTTGGTCTAGGGGCATTTCACATGTTTTCTCACTTTCCTGAGAAGTTCCTCTTCGTGTGTGAAGAGAAGACCTGTTGGAAATAGGTGGTGAGTGTACCCTTCGTGTTGAAGGAAGACTGTGAATTAGGGTGTTGTTTTCCTCTTCGGGTTGTGAAGAGAAGGCCATCTGTGGCTAGATGTGTAAGTATCCTTGAGGGGGACTGTACCCTTGGATAGTGAAATCCTGAGTTGTTGCTCAGGGACTGGACATATGACTCTTTTGGAGAGGAGGTCCGAACCAGGATGAAATCCTTGTATTGTGTGATTGCCTGTTTGTGCTTGTTATTTTTTTTATTACTAACACTAACAGTTGAATGTAGTGTTTTCTATTGAACGTTTTTGTTGACATGTTTAGATAATCAAAATTTAAGAATCCCATTCACCCCCCTCTGGGTTTGCTAGCTGGACAACACCTACGTGGGTAGTTTTGTGTTGTGGTACACTGTGTACCAACTCTTTTCAGGTGCTGAGGTAGAGCTGTGCTCCGTGGAGGTCATGTTGTAGGACCCTCCACTTGCTGTGTTGTACCCTTTTGAGGGTGGCTTCCGACGTATTATGGTTTAGGGTATAACGGACTAGCTTCTGGTTAGCAGTCCTGTTATCCTCATGTTTAAGGTTTGCCTGTGAGACTTGTAGCCTAGGCAGTGGTTGGCCTGTGTGGCTTGTGGTTTTGGCACTTTAGTTATTTGGTAGACTAGTAGTGTTGTGCTAGTCCTGTTGTTCCCTCTTACTTTCTGAGGATTGGATTAGTTGATGTGTTTATATTTAATTACAGTATATATATGATTAATGAGTGCATGTTGTGGTTTGGCTATCGGAGTTACCAGTGAGACCCTTAGGGGTTGAGGACTTGGTTCCTTCTTTCAGTTGTTGGTTGTGGTGGCTTTTAGGAGGTTCCTACTGAGCCCGTGGCTTGTTGGGGATCACTCCCCTACAGTTCTTTTCAGGGCTTGCCGTGTGTTTGGCTTTCAGCAGTGTTGGGGCAGACTTGTACCACCAGCAGTTGAGTTGTACTTGTGTTAGTGTGAGCTTTGCTCCCTCGGGGTATGCCCCAGGTAGTTGTACTTTTCTCTTGGACTTGTAACAATGTATTGAGACAATTGTAATTTGTTGTATACAGGTATGAACACATGTACTTTATTATGTCTTATACTGTTATTGTTGTCTTTTATATTCTTACTGGACACTTGTGTGAGATATCCCTTGTGAGAATTCGGTCCGATCGCGGGAGGCGGACTTGGATATGGAGCCTTATTGGGCATAAATATCCAGGGTCGCTACAACTGAACTTTCATTATAGGGATACTCTTGTTTCTCAATTGCTGAATTCTTCTGTCTAAGATCTTCACTAGTCTTTCTTCGTAAGATAAATCTTTCTGTACTTCCAAGTCCTTGAACTGAATAATATTAGAGGGATCATACTCATATTTTCTTAGCATAGAAACATGAAATACATCATGTATGTCTGAGAGCTGCGGGGGCAGGGCTAGCTGGTAAGAGACTTCTCCAACTCTATTCAATATTTCAAACAACCCAATATATCTGGGGCTTAACTTTCCTTCAATACCAAATCTTCTGTGTCCTTTCTTTAGAGAGACCTTAAAGAATACATATGCCCAATTTAAAATTCCAAGTCCCTTCTTCTCTGATTAGCATAGCTTTTCTGTCTATCTTGAGCTTCCTTCATTTTTTCCTGATCACTTGGATAATCTTTGCACCCTTTTGCACTAATTCTGGCCCAATCAAATGCTACCCAATTACCGTGATCCGAGTGGTAGCGTCGTGCCTCTCTGACTCAAATTTCTAGCAATTATAATAGTGCATCTTGATCTGATGTTTAATAGCTCATTTTCCATTTACAATAGTTCCTAGGTGCCCTTTAGTAAATTATGTTTAGTTCCTGCTTAACGGTTGCTTTAATTCAGCGATTTATGTGATTAGAGTTACTTCGCGGTTAAAGAGTCATGTAGCGTGGAATATGGGAGTGTTTGATTTAGTTTATGTTACTTGTGCTTTATTTCCTATCGGCCGTGATTTACATTTCATTATTGCATATTAGTTTAGTAGTGAGATTGTGAACTGCTCACCTCTTTTATGTTACTCGTGGTTCTGTGTGTTTGAAAGTTTTCCTACTGAGCCAGTGAACTTGTGAGGCTCACACCCCTACACCCCCTTTCAGGTGATTGTTAGCTAATATGCTCGTAGAGGCGGACTTGCACTACTAGCAGCATGAGTTTTTGCTCTAGTTGTGCACCTTGGGATATGTCATAGGTTGTTGTACTTTTCTTTTGGATATGAGTTATTGTATTGGGTAATGTAACTTTCTATAAATATGTATAAGATCATGTAAATGCCATGTATCTTTATACATGTTTAGCTATTCTTTCTATATTATCACTAGACACATGTGTTGTTATCTCTTGCCGGCCTTAATGGTTTGTAGGAGGTGGAGTTGGGTTGGGTTCCATTTAGAATCCTAATGGCAAAGACCGCCACAGTTGGTATCAGAGCAAGGTTAGTTGGAATATAAAAACACATAAAAATTATAATGTCCTAGAACATAATTCAAGTCCACTACTGGTAGTAGGTCAGTGGTTTTTTTATGTGTTTATTGTTGAGTTGTATACTGTATGCTGTTTGTTGTAAGGTTGAGATGGTAGAGTAGTGAGATTGAGAAGCTGATAGAGAAAAGCTAGGGAGTCAATTGACCTAGTGTAATTGTGACGGAATGCCTCGTCCAAGCCCGTTAAACCAGTAACGTGCCTAACCCGAGTCCGTCTCCCGCGAACGGGCCGAAGCCTCGCAAGGGATATCACACACTAGTCTGTGAAAACACAAAGGAACACCATTGCATTATAATATACAAGGTTTTACATAGCCAACTTCAAAAGAAATAAAGGAAAATACACAGCCTGGGCATACCCCGAGGTACAACAGGTACAACTGAAGAAAGAAAAGCTACACTGGTGGAGGCGCTGGGCCAACACCGCTACGTCGTGGCTCCGAACGTGACGACGGTAGAGAAACCTCCTCCTCGCCCTCGCTTGTGGGGAGTAGGGGTGAGCCTCGCTAGTCACTGGCTCAGTAGGGAACTCCGCCAACACTGAGCAAACCAAAAACAAGTATCGAAAGCAGTAAACTATGCTAGCAATTTATAGCACAACTAAACAAATATTAAGCTATACACAAACTCACCGCTAGCCGACTGTGTGAAACAGCTGTAATAAGTAAACGACAAAACTCCAACACGTGTACGCGCTATGGTAGAGACCGCCACACTCGAGCCACGTAGACTGGTTTGCGATACCAGCAACAGACTCAGACAAATTAACACAGGTCTACCTCTCAGTCTCGCAGCCACAGACGAAAGGTACAGCTGCCGCTCCACGTGAAAAAGACAAGTAACTATGGAGACCAACTAAACACCACCACCTGCGGACCACACGATCGCAGGCCCATGCCTGGCACCTCTAGAGACCCTAGCCTGGGCTTGCTAGAGTGAGGCACTGGAAAAGGACTAGTCGGGGACCAGTGTCGACAACTGGTGTCCGTACCCCCAACTAAGAGCGTGCTACAAGTGACTAAAAACAAACTCAAGAGTCACTGTCCCACTGTCGTCTTTCCCTCAGCCGGATGTACAACTCAAACTAAGGAGTGAGGGTGTCCAGGTCAGACGACACAGACCTCGACGGTACAGCACAAGTATCGGGACAAAGCCCCGAGCTAACAGCCTGGCTCACAGAGAACCTGGGGCACCCAACTGGAGAGGTAACCACGGTAGGCGTCTACTACCTGACATGCACACAGAAACCACGTGCGCACCGCACAAACCACGTGAAACCTCACGTAAACCTCGTGTACTGACGGTCCACAACACGTGAACACCACCTGCCTCGTGTGAACACTATGTCTACAGGCAAACTACTAGCTAGCTACGTAACCTGTGAGCTAGTCTCGAAAACCATGCGCTTCCCAAAGCACCACAAGTGCCAATGCACTGCTCACTAACACTGAGCATACTGATAACGATAATCGGATAGTCACATGTGTAAGCCATGCACAAATAGAGCTTCTCGGGCCAAGTCACGACAACCCATTAGGTTGCCTTCAGAAGGCGTCGCCACGACATGTCACCTTCATATCCAGAACGCGACCTACTTACCTGTCGTCTCTTGATCCTTAACGTGGCACATCGTTGTGTCGTGTTCATAACGCGACATAGGGACCCGTCGCCTTACCAGGCGGGAACCCTAATCCGGGCTTTCTCCATGACAGCCCATTCCCACAACACAAACCATCCTTAATTCTTCGTTTTCATGCTTTTGTGAATACCTAAGCATGCTATCTACTGTTAGAAACACATTAAACTGATTGGAACCCAATCCTATGCGATTTACACCCTGAAAATAGGAAAAGTTCACCTACCTTCACGAAGAACGCACTATGCAGCGATCTCCCGGCGTTTCCCCTGCTTCTCCCGGACTCCCTACAGCGAGGACACGCCGAAGATGCCAAAACCCAGCAAAAATCACCACAGCTTCTCTCCCTGGCCGAGCAGTAACCCTCTGCGTTCTGCTTGGCTGGGATTATTTAAAACCTACAACGGTTCGGAACGCGACGGATCGTGGCGTCACGACGGACCTGAGCGTCGCCTTCCCAACGCCCGCTTCCCTGGGCGCTACACGTGGCGCACATGCAGACGCTCAACGCACCAAGGCGGCCACATGAACGCGACGGCCACCTCTGTCGCGTTAAGAACGCGATAGACCTTCCTGTCGCGATGACAGGCTGAGAGATCTAGGGTACTGCAGGCCCAAAACGTCGGCCCAGTAAGCCCCAGAAAAACACACACACACGGCATACAAGCCACATTGGCCTCGCATTGGCCACCATAAATGCTAAACACACGATCCACGAGATCCAAAAAATGCGCGACGTTACAGTAATAGTTTTTGAAAAGAGTTCCCAAGAAGGATGTGGCAGAGCACCACATAATTTTAGGTCAGGATAGCAGGTATAGCAAAACCAATGGGCTATGTAGGATCGAATGTAGAGGATGAGTAGATCTATGGGGGGGGGGGGTGAATAGATCTACTACCAATCGTAGTGGAAACCTTAGCAATTTAAAAATTGCATTTAGGTTAGTGAATCTATTCAATCAGAGCCATATGTAGTTCATGCATGTGAGATAATTGATCAAACAATGAGTGAATGCTTATGGAAATCCCTATGCAAGCATCTACAACAAGAACATACAAATCAAACCATGATGCACAGAGGATTTTTAGGTGGTTTGGAGATCACACAATGTGATTCTTATGTCCACCCCTCACACAGTGAGGCACACACTACTCAATAAAGTTGAGTACAACATACACAAGATCTCAACGGATCAAACCACACACACACACAAGCACAATTGCTCAGAAAAAACACACACACACGCTAGAACAGGTTAACAAGAGATCAAATCCTCTAGCTTCAATCTGATCCAAATAACCCCACACATAGAGATCTGTACAAAACACTTGTACAGATCACACCACTCTCGTTCAAACCAATTCTAATGAAAAATCCATTAGAAATAAGGAATAGAAGTATGAATTGGATGTTCTTCGTTGAAGACTATCTGCTGGAAGTTTGAGTTGAAATCCCTATGGAGAATCAATGATGCTCTTCTTCAATTCACGATCCTCTACTTCAAATATGGATCTGCAAATCACGTCGGACGTCGTCTCTTAGTTCTTGACGAGTGCCTAAGTGAGTTCGCCTTACTTGCCATGCAGACCGACCATTAGCTGTCGAGGATAGGCTGAGTGCTGAAGCGACCTCGCGGCTGCCCAGATCAACCATTAGCTATCGGGGACAAGTCGAGTGCCGAAGCGACCTCGTGGCTGGCCAGGTCGACCATTAGCTGTCGGGGACAGGCCGAGTGCCGAAGGGACCTCGCGGCTGCCTAGGCTGACCATTAGTTGTCTGGGATCAATGACGATGCTATAAAGCGACTCGCCAATTTTCAATATTTCAACAACAATTAAATCATGTAGATTCAGTAGAAATTCAACTTTACGGACATATCAAAGCAAATAACGATGCGTTCGACATTCGGGGTTCTTGGAATAGCCGACCTGCACATCTCAGACAACTGGTCGTCGGCAAGACAGAGGTCCTTGACCACATGGCATGGGGCTTCCATTCGAACTGAATTATGGTCGCCGATGCCAAAGCGTCTGATGGCCGACCGCTTAGCCCCCAAGCTGGGGGCTCGAGATCTATTAAGAGAGAGTAGAGGATTCGCTCCTAACGATGCTCTAAGCAACTTGTCGTTTAGCATTCTTATCAGACCTTCGAAGATATATGGCCACAGGAAAAGACCATGTATGCTCCAGAACAACCCCTCTGTTGATCACAGGCGACGCCTCCAGGGGTCCCCTACGCTTGCGTTCATACTTTTCGAGATCAATTACGGGTGTGAGTGGGGGAAGCTGTACTGACCTTTAGTAGCGATTTCTCACAGATGGCGTCAAAATGTTACGGTAGGTGTAACACAGGTCGGCTCAGCCGAAGTGATCGCCGAGGTGTTCTTGGCCGAAGAATGAGCCGAGACGACCAAGCTGATGAATCCTTTCTGAGGCGCACTTGGCCGACATGAGACGCTTGTTCCGAGCTCTCGAGATGACCTGCAAAACCTGCCGAGAGTCCTCAGCGGGAAGATACTCCGACGAGCTTATCATCGCTAGTCGAGAAGAATGGCTTAGCCCATGGGATAGAACAACGTACATGTGCCTGTGGAGTGTCTGCCTCTTTTATAGGGTTAGGATACCTATGAACAGCAGGACGACCCCGTGAATCTCGCTGGGAATCTCCGTGATTGTTGCTAGATCGTGGTCATAACTGGCATACCAGATCGTTCAGATTGTGGTCTTAATGGCCGCAGTAACGGACGCAGGATTCTCGAACATTACCTTGGTACTTACTGCTCTGGCCATTATGTGAGTCATTCTCCGATAATCGCACGGACGCATCGAGCTCTGGGTCGGATACGGATGAGCCGTGGAGAACCCGTCCTTGCCTGAATCTGAGGAATTCAGCACAAGGAAAATAAGGAGGTCGTTAAAGATATGTTCACACAATGTGTTATTAAATCATTTTTTAAATGTGACGACCAAACCAGTAAACTGGCCTAAGAACTGTGCTAGTTGGTAGACTTCCCAAGAATGTAACCCATCTTAGGACTACTCTCAACTGAGCACGTTTAACTTCAGATTTCTTTTCTTACTCGAGCTCTGAAAATGACTAGTCTGAGTTGTTGGTAGTCTGTTGATTTAGTCTATTTAACATATTCATATATGGGGCGTTACAATCTACCCCTCTTATATAAGCGAGGTCCTCGTCGCTGCTCACATATAACACACAATCAAACTGCAGGCAGGCAGGATTCTAGAGGTGGCCCCCATAGACTCAAGAGGTGGCTCACACTATGTAATACTTTACACCATTATGGCCTCAAGAAGTGGCTCCCATAGCATAGCACTTTGCCCTATGTGGCACTTAGTTCCTGCACTTCTAGCTAAGTAAGGCTCTAATACCATTTGTGACGACTCAATCAGCAAATTGGCCCAACAACTGTGCTAGTTGGTAGACTTCTCAAGAAGGTCACATATCCTGAGACTACTCTCAACTGAGCACGCTTAATTTCAAAATTCTTTTCCTGCTCGAGCTCTGAAAATGACTAATCCGAATTGTTGATAGTTTGATAATTTAGTCTATTTAACATATTCTTATATATGAGATTACAGTAAAAGTGAAAAGATAAAACTATTCCTATTTCTCCAATGCCCCACGCACTTCAACTCCGATTATTGTATAAGTTGGTTCTTTTTGACAATTAGTAAGTCTGTTATTTGCACGAAAAAAGATTTGTTGCATTTTCTTATTACAATTTTAGTACATTTTTAGCTTTTTTATTAAGAAGATATAATATATTTATAATACATTTACTAGAGAGAGAATATAAAATATACTAAAGAATGCGATAAAAGAATGCAATAAATCTCTCTATATATCTACGTACACAGATCGCGCTCTGCAGCAATGTTCTGTAGAAGATGTTGATCACATGAGACAAAGGCGAGCTAGTCTGTATCCTGTGGGCTGTGGCCAAGTAGACAACGGAGTGAAGGAGATAAATTTATCATCTTGGCATAAGAAATATTTATTGGCGGCAGGTGCACTCCCGCAAGTATTACTATCTTGGATGTGCGGCGCGTGGCGGACGGTGGGACTCGGGAAGAGAGTTGTGCTCCAACTCTCTTTCCAAACCCGATCTTTTACACATTTTTGGGTGTTTATTGGAAAACGTGTTCGACGGTGCACCAAGTCCTCCTTTTTGAAGGAATGCTTTTCTTTTACAAAAGTGGATTGTCATTGAACGGCTAGCCCGAGCAATGTTATGTAGAAGATGTTGATCACATTGTGCTCTTCAACCCACTTTTATAAAAATTTTACCTAAAACTTATAAATTTTGACATCATTAGCTATGCATGTGACGTCTCGTGGCATTTTTATTTCACATCAGAAATAAGTATGTCTCTTTTATCTTAGGTTTCACTTCTTATTTTATTAGTCGAAATTTAATATTTTCCTTTTTATTTTAACATACTAAAATATTATTTGCCAGTAAAAAAACATGGGAACAAGAAAAAGAAAATTGTATTGTTTAAATACATAAGATTTACAAAATCTAAGAAGAAAAGCTTAGTAACTTCTCCAACTATGCGAATGGGCATCCGTGATGATATTTCGACGTTGATTAGAAATTAAATTCTACTTCACCGTCAAGAGCTGCTGCAAATGAAGGTATGTAATAAGTTTATTTCACGCTAGTTTCTAGAGGAAAACACAAAATCAGTATTTGAAGAGTAACGTATACAGTTCACGCAAAGATCAACTATGACCAACAAACTTAATTGGAATATCCAAATAGATGTTTCCATATAGTCCCATCGCTAATCGTGATGTTTCAACCAAAAAAAAAAACCTTTATTTTTAAAGATCATATATACAGCCGAGAGCTACAGAAATGACAAGCACATCAATAAAGTTTTATGATTTTTTTGCTTAGGGTGTTTGTTTACAATATTTTACCTCTTTTTTCTCTCAATTTTAAAAAAGAGAAAGAGAAACAAGTGGAACTATGTTTGGTACACTATTTTTAATTTTTAGGAAGAGAATCCCGCAACGCCTCCATCTCTTTCTAAAAAAAAACAAGTATAGACCTGTTTTTTTTTCTAGAGAAGAGAACCCCGCTTCGTGGAAGGACGCACGGCTTCGTCTTCGCGCACGGCTTCGGTCTTCGGAAGATCGCTGGGCGAAGCTTCTTCGCCTCCAGGAGGTGAACCTCGCAGCTCCTCGGCGAACCTCCGACCCTGCAAGTATGTATCTGTTTTTCTCTCTCTCTCTCCCCACCCGCAAGCCCGCGTCCCCTCCTCCCCATCGCCCCCTCCTCCCCCCCCCCCGCCCCCAACCTGCGTAGCCCCCTCCTCCTCCCCACCCCCAGCCCCCCGCCCCATCCTCCTCGCCGTCCCCCCATCCTCCTCCCGACCCCCCCCTCCGCCACCAAATCCTCCTCGCCGTCCCATCCCCCCGCCAACCTGCGCAGCCCAACTCGTCGTCCCCTCCCCCCGCCAACCTGCGCAGCCAAGCCCTCCTCACCC
>CM024753.1:174950452-175047522 GCA_014218235.1 Colocasia esculenta
ACACGTTTACATCAGCGGAAATTATAGAATCCATCAGATAATGGTCCGGCGACTTGGCTAGTTGAAGCCTATTTTTGGCGGACAATCGTTCAAGTCATGGATATGATGAAAGGGGTCGTTGAACCACAAAGATTAAATGTTGGTTATCAACGGGCCTGATTATAATATTTATCAACAGTCTGCTCAGAGGCCAAAAAGTTGTGATTAAAATGACCCCAAGGTTATTTAAGTTACAAACTTATCAGTGGGATCCTTCCCCAAAGTTCAGCAGGGGAGTTTCGGCCCTTAAAATGGCGCCCGGATTCCCGGTTAAATGAAAATACAAGGAGAACATGTCTCCGTCCAGAGTACGAGCGCGGAAGAAATCCGGCAGCACAAGGTCTATAGACCAAGTACGAAGGACAAGTACAAGAAACAAGCTCGAGGAAGAACTCCGAGGTGATGCGAAAGCGGGACTACAGACAACGCAAATTCGGCGATAACGATATCTTTATGGCTTGGCGAGAAGTTCTCACGATATTGATGTATTTATTTTAGTTATTTGGGTATTTGATTGTAAGAATAAAGTCCAAATGAGGTCCAATAGCACGTTTTCTATTTTCTAGTCATTTTCGGGTGCGAATTTTGCACTATTTTTAGGTCCAAGGATATTTTAGTCCAAAGAGTCAAAATAGGGTTAGGTTAGCCTAACTCCTATAAATAAAGTGTAACGGTTGTTTGAGAGAGATGAATGAAGATTTGAAGATTGCTTTGGGCAGCCGCCATTGTGGTCTCTTCCAGCGGGGTGGATTCCCCAGGGGTGGAATCCCCAACCCGGTTCCTCCTCTGTCCACCGCCCTCCCTCTTTCTCCCTCTGTTCGCTGGCCTCCCTTCTCTCCGCCGCTGTGCCGCATCAAGTGGATTGATGCGAAAGCGGGACTACAGACAACGCAAATTCGGCGATAACGATATCTTTATGGCTTGGCGAGAAGTTCTCACGATATTGATGTATTTATTTTAGTTATTTGGGTATTTGATTGTAAGAATAAAGTCCAAATGAGGTCCAATAGCACGTTTTCTATTTTCTAGTCATTTTCGGGTGCGAATTTTGCACTATTTTTAGGTCCAAGGATATTTTAGTCCAAAGAGTCAAAATAGGGTTAGGGTTAGCCTAACTCCTATAAATAAAGTGTAACGGTTGTTTGAGAGAGATGAATGAAGATTTGAAGATTGCTTTGGGCAGCCGCCATTGTGGTCTTCTTCCAGCGGGGTGGATTCCCCAGGGGTGGAATCCCCAACCCGGTTCCTCCTCTGTCCACCGCCCTCCCTCTTTCTCCCTCTGTTCGCTGGCCTCCCTTCTCTCCGCCGCTGTGCCGCATCAAGTGGTATCAGAGCCGGTCGGCTTCTCTTCAGAAGCCAGTCGGTCTTCTCCCACCCCTGCGTTGAGCCGATGCACCGGAGCGAAGAGGCCCGCGCCCCTGTCCCAGACCCCACTCTCGCGACCCCCTCTCCTGGTCGCCCGCCGTCCCCACCTGCGTGGGCCCGACGCCGCACCTCTAGCCGTTTCGCCCGGCCCCGTTTCCCGCGTCCGCGGCCGCCACGCACCCGCGCCCTCGCGTCCGCACCTTCGCGGCCGCCACTGCCACCGGTCCCCAACGCCGGCGGACCCCTGTCTGCGGCCTGCAGAACCCGCAGGCGTCGCCCCGCGGCCTCCCCCCGAGCGCGCTGAACCGCTCGCGCCCCCCTCGGACGCCAGCCCCAGCCCCGCGCTGCCCTTCCGTGGAAGCCGCGGCCTCCGCTCCAGCACGGGGCTACCCCCCCAGCGCCCCCACGTGAAGCCGCCCTCCGCACCGCTCGCGAGCCCGACCCCGGCGCCCGGAACCCAGCGGCGCCCCCCCCCCCCAGCCCGCCTCGTCACGCCATCGCCCCTCCGCCCCGCGGCCGGCGCAGGCCCTGCGGCCCCCGCGCCCTGCTTCCCCGCTCACGCGAGCGGGCGCGTGGCTGCCCCGCCTCCGCGACCCCGTCGACCCCACCCGCTCGCGGCACCCTGCTCGGACCGGGACGCGAGCCCCGAGTCCCCCCGCCCCAACCTTGCTCGTGGCCTCCCCGCAGCCGCGGCGCCCTGCTCGCGCCCCTGCACGCGCGCCCCGCCTTCCCGCGTCCCAGCACCGGTCGCTCGCGACAGCCGCGGGCCCGCGTCTCAGCCCCCCGTCCCTGCAGCGCGGAGCTGCCCCGGCGCCTGCGGCGCCCCCGCACGAGCCGCCCTCGCCCGCAGGCGTTCGCCGGACGCGCCTGCATCCGTGCGCGTGGGGTCCGAGGCCGCGACCTCCCTTCTTCCTCCCGCTCTCTGCTCCTCCTGCGCGAGGGTTGGGAGAGAGGGGGGGAAGGGAGCCCAACTCCTCTGTCCGCGGTGTCGCCGCCACCGTCCGCAGGTGCCGGTGCCGTCGCCGGCAGCCGCTCCCTCCACCACCGCGGCCTTCTCCCTCCATCCCGATCTCTGTTCTCTCGCTCTCTCTGGCTCCCCTTCCCAGGCCGAGAGAAGTGGGAGGAAGAAGGAGGAGACCCGTCCACTTAAAGTGGACCGGGTCAACCTTATTTGACCCGTGCTACAGTGTCCGCGCTACAGTTCTTCTCTGCTACAGTGCACGACGGTGCACTACGTTTCTTATCGCACCGCCAGCGTGGAGAACCCGTCTGAGCTCGGTTTGACGTGCCGTTCGCATCGTTGCGGTCATCCCGGCGGCCCTATTCATCTGGGGCTCGTTGACCCCGACTGGTGCTCGAATGAACCCGCACGAGGCCGGAGGCGACGCCGACACGACCACCGTGTACCTGTACGTCACGGTGTTCCCGCACGAGTTTGGTCCGACCTGTCAACACAGACTTGCTCAGCTGCATACAACGTGCTCTAGCTACGCGGCAGCCCCACAGAGTTCCGCTCTGCCACCCAGGTTTGCACAATCAACTTATCGACCGGTCTGTAAGTCTTGCTATGTTTTGGAACGATGGATTGTGGATTGTCTGAAGCACCTACCAACTTTTGGCGCAAATGTGATCAACGTTTGGTGAGAATAGATAATCTTCTTCACAATTATATGACGAGTTGGTCAACGAAAGAAGATTGTCTATGAGGCTGACTCCTCAATTATTAAGGAATCTGAAAACCTACTAGTTGAAGTATCCTACGAAGCAGAAGAATCATTGATAGATGAGTATTATCAACAACTTGAGTCTGAGAATGAGTTCCTTAAGGAGAATGAGTTGACAAAGGAAGAGACAATAGGAGTTGCGGTCGAACAGCCAAATGATATACAAGCTCCTCTATCTGTACTTACTTCAATTGATGGGCCTGTTCTAGCTGATGTGCTACCTCCTATCAGACTATTGATGTGATCGAGTGGGAGCAACCCTCAGTTGATCTGATGTGGCTGACATTTTATGATTCGTCGATGGTGCACCCGTTCGTGACCCTTGATACGAGCGTCTGTGTGGAGTCTTATATGTGCACTCTGGTGTTCGTTTTTCTCTTGCTTCGACACTTCAAAATTCGAGGACGAATTTTTTCGAAGAGGGGAGATTGATGCGAAAGCGGGACTACAGACAACGCAAATTCGGCGATAACGATATCTTTATGGCTTGGCGAGAAGTTCTCACGATATTGATGTATTTATTTTAGTTATTTGGGTATTTGATTGTAAGAATAAAGTCCAAATGAGGTCCAATAGCACTTTTCTATTTTCTAGTCATTTTCGGGTGCGAATTTTGCACTATTTTTAGGTCCAGGATATTTTAGTCCAAAGAGTCAAAATAGGGTTAGGGTTAGCCTAACTCCTATAAATAAAGTGTAACGGTTGTTTGAGAGAGATGAATGAAGATTTGAAGATTGCTTTGGGCAGCCGCCATTGGGTCTTCTTCCAGCGGGGTGGATTCCCCAGGGGTGGAATCCCCAACCCGGTTCCTCCTCTGTCCACCGCCCTCCCTCTTTCTCCCTCTGTTCGCTGGCCTCCCTTCTCTCTGCCGCTGTGCTGCATCACGAGGCTTGCAAAAGCACCCTCCAATCGGGCAGAACTCCGAGAAGTCGGGCAGAACTCCGAGAAATCGGGCAGAACTCCGAGAGAGAAAGAAAACTCAGCACTTGGGCAAGATGGCCTTGTAAATGAGGGTGTGGGGGGGGGGGGGGGGTATTTATAGACAAAACTCCCCTCCCCTCCCTCCTCTCCATCGGTTAGGCACCCCTAACCGATGGTGACATCACAATGATGTCACCATCGGTTAAGGGTTTCTCCCCCAACCGATGGTGAATCACCATCGGTTAGGGAACCCCAACCGATGGTGACCTCATGTGAGGTCACCATCAGTTAAGGGACAGTCCCCTTAAACTGATGGTGACCTCATCATTGAGGTCACCATCGGTTAAGGGGTGATGGCCCCTTAACCGATGGTGACCTCATTCGAGGTCACCATCGGTTGGCCTCCCCCAACCGATGGTGATTCACCATCGGTTAGGGGAGGGTTCTCCTCTCTCCCACACAATGAAAGGGGTCTAAACCCCTATAAATACCCCCCCCCCCCCCCCATTCCAAAAGAAAGGGGGGTCTGGAAGATTGCTCCGGCAAAGCCCTGTTGAAAAAAAATCCAAAAATAGAAAAGAGCATTTGCTCATTCCCTCTCTCATTCTCCAATCCCCCTTGCTTGGTGTGCGAAGGTACAAATCCCTTCTTTAGCCCGATAGGCCAGGCGCGGAGAGGAGAGTTGTCGGCGCAATCGTCATCGACATTCCTTCTTAACCTCCATCTCCCACATCGAGTAAGTCTCTGTGGGGTGATATTCCCCGGGGTTTAAATACCGTCCATATCGAGCAAGTCTCTATGGACACATGGTATTTAAATACCCATGTTCTCCCGTCCATCGAGCAAGTCTCTGGATGGTGGATTTTGTGCTTATATGTATATGTTTTTTTGAGGAGACTCTGCCCAAGCGGAGGTTCTGCCCAAGAACATATTCGTATATTCATAAATTTGTGTTCTTATATATATGTTTCTTAAGACGAAACTCTGCCCAAGTGGAGATTCCGTCCAAGAACACATATATAAAGATCTCAAATTTGTAATTACAAATATGTTCCTTGAGGAGAATCTCGCCCAGGCAAAATCTCTCAGGGGACGTATCCATATAAGTACAAACTCGTGTTGTATGTATATGTTTCTTAGAGGAAACTCTGCCTAAGCGGAGGTTCTGCCCAAGAACATATTCGTATATTCACAAATTTATGTTCTTATGTATATGTTCTTTAGGGGAAACTCTGCCCAAATGGAGACTATCCTAAGAATATATCCATAGAATCACAAATTTGTGCCTATACGCGTATGTCTCTTAGGAGGAATCCTGCCCGGACAAAAGTTCCCTCTAAATTCATATCCGTATAATCACAAACTTCATGCTTATATAAATGTGTTTCTTAGCGGAACCTCTGCCCAAATAGAGACTCCGCCCGAGAACATATCTATATAATCACAAATATGCCCTATTATGTATACGTTTCTCAAAAGGGATCCCGTTCATACGGGGGCGCCTTTCTATCGGATACTCTGCTTAAATAGAGATACCGTTTGAAAATATATTCACAAAGTGCAAATTTGTGTTTATACATATATACCTTCTTAGGGCAAAATCCCTCCGGGCAAAGTTTCTCTCAAGGACACACGGATATAAACATGGGCCTATATGAATATACTCCTACGAAGACGCCCTGCCTAAGCAGAGGTTCACCAGGACATACTCACGCATCCAAAAGAACTATGATGATATACACACATCCAAAGAAAAAAAAAAGAATAAGACAAGAACTGTGTCCAAGTATTGCAAATGGGGGCACATATGCACCTCCACGAGAACCATGCCCGTGGAAATGGACTGCGGACGGGAATTACAATCTGACAAGAACCTTCCTGGGGACACATTCATATGTTCTCCGAAAATCATACCCGCACAAGTGAGAAATGAGGAGAAAAGAAATTCTGCCTCAAATTCGAACTTTGCTCAAAAAGGGCATTGTAAAAGAACTTCATATAAAAAATCGACACAGGAATCCTTCTAATATGGAAGTGTTACTCTGGGTCATAATACCCCCAAGTTCAGAATCAAAATCCACGGGTATATACCCGTTCACAATAACAATCCTCATGTTTTCCCAAATAAAAATTCATAACCACCCTTTTGCAAAAAAAGAAGAAAGACCTCAAATAGGTCCACGGGTATATACCCGTTCCTCTCTCAAAATCACACTTTGGACTCCAAAAAGGCAGTCATTTCAAAAAAAAAATGAATACTCGAAGCCAAAGCATTTCAAAATAATCAAAAGAAAGGAAAAAACATGTCATGATCAGGATTTCCTAAAAGCGTGCATTTTCTTCTCGTCTTTTACTATGAATGGTATTCGGTTTAAAAATTGGTGTTAAATAATACCAAGAGTTTTAACTCGATGTAAATGTAACATCGATTCCAGTCGATGGAGAAAGAGGTCCAGCACATGCTACCCTAATTGCCTGATGAGAATAGACATGGGACTCAAGGATTTCAGATTAAAAACGGCGCACCCGTCCGTTTCACGGACACCACCCGTCCGTTTCACGGACACCAAAATTCCTTTACTGCATTGCGCGGACTTTTTCTTCTGTCTGCTAGACAGGCTGGCACACCCTGCAACACAAAAATCAAAGCATGTGAATGAAATGAATGAATACAATGAGCTACAACAAAAACAACGCACAAGAAGAAAAAAAAAAACAAAAAAATCATCATTAAAACGAAATGAACAAACGCCAATATCGCGATGGAAAAAAAATCCCCCGTGTCAACAACTCCATAAATGAAGAATAAGAACGGGAAGAGCAACCCGCACCCGTAGGTGTGCTTCCACCTCAAGAAATGTCTGAAGAGAATGATCGACAATTCTGGGCGGCTGTTGCCGACAATTTAGAACATTATGAGGTGTATGTCGCCAACTCCGATGAGGAGAAGGACTTCATCGATCTACAACCAGCCCCGCATGAACTTGAAGATAGCGGACTGCTACTGTAGATGAATTAATTGAACTCAACCTCGGGGAGCGGGGGATCCTCGACCAATATTATAAGTGCTCTACTCAATGAGGAAGAGAGACAGTCCTACAACACAACTCTGTTGGAGTATAAGGACTGTTTTGCCTGACTTACAAAGAGATGCCTGGCCTAGACTTCTGTGGCTGAATATGAGCTGTCATATTCCCCGATGCTAGACTGGAAACAACCTCAAAGACGCATGCGTCATGAACTAGAGCTCAAGGTCAATGCTGAGGTCGACAAGCTCTTGCAGGTGGACTTTATAGCAAGGATGGCAGAGTCGGGTTGGCTGGGTGAGTCGGACCCAGCCGACCCCGACCCGGGTCGGGTCGGATCCATGGATCCGGCCGACTCCAATGGAGTCTGGCCGAACCTTGATCGGCCATGCTTAAAAATGTTAAAAAATTGAAAAACAAATCAGGAAAAGTCCGAAAAAATCATAGAAAATCAGGAAAAATCACAGAAAAATTATTTAAAAATATATAATAATAGAACATATTGAGTATATCCATAGTTTAGTTACACATATGTTCATATTACGATATAGAGCAATGGTAACTATGATACCTTATTTACCTGAATATCATTTAAGTAAATGAAATATTTCATTTACTTAAAATATTACATGTAAATAAGGAAGTACCCCCCATTTGAATCCAATAAAAATGTCAAAAAAATCATATCCTTACTAATAAAAAGTCAACTCTCCCATCGAAGAAGAAAATCATGATTTCGATGATTTTAGCGAAATGCTAACTTTAAATCTCTTATAATTTGGCCTATCTAAAAATTGATAATTCAAATAAACTATATGGAACACTAAAAATTCAAAGTCGGTAAAAAAGGTCAAACGTGCATATGACTTCTCTAGGGAGCCACTCTCCTACTGACAGCACTTAGTCGGCTTGAGACCTCTCAGGATTTGGTCAAACCTAAGCTATCATCACTCAAAGTCATCAGACTTTAAGTGATGTTAGCTTAGGTTTGACCAAATCCTGAGATCAGACTTGAGTGATGATAGCTTAGGTTGACCAAATCCTAAGAGGTCTCAAGCAACTGTGCTGTCAGTAGGAGAGTGGCTCCCTGGAGAAGTCATATGCACGTTTGACTTTTTTTACCGGACTTTGAATTTTTAGTGTTCCATGGTTTATTTGAATTATCAAATTTTTAGATAGGCCAAATTATAAGAGATTAGAAAGTTAGCATTTCGCTAAAATTATCGAAATCGTGATTTTTTTCTTCGATGGGAGAGTTGACTTTTATGGTAAGGGATATGATTTTTTTG
Source organism: Colocasia esculenta (assembly GCA_014218235.1). Taxonomy (NCBI): domain Eukaryota; kingdom Viridiplantae; phylum Streptophyta; class Magnoliopsida; order Alismatales; family Araceae; genus Colocasia; species Colocasia esculenta. The sequence continues at coordinate 174,958,817 of CM024753.1, forward strand.
ACATTTTTATTGGATTCAAATGAAGGGTACTTCCTTATTTACTTGTAATATCTTAAGTAATAAATGATATTCAGGTAAATAAGGATATCCTGATAACCCTGCCTGAAGAGGATCCTGAAGGTAACCTGAGGGAATCGACTACACCAGATGGAATCGGGGTGGAGTTGGGCTGAGTCGGCCCGACTCCACCCGATTTCGGTCGACTCACCCCGATTCCACCTAGCTCCATGGGTGGGTCGTTGTTCACCCCCCCAAGTCGGGTCGCCAGGGGCCGACCAGACTCAGAGTCGGCCGACTCCGCTCGAGTCGGCCGACTCTGCTCCGAGACGGCCGACTCTGCTCCGAGTCGGCCGACTTTGCCATCCATGCTTTACAGAGCCATGCATGTACCCAATTTGGCTCGCCAACATAGTCCCTGTGAAGAAGAAAAGCGGCCAAGTCCGAATCTGCATCGACTACAGAGATTTGAACAAGGCATGCCCGAAAGATGACTTCCCGGTCTCGATCACTGAAAAATATGGTCGACATGACTACGGGGCATGAAACATTATCATTCATGGACGGGTCGTCAGGATATAATCAAATCCGCATGGCCGTCGAGGACAAAATGTACACTGCATTTAGAGCCCCCAAAGGGATTTTCAATTATAAAAGAATGCCTTTCGGCTTGAAAAATGCTGGCGCCACCTATCAAAGGACCATGACCAAGATCTTTGATGAAATGATTCATGATTTGGTCGAATGTTATGTCGATGACCTGGTCGTCAAATCAAAAAGGCGGGAGAACCATCTGGAGGATCTGAGGCAGGTCTTTGAAAGGCTTCGCCAATATCAATTGAAAATGAATCCAATGAAGTGCGCCTTTGGCGTATAAAGTGGCAAGTTCCTCGGTGTTATTGTCAGATACCGGGGGATAGAAATTGACCCGGACAAAATCAAAGCTATCCGAGGACTGCCCCCACCAAGAAACATAACTGAGCTGAGGTCGCTTCAAGGTAGGCTAGCTTACGTCAGGCGATTCATCTCCAACCTCTCAAGGAGATGCGCCCCTTTTGGTAAGCTGATGAAGAAAGGAGCGCCATTTATATGGGACCAGGAATGTCAAAATGCCTTTGAACAGATCAAGGACTATCTCCTCACCCCTCCTGTATTGGGGGTGCCAATCAAAGGAAAACCACTCATTCTTTACATAGTCGCCATGGATGCTTCGCTGGGAGCCTTATTGGCTCAAATGAATGAAGAAGGCAAAGAACAACTACTATACTACTTTAACAGAAAGCTGGTGGGTCCTGAACACCGCTATCCACCCATGCAAAAGGTGTGCTTGACGTTGGTTTTTGCCGTGAAAAAGATGAGGCATTACCTACTGTCACACCAAGTGGAGCTAATATTAAAAATAGATCCACTTAAGGTCCTTTTCAATCAGCCGGTGTTGTCAGGAAGACTCGGCAAATGGGCTTTGCTCCTCATGGAGTTTGATATCAAATTCATTCCACAAAAGGCAATTAAAGGCCAGGGGATGGCTGATTTCTTGGCGGCTCATCCACTCCCAGCAGATTCTCCCCTCAACTTCCAACTCCCTGAAGAAGAAACACTTTCACCTCATCAGGAGGTGGAAGGCAGGCAGAAACTTCTCCTTAGAAAGATGAGGAGGCCCTCACCATCAATTTACCATGTTGGGAGCTTTATTTTGATGGCGCTTCCGAACAATCAAACAAGATAATGGTTCTACAGCATTTGCCTCGGGAGCCGGCATCTTCTTGGTTACTCCGCAGGGGGAATCCTCTATAACTCCTGTGCCCTCATGAAACCATGACCAATAATGAGGTGGAATATAAAGCACTAATTGTGGGGCTCCAATTGGCGCTTGAAATGAATATCAGATGCATCAAAGTCTACGGGGACTCTCAACTGATTGTCCGACAGGTCATGGAGGATTATGACGTCCGAAAACAGGAGCTAATCCCCTATCATACCATGGTGTTGAAACTCAGGGAGAGGTTCTACCTGTTTGAAATAGGCCATGTACCCAGAAGTAAGAACTCTCAGGCAGATGCCCTTGCCAAGCTAGCCTCGGCTATAAAACTCCCTCCTGAAGGAGAACTTGATATAACAGTCAGACACAGGAGGCTGATGCCCAGTATGCTTGAAGAAGAATCTGAACCAGGAACTTTAGAAGTTGACCTTCTTGAAGACGATAACGGCGCCCCAGAAGAAGATTGGCGTGAACCCATCATTAAGATAAAGAATGGTTGGCTACCCCCAGATCGAGCAGAAGGGTGCAGTTACTGCGAAGGGCGACATCCTATCCATTAATTGCTGATCAACTTTACAGGCTCGTTCATGAAAAAGATAGGTATGTCTCCTACGGTGTCTCTCCCGAAGGAGGCGAAAGCCATTATGCATAAAGTCCACTCTGGACTATGTGGCGCACATCAAGCAAGAGATAAAATGAAAATGAACATCAAATTGAAAGGGTTTTATTGGCCCACCATGTACGCGGACTGTAATCAATACTCCCGTACATATCATGAATGCCAGGCTTTTGGTACTATACCAAGGAGGCCCCCCAATTCCCTCCACCCAACGGCACCCACATGGCCGTTCGCAGAATGGGGGATGGATATTGTGGGACCATTCCCACAATCCTCTAAAGGGTATAAATTCATATTGGTTGCAACTTGCAACTGACTACTCCCGATGGGCTGAAGCTGTCCCTCTTCGGGAAGTGACAGGAGAAACAGTCGCCAGATTTGTCAAGCAACACATAATATACAGGTTTGGCACTCCCAGCAGAATCATTTCAAATAACGGCACGCTATTTAGAAACAAAAGAGTATATGCACTGATGGCCAAATTTCATATAGATTGGAGGACATCGACTGTCTACAATCCACAAGCCAATGGCTTAGCTGAAGCCTTCAACAAAACCTTGTGCAAGCTACTCGCCAAGATAGTCGGCAGCCGCAAGCGGGAGTGGGGAGAAAAGTTACATGAAACTCTCTGGGCATACCGAACAGTCTATAAAACTCCTACTAGATGTTCACCATTCTCCTTGGTATACGGAGCAGAAGCAATGATCCCAATTGAAATTGAAATGTCCTCCTATAGGATAGCTATTCATACTGGCCTACAACCTCAAGAACAAGATGAGATAGAAAGAAGGCTAGAAGAACTGTCTAACTTGGAAGGAAAAAGGTTGGAGGCCTACAAACATCTTCAAGCATACCAAGCCCAGATGACGCGAGCATATGACAAGCTAGTCAAGCTGCGCGTATTCAAGAAAGGTGACCTTGTGATGGTCAAAGAAAAGGAAGTCATGGCAGGCCGGTCAGCTGGTAAACTCCGGCCTAATTGGCATGGACCGTATGTGGTCACAGAAGCCTATGAAGGGGGTGGATATACGCTCGTCGACAACAAAGGGGAAAAACCTTTTCCTCCGTTGAACGGCAAACATTTGAAGATATACCACGCCCCAAAACATGAATTTCCAAGGCAATCCCCATAAGATACATATTTGCAAAAAAGAAAAGAGAAAAGAAAAAAAAAAAAAAGAGGGGGGGGGGGGGGCTTAAAATTGAGGTGCCCCGGCGGACTTGGCCACATTTATGATAATTGTGGCTAAGGGTAAAAAGGCCCAAAACCCGGTTGAAGTGAAAACCCGAAAGGGCGCCTCAGGCAAAAATGGGTAACCCCTCAACGTGAAAACCCGCGAGGGCGCGTTGGAAAAAGCTAAAGGGGGCCGACCTCGGCGAAAACCCGAAAGGGCGTCGAGGCCGGTAATAAAAAAAAAGGAATAAAAAAAAAGAGTGAATGAATGACCACTGAAAGGGGAATCACTATACACCCCATTTTGATGTGCACATCCCTGTCCCACCATGGCAACCATTTCCTCAATTCGGGACCATGAAGATTAGCCTGAGTCTAGAAATTCTCAACTCTAACCTAAAGGGCTTCAAACCAGAAAATCACCTGAACCTAGAAACTACGAACTTCGACCTAGCAAATCATAAAGATAGGGTTAAGCCAAAGAATTTTTCAATCCCCACAAACCCAAGCCTTTGGCCAACAAACCCTAAAGGTAGGTCAAATCTGAGAAACCTATACCCTAGATCTTTGCCAGAAAACCATTAAGATAGGTCGGGTGGGATCACAAACTCCGAATCCTCTGCTGTCAAACCATGAAAGCCAGCTCTCCGAATGCCCAAGAAAGAAACCCAGGAGTCGCATTCCAAACATGTAGATGCTAACTTTTTTTTTTTAAAAAAAATGGGACTAAAAATAGAGATGTCTCGACAGACTGGTCACTCCCCAAAGGAGACCCAAGGGCAAAAAAGCCTAGAATCCGGCTGAGGTGAAAACTCGAAAGGGCGCTTCAGGTAAAAATGGATAACCCATCAACGTGAAAACCATAAGGGCGTGTTGGAAAAAGCTAGAGGGGGCCAACTTCGGTGAAAACCTGAAAGGGCGCCGAAACTGGTAATGTGAAAAAAAAAATAAAATGAACAAAAAAATCTTTCTTGAATCCTTGGCCAACAAGCCTTTATGGCCGGCCAAATCAAAATTCAACTGGAAATCAAACTCAACTCCTTAGCCAGCAAACCACAAAGGTAGGCTAAGTCCGAAATCTGAATCAACTCCTTAGCCAGCAAACCACAAAGGTAGGCTAGGCTCGAAATCAAATCCCTCTCTTAGCCAGCAAACCACCAAGGTAGGCTAAGCCCGAAATCCGAACCCTTTCCTTAGCCAGCAAACCACAAAGGTAGGCTAAGCCCGAAATCTGAATCACTCCTTAGCCAGTAAACCACAAAGGTAGGCTAATCCCGAAATCTGAATCACTCCTTAGCCAGCAAACCACAAAGGTAGATTAAGCCCGAAATCTGAATCACTCCTTAGCCAGCAAACCACAAAGGTAGGCTAATCCCGAAATCTGAATCACTCCTTAACCAGCAAACCACAAAGGTAGGCTAAGCCCGAAATCTGAATCACTCCTTAGCCAGCAAACCACAAAGGTAGGCTATGCTTGAAATCTGAATCATTTCTTAGCCAGCAAATCATGAAGGTAGACTAAGCCCGAAATCTGAATCATTCTTTGGCCAACAAACCACCAAGGTAGGCCAAGTCAAAACCCAAAAAGTCAAACCCAGAATCCAAAAACTCCAGTTACTTCATTAAAAAAAAATGAAGAAACAGAAAAATGGGGCTTAAAATAGAGGTGCCCCGACGGACCCAAATATGTGGCATTTCATCTATTTGGGGGTAAAAATGTCGAAAACCCGGCTGAGGTGAAAACCCGAAAGGGCGCCTCAGGCAAAAAATGGGTAACCCCTCAACGTGAAAACCCGCAAGGGCGCGTTGGAAAAAGCTAGAGGGGGCCGGCTCCGGTGAAAACCAAAAGGGCGCGGGAGTTGGTAAAAAAAAAATGATGAAAAAAAAATCATCAAAGGGAAGTCTCTCTCACCTCGGAAGGGGTTGGGATTGAGTTTCCCCACAAATCTTATGATAAAGGGATATGTAAGAGTTGCCAATGACGAAAGAACCCCTAGGTTCACTTTATAAGTGGCCAAAACAGGGGTCATAACCGAGGCAACGATGATTACGTTTTCCCGCCTTCACAAGAGATGTGAGGAGACTAAGGCCCACATTGAAAAAGGATGACGAAAGACAATACAACTATCTTGTTGTCGGACTTCGAAAAATGAAATGAATCCAAGAAAGGAGGACTAAAAAAAAAGGGAAAGACAAGAAGAAGGTAGAGAAAATGTGGAGACAACCTCCGTCACTCATATTTCATTTCTATGGTCATAGAATAGGAGCCCGAGACAAGCCCTCGGGATGCCACAAAATGAAATAAGGAAATGAAATAATGAGAAAAAACAATGCCAAAAAAGAAATCTACTAGTCGATGTGCTCAAGGGGAAGGTGGTATCTGCCTCTCCAGGTCCATCACCATGGACTTCTTGGCAGCAAGCTCATGCTCAAGGGTCGACATTCTCTGATCAATCACCTCCATTTTGGCCGTGGCCTTCTTCTTGCCCTCGGCCGCCGCCGCCAAGATCGGCTTCAACTCTGTGAGCCTAATTGATGCATGCTCGATCGCCTGCTCCAATAGTCTCATTTTGTCCATAAGGACTGCTGAAGATGAAGCTAATTCTGCTCTTTCGGCCTTAACTGCTTCTGCCTCCGTGCGGGTATCGGCAATCTGGCCCTCTATCGCTGAAATGACATCTCCAAGCTGTCAAATCTGTAGGCGAATGGTCTCCTGTGTTGATTTTTCATGGAGACGCCGAACTTCTTCCCACATGGAATTTATAGCAGCCATCCACAGCTCTCGGGGAAGCCCCATCAGATGGTATGCCCTAGGCTTGTCCCCATACGGCCACGCACTTTGTCAATGGAGGGACGAAATTGGGCTTCTACTACTGTTTGAATAGACCGGACGAATGGCTCAATTAAAAACTCTATCCCCTGCTCTGAACCCGTCTGGGAATCAACGGGCCACACTATGCTGTGTGGCGGAAAGTCAGGCCTGTGTCCGATAATCGCCTCCCGCTCTGCTAAGACAGGAGTTGCGGCCTCTTGGGAAGCTAGAAAAAAAATGTCGTTTTGCTTGGAAATCAACCCCAAATCTACTGCTCCTTCCCTAAGAGTGTAATCCTCCAAAGGGCCCTTGGCATAAATGGAAAAGCCCCGGTCCACAGCAGAAATAGTCTCTCGAGTGGTAGTCCTGGGAGCAAGCTGCAGCATCTGAATGCGAGGATAGTCGGGAAGTCTGGCCCGCTCGCCCCCCCTGCCAACCGTTCTGCCAACCGTCCTCTGACCACGAGGCATCTCACGATCTGCATTGAGAAAGACAACAAAAGTCCAAGGCAGTCAAGAATTATGATGCACAAAGAAAAGGACAGATGCTGATAAATGGAGGAGCATGAAATATGATGACAATGAACAAATGAAAAAATTCCCCTAGTGAAAAGTTGAAGAAAAGACATGGGCCGCCCGCCGTTTTCCTCGACGAGGACCCTATGGGGGGTATTTGTTGAACCCAAAAATTGTTCATCATAATTTTCCCATTGAAAAAATACTTGTTTTGATATTTTTAGAACAGGTATACAGGGAGAAAATATTTATTTGGGGGCCCGAATACAAACAACTCCCCAAATTGTTTAATCTGAATTTTCGGGACAAATAAATGAAAAAAGAAAGCATTTGTTCTGATTTTTCAGATTAAATCACAGAAAATAGATTAAAAAAAAGTCTATTTTTGTGAGATTTTTGAAAAAAAAAAGCTGAAAGTGATCCCTCCAAGATGAAACGGAGCGGAAATCATTTAAACCCCGGGATTTTCAGAATAAAATTCCCCCCCAAAGAATTTTATTACACTTCTTCTAAGTGTTTGAAACAAGTAAACAGAGAAAAAAATATTTAGCTGGGGTCCCGGGTGAAAGAGAACCCATCGGGCTATTTATTCAGAATTTTCAGAATGAATAAATGAAATAAAATCATCTATTCTGATTTTTCGGAATAAATAAATACAGAAAAAATAAATATTTCTGTACATCCCAAAAATGTCGGAGGAATATTCCCCCGGACACGGCTACAGAAATCAGTCATTTCATGACGTTCCGGGACAAAATCCGACCCCCGGAAAGATATTTTTAATGCCCTGGAATATCCCGGCGGAAATCATCTTACGTGACGCGTGATATGTCATATGTGCAAAGGTTACGTCCGATATCCATGTCCGTAGAAAAAGACGGCGTGAAAATGATGTAATTCTCCCGCACAAACCGACAGTCAAGAAAAGTCTCCTTGGAACAAACCACGTGGCAAAGCAAATGGCCCACGTGGGTTATTTATAGGAGAAAGCAGAAAAAAGGACCACCGGTGAGACAACCCGGTGGTGTACACCACCGGCCAGCAAAACGCACCACCGGTGGTATACACCACCGGTGGAAGAAGCCGTGGGCCGCACCATCCGGTGGTATACACCACCGGGAATGCATACCACCGGTGGTGGAAGAAGCCGTGGGCCCCTCCATCCGGTAGTATACACCACCAGGAATGCATACTACCGGTGGTGTACACCACCGGTGGAAGAAGGCGTGGGCCCCACCATCCGGTGCTACACACCACCGGGAATGCATACCACCGGTGGTGTACACTACCGGTGGAAGAAGCTGTGGGCCCCACCATCCGGTGGTATACACCATCGGGAATGCATACTATCGGTGGTGTACACCACCGGTGGAAGAAACCCAAGTGGGCCCCATTGTCTTGGGGTATACACCACCGGGAGAGGGGAACTGATGGGCCCCACCACTGCCAGGCCGCCCAGGCTGGGCGCGCACTATGCACGCACACTGCGCACGCGCACGGGAACAGTGCGCGCGCACTGCGTGCGCATACCACCGGCCATACAGGCCGGTGGTGTACACCACTAGCCCAGCTGGCGGTGGGCCCCACCAGGGGGAATCCCGTACACCATCGGGAGAGCATCCCGGTGGTGTACACCACCGGGGGCCCTCTTTAGGGTGCGCCCCCCTTTCCAAAAAAAAAAAGCAACAAAAAAAAATGGGGGAGGGGAAAAGGCATGAAATAAATGCTTACCCAGGTGGTGTGCACACTCCGGTGGTACCCCCACCACTTGTTCAACCCCTATAAAAGGGGACCAAGCACCAAGCATCCGGCTCCAAGCAAGAAATCCACGAAATTCTGGGAGAGAAGAATGGGACAGAAGAGAGGAAGTAGGGCTGCAAACGAGTCGGGTTCGGAACCGGAAACACAGATTCCGATTCCGATAACGAAATATGATTCCGATTCCGATTCCGATAAGAATGGTTAGTTCCGATTCCGTTCCGATTCCGATAACATTACCGGAACCGAAATTTCGATAAGGTAAGGTATTTACCATAATTTTACCTTGAATTTATGATAATTTATCGGAATAACCGATACGATTCCGATTATTTTTTCAATTCCGATTCCGATAACTTATCGGAATATCCGATACCGATTCCGATAAGCTATCGGTATCATATTCCGATTCTGAAACCGATAATTTTTATCGGAATCGGGTCGGAATATCGGGTTCCGTTTACACCCCTAAGAGGAACCAGTGGAGAAGTTCAGAAATTTCCCCCTTTTTGTTTCATCTGTTCTGTGCGCTGTGCTGCCTTGCTCTGTTTCAGAAGGCTGAAGTTTGGAAGGTTGCCTTATTCTGGTTAAGGCAAGTCTATATTGGCTAGGTGGTTATTTGTAAACCAGCCTTCATGTGTTCAGAAAGTGGAATCAACGGACTATCTCCCAGGAAATCCACAATGGAAATAATACATTAAATTCCTGCGCTGAATATATGATCTGTAGCATTATTTTCTGCATAAGGAAGTCACAAAGAACCCGTATCTTTTTTATTTACATAAATGACCACAACAGGGAAACCTTCTGGATTTGATACTCCCTGGACATAAACAGGTGTCTAAATCATCTCTAAAAATTCTGGAAATCCAGAAATAATGTCTTATGGGGTGGAACATAAGAAAGATTCATAAAGTCACCCCTATTCATCAGAAAAATTACAAAATAACCCTCACATGACCAAAAATTTATAAATCAGTCCTTAGATAAGGGGTTTTTGTGAATCAGTCCCTAAATAAAGGGGAAACTCATACATCAGTCCCCATTTTAAGGGAGATTTGACAAACCAGTCCTCATTTTGAGGGAAAATTTATCAGTCCACTTTTTGGGCGAAATTGCAAATCAGTCCCTAGAAATGAGGGGAATGATGAACCAGTCCACCATCTTGGGACTAAATTGCAAATCAGTCCCTAGAAATGAGGGGAATGATGAATCAACCCACCATTTTGGGATGAAATTGCAAATCAGTCCCGAGAAACGCGGGGAATGATGAATCAGTCCACATTTTTTGGGATGCTTCACAAATCAGTCCTAATTTTGTGAGAAATGAGGCTAATTAGCCCCCAATGTGGATAAATACATTGACGAAATGGCCATAATTCCACAGGGAAAGATGAACCCGATGTGAATGGGGTCTTTCTTTTCTATAGTATGTTTTCGATAATCAGGTCTAGCCATGTATCAAAGGTGTTCGAGTTCTTCTCGATGTAAATAAAACGCCGCTTTATCGACCTGGAAGGGTCCAGTACACGACACCCAAATCGCCTGATACATGAACGAAATTTGTCTGTTTTAACAGACTGGCACGCCCGCAAAATAAATAAACATTCACAATCTATCTTTTTCTTCCAAAAGATAAAAGATTTGAAAGAATATTTTTGCGTGTCACCCAAAAACACTGACCTAGTCAATGAGCATATTTTCTTTAACATGCTTGACTTTTTAGCAATGGTTTTTTTTTTTTTTTTTTGAAAAGTGGATAGTACCACCAATATATTAAAAGGGAACAAAGAATGTACATGTATAGACCATCAAAAAGAAACCCCCAAAAAAACAGCCCTGCCCGCCTATACAATGCCATCCAGCCCTGAATGGACTACACATCTCTACCCCCATCAAGGAAAAAAGTGAGGGGTTGGCCTCATCCACATTAGAAATAATGGACGGCCATTCCCTAACTTTGCAACAAATCCCACCAAAAGGATCTTAGCAATGCTCATTCGGGTGTCTAGTATATTGAAGTCTACAATTAAGCACTCTTTGTGCTTCTGTCATAAGATGGTATTTAGTAATAAGCATATTTGGAGTGGAGTACACCGGGATTCTGATGTAAACTTGTTCACCTAATAGGTATTGCTTTATTGTGTTTAACATCTAGATTCTGTTTGGACATGCACTATTTGTCATCTTATCTCAGGCTGTCCTTATCTGAAAATGGCTGTTTATTTGCTTTAATCTCATGTTGCTGATGAGATCAGGCGGTCTCCTTGCAAATGACGTTTGCTTGAATTTTATGGAAATCTCACTCTCCTTTATTCCATGTTTTTTGTTTCTTTGTTACTTAACCTAGGGGAGCGATGGCATTTCTATATATCTATCTTCATATGAATGAATGCAGAAGAAGTAATCATTAGAAGTATGATATGGCCACCTTGCCTTTCTTTTCTGCAGATACACTATGATCATTTGGTGCTTCTTGATTATCTATTTCCAAAGACACAGGAGTTCCTTTCGTACATTATCTTTTGAGGTATTTTTTTCTTCTGTGCTTTTCTCATTGATCATGTTTAGACTAACTTAGTTGAATTGTGTGGAAAATGGTTTCAAAACTCCCTGTTGTCTACATCTCCACTTAGATAAAAGAAAAAAACAAACTATACCTGTGGTATACTACCTTTTCTTCTCTTCTGATGTGAAAGGATTTGTTCACATTTTGTGGAAAGTATTATTGCATTATTGGAGGTTATTTAACTATTTCACATACCATGATGACCATTAGCCGGAAGTTAGGCGTCTGTTTCAATGTTATGGGCCAGTGGCTAGCTTCTAATTTAGGTTAGAAAGAGGGATTTTTCTGACGAGTATTCTGCACCTTTCAAAATTTTAAACTGTCTTGGATGGTGTGACTACAGTCGTTGAGCTAGGTAGACAAGGCTAACATGTATGCATCTCGGATCTTGAAATGACATAGGGTATGGAATTGCAAAGTGCTCATAAAACCTTCAGGTGGAATCATGTTGGTGAAAATTTTCTATACCAAAATTACCAATGTAAATAATTCTTCATGACCTGTTTCTCAGTTCTACTCTTAGCTTGCCTTTGCGACTGGGACCTAATTCAATTCATCCAACAATCTCTGTTTGCTCACATTGGCTGGCATCTTAATTGGACTGGATTTCATAGGTTCTCTTTAGCTTAATCTCTAAATTTATGTGACCTGTTAAGTTTCAAATTTTATGCTTCTAGGTTCCATGCATAGGAATTCGTTAGTTGTTTGTCTCAAACCAAAGCCTAATGCCTTTAAATTCTAGAACTTGGTAGTTCCTTTCAAAGTGGAACATGATTTTACTTTGTTTGTTAACCATTCTTACATACATTGCATCAATTTTCCATATCTTGTTGAAACTGCAGAATGCTGAGGAAAACATGTTTTCTTTCTGCTTGTGATGTCTTACTTGATCATGTAATACCTTTTATTATTATATTACTTTAGGTGCATACGCCTAGTTTGCAAGTTATGGAGCTTCTTTGTGGAATTTTCCATGTGCTCTACTGAGGTTGGACAACCACACTTCAAGAGGAGAAAGCTCCGTGGGAATGGGCAGGATTCCACTGAGATGCTAGGTCATACATTTTCAACAACTGACAGTACAGATGACTCTAGGATGCTTGAAACTGGAGATGGCAAAATGAATAAACTTGACAGCAAGCAAGCATCTCCAGCAGTGGCCAAAAATCTGTTCCAAGATGCAAAGGGATGCCTTCTGTCGTTAAAAACATCTGTAGAGGACCTCCACAGGAAGAATCTTTTCCCATATCGTCCAGTGCCACTTATTCGAAGGTATGCAAACCCACGTCCAGTATGCATGTTGATTAGATCAGAGTGTCTTTTCAAGTGATACAGGGATCATATCATATTCGATCTCATCTTCCAGGCTGTGCTGAATCTGCTGATATCCTGTCTTCATTTCATGCAGCTTTACCAGATTCCAGGAATTCTGTGAAGCTGAGCAAGAAAGGGCTGATGGTCACTGAGCCATTGGCTCATTGTGATATCGGCAAGCCCTCATTTCTTGATATTGTTGGATGTGAGTAGTTCCTAAACAAAATGTCCTGTCTTGTAGGGGCCAAAGGGGACTGTTGGTATCTGAGAAATGTGCTCTCTTCACCAATGAATGGTGCTGATAAGTTTGTGGGTTGCAGCCAAAGGTAATGCATGCCTAGTGTTTTGGTGAAATCGCTGGAGGGAAGACATGAGCTGCTTTTCAGCAGTCCAAAGATGGCGAAGATTCCCAAGGCCAAGGGATTCCACTATCCAGATTATTGTATGTGCATAGCTATAATCCAATCCTCTTGCTTCTTCTATCATCCTCACTGAGAGTGTGATGCACATATCCGCAGGTCCTCTTCAGGAAAGATGGAGAGGAATAGAGGATAGCTTGGAGGTTTGTGGCCAGCCTCCGCCCAATAACTATGGGGTTGATGCATATTACTCACCGATTCTATGATCTGGTAGGCAGGCCTGAGATAAGCTCAAACAAGAATCATCATCACCGCAACCCAAAACTGTGGAAACAGAGAAAAGGGGAAATAGCGAAGGATTCCTCTATCTGCAGATATTAGACGAAGGGTCAGTAGCCTCTTGCCCATAATTTCGTTGTTCATGCTGATTCTTGCTTAGGGTTTTGGAAATAATTGATTGGAAATATCTACTCTCCTGACAGAATTGTTTTCTCAAAGCTAGGTATCCAAGAAAATAAATGTACAAAGAAACATTTTGTTAATTCAGTGGAAAGAATACTTACAAAAATTCCTGACCTCTCTGATAGCTGGATTATCTTCTAGGTCTTCTTCATGTTCTGCATTATCTTCCAATATGCATTCAAACTTTTCTTCCATATTTTTTTTCGGCCTAGTTTTCCCTTAGAACATACAAAGACATTTGTGCATAATTCTTTAGTTTTTGGATCATATCTTGTTGTCCAATTTCGGACACCAAAGCCCGCCACCTTTGCATATATTTTGTAAAACTTTTCAACTTCTTCTAAAGATTCAAATATCTTTCCCACTATTGGTTTAAATTCAGCATTTACATCTGGAATCCACAAAACTTGCTCAGTTGTACATGTTGACATTTTTATTCTCTTTTATTGTCACAAAAGTTTCCAAGCCATGCACATCTAATAAACTGAAATAAGATTTGTAGATTACAAGGGTTAAAGGAATTATAACAAAAAAGAGAAATAACATGCTTCTCGTTTAGTGCACTATTGTGCCATTTTTTTGATAAAGGGGTCAAAAGTTGATTGCCTTTTGTAAACAAATTGAAAATAATAAAGAGAAGAAAGAAGTAAAGTATGAATAGTTTATGTAAAATATATCTAAAAGAATTATAACCTCTTCGTAAAACAACATGTTTCAACTTTAGTGCGCTACTGCACTAGTTGTTGATAAAGGGGTCAAAAGTTGATCGCCTTTCATAATTAAAGTAAAAAAATAAAGAGGAGAGAGAGAGGGAAGCAAACTTGCAGAATTTGCATTGAGAAGACCTTCAAAGTAATGGCGGAGGCAGGTTCAAAGCAAGTGCTTTTGATTTTAGGGCCAGAGGTAGAGATAAGGGAAAACAAAAAATTGAAATAGGACTGGTTAGAGACGTGTATGACAGGTAAGTGGGACCCAGAGCATTAAAAGCTGTACAGGTTCACCCTTCTGTATGCTGGGAAAAGGAACAAAACTGCACATCCTTTTTCTTCCGATTCTTAGCATAAAATAGATTTCTGACAGACTACACGATCTAGATCCAAAGGTGAGTAGAAGCTGTGCGGCTAAATCGTAGTTTTTGGGTCTAGATCACGTGGTCTGTCAGTAATCTAGATTTTGTGGTCTAGATCGCATGGCTTTAAGCAGACCAACAACTACCATTTAGCTGCACAACTTTTACTTACATTTGGATCTAGATCGTGTGGTATGTCAGAAATCTGTTTAATGTTGGGAACATGGAGGAAAAGGACGTGCAATTATGTTTCTTTTTTACCCCCATGTGTGCAGAAAGAGAAGTAAACTTGTGTAGCTTTTAATGCTCTGTGTCCCACTTATCTGCCATACATGTCTCTAACTTGTCTTGTTTTATATATTTTATATTTTATTTTTTATTTCCTATCTCTATTCTCCCTACACTAGCACCTTCGTACCTCCTGCCGGCCTTAAAATCAAGAACACTTGTTGTGAACCTGCCTCCACCATTACTTTGAAGGTCTTCTCCAAGCAAATTCTACAGGTTTGCTTCCCTCCCTCTTCTTATTTTTGTTACTTCAACTATAAAAGGCAATCAACTTTTGATTCTTTTATCAACAAATAGCGCAGTGGCGCACTAAAGTTGGAATATGTTGCTTTGCTAGTTAAATTTTACATAAAATATTCATAGTTTGTTTCTTTCTTCTCTTTATTATTTTCAATTGCTTACAAAAAGTGATCAACTTTTGGCCCATTTATCAAAAAATGGCACAATAGTGTACTAAATGAGAAGCATGTTATTTTCTCTTTTTGTTATTATCCCTTCTAATTTACAAATCTTATTTTATTTTATTAGATGCACATCGCATGGAAACTTTTGTGACAATAGAAGAGAATAAAAATGTCAACATGTACAACTGAACAACTTTATGGATTCCATATGTAAATGCAAAATTTAAACCAATGGTGGGAAAGATATTTGAATTTTTAGAAGTTGAAAAGTTCTACAAAATATATGCAAAATTGGCGGGCTTTGGTGTCCGAAATTGGACAATAAGGTAAGTGCACGAGGCTCCCATCAACGTGGGGTTTGGGGAAGGGACGATGTATGTAGTTTTATCTCGACAAGTCAAGAGGTTGTTTCAGGTTTCGAACCCCTGACCTCTAGACCACGTAGGGTCAACCTTATCGTTGCTCCTAACTAGGCCCGCCTTTCACCGAAATTGGACAACAAGGTATGATCCAAAAACTAGAGAATTATGCACAAAAATCTTTGTATGTTCTAAGGGAGGGAAAACTAGGCCTAGAAAAATACGGAAGAAAAGTTTGAATGCATATCGGAAGATAATGCAGAACATGAAGACCTAGAGGCATGCTCTAATTTGTTGGGGTGTGCAAGGTGAAGTGTAGATGCAAGAAAAGATGGCGGAATCATCCAATATTGAGAGAAAATTACAAGGCATGTGTAAAAATTGATAAAGAGGATGATGGAAAATGGAAAGTTATTTCCTCGAAGGTCACAGTCATGAATTAACTACTCCGTCTAAGACTCATTTGCATAGATCACATAGAGAGGTCACATTGGTGCAGAGAAGGTTGATAAACACATTTAGTGAGGCAAACATATGCACATCCTAGATGTACTCTAGTAATTGAAATTAAAGCAGGACAAGAAAATGTTGGATACTTAGAGAAGGATATATGTAATATTCAAACGAATGATAGGGAAGAAAAGAACTATTGTGATGCAAAATTGTTGATTGAACATTTTTTAGAATTGAAAGAAATAAACGAGTCATTTTTTTTATGCTGATGAGCTGGATGAAGGAAATAAGTTGAAACATTATTTTTGGGCCGATGGATTATCCAGAAAGAACTATCATCACTACTCAGATATAGTGACATTTGATACAACATGTGGTACAAATGTGTGCTCTAATACTATTTGCTCCATTCACAGGAGTGAACAACCATAGACAATGATGTCTCGTTGTGGCTTCCTTAGAGATGAGAAGATTGAATCATTTGTATGGCTTTTTCAAAACAATTTAGAAGCTATGTCTGGAGTATGCCCTATATCTATCATCACTGATCAAGACCCTACAATGAGAGCTGCAATAGCTTTTATATTTCCAACAACCTACCACAGACATATTCTGAAGAAAGAGACTAACAAGTTAGGTGCTACAACATTTAAGCCAGCATTTCAAAAACCATTTTATAAATGCATTTGGAAGTAAACATCAGTAGAGAAATTTGAGTCAGCATGGGAAAAATTAATGGTTGAGAATGGGCTACAAAATAACTCTTGGATTCAAGATTTATATGAGATACGTGAAAAATGGGTTCCAACATTTTCTAAAGAAAAATTTTCAGCAGGAATTAAAAGTACACAATGTAGTGAAACAACGAATTCTTTTTATTCAAAATATGTTAGCAAGCAACATACATTGACGGAGTTTATTATTTGCTTTGAGAGAGCAATAAAACAGCAATGAAGTTTAGAAACAAATGTATATATTGGAACACACTTCTCCCAAATTGACAACTCCCTTGAATGTGGAGAGACAAATGGATAAGATCTATCCAAGATAAATTTTTAAGAGGGTCCAAAGTTGAACTTTCTAAGAGCTTGCTTTGTTTCTCATCAGGAATCAAAATTGAGAAGTAATTTCAATATTTTAGTGTGGGGTTACCTCAAGATAAAGAATCAAGTGTTGTGGAATATGATACCTTGCATAGAAAAGTCAAATGCAGCTGCAAAAAGTTCGGATCAGAGGGTATACCATGTTATCACTTATTTTACATTTTGAGAATGAACGAAGGTGATATATTTTATCTCCTCATTATATTTCAAATACATGGATAAAGTTCCAAATAGAATATCGGATACAAATAAGGACTCTAACCTTAGGAGTACATCTCCTAATCTACCCTTCCGCTGTCCGATCTATATGGAACCGATTAATAAGTTTGTGGCTATATAAATTGTCCTTCTTCTTTAATCTTGGATAGTCTGATTTTATGTGTCTGGATTGCTTGCATTCATAGTAAATAGGTTCCCTTATTTTGCCTTTCTTTCTTTCTTTCTTTTTTTTTTTAACAAAGGAAGAGTTCTGTGTTAACATGTGAACCTTTGCTCTTGAAAAGTGATTATAGGGGCGGCAAGAGGTACGAAGGTGTTGGTGGTGCAGGGAGAATAGAGAGAGAGGAAATTTAATAAAATAATAAAAAATAATAAATACATATATTTTAAAAATAATTGCAAAAGTAGTTATAAATGATAGGCTCCCACGACCCCGGTTTTCTGATGGGTTACAATAATATTGATATTGTCTATATCGACATTAGTTTGGAGATAGCTTCTCACTCAGTGTTTGTGCCCAAGACAAACTCTCACTGTGTGTGTTCAAGATAAAGTAATGTCCATGTTGACAACGTAGATATTGTTGTCACAAAAATGAGACCGTGGACCAAGTCTATCCATTCGTGATTATTTTTATAATTACTTTTAAAATATATTTTTTGTTTAATATTTTTTATTATTTTGATAAATTTTCTTAGAGATAGAAAAGAAAAAAAAACTGAAACAAATTAGAGATATGTACGGCAGGTCAATGAGGCATTGGGTATTAAAAGTTATACAAGTTAAATGGTTAATGTCCGCTTGGGGGTACTACCTGCCCTGGCATAGAAAGTGGGCTCTTATAGTCAGCTTGTGTTGCGGGGGCCATCCTCTGTGTCTGCATCACTGCATGTAGGGAGCGGATAGCGCCCCCAAGCGGGCAAGAAGTAGTTCTCATACCGGTTTATTTCTCCTCATGTAACCATGGAGGTAAAAAAGTAACAAATTGTACCTTCTTTTCTTTCCGGTTCCCAGCATTAAATAAATCTAGTTCCAAGGATGAGTAAAAGTTGTGCAGTTAAATTATAGTTAATGGGTCTACCGTACTCTATCATTTCTCTCTCTCTCTCTCTCTATTATAATATAGCATGAAAAGAATTAAGGATATTTATGTTATTAGTTTAATTGTATGAATGCCATATGACAATTGGAAGGAATGTGGACGGGTTACATTTTAACATGAGTGTGCATACGATAATTTCAAAATATAGAGATATATAATAGAATACAAGATTGAGGGTAATATCATGGTTGGACGTTGTGGCTGAGCTATCGCTAGATCAAGCACGGTCGGGTCATTTTATTGAGATGATTTAGACGTGCCGGCCAGGCATGTTACGACATGGTGCAGATCGGCACGCGTTGGTTTGCACCAATACGTGGACCTGATTGGACTGCAGCGGTCCGGTCATCCCGCCTTTCCCACGCACGTGACGAACGTTGTTGTTGTTGTTTTTTTTTTAATTATTCCCCCCCCCCCCTTCAACCCGTGAAGTCCACTGTTTTTTTTTTGTTTTATTCCCTCCCTTTCCCCTTTAACCGTGACACTCTAGTAGCTCATTTGTTTTGTTTTGTTTTGTTTTTAATTTTCTTCTTTAACCTTGACAGCCACCCACAACAGTACAGACTGTACATGAATTTTTTTTCCTTTTTCTTCTTTAACCGGAGACAGAAGTTCACGCGCACACAGTGGTTTTTTTTTAACATTTTTCCCGTTTTTCTCTTTATAACGAGCACCCTCCCACTTCACATCATTCCCACATCCTCCCAACCTGAGAGGTCTGCTTCCTCCTCTCTTCTTCCCTCTCACCATTGTTATGTGATTTATTTTATTTTATTTTTCAGATTTAGGTCTTAAGTAGTAGACCTTCACCCTTCTCAACTTCAGATTGAAAGTTTTTTGAGGGAAAGTGCCCCTCTTGAAGGTATGTATCATACCCTAAATCCACTTCTATTTTTTCATTTCAATATATTTATGTCAACTTGTTAAAGCATGCTAATGATATTGTCCGATAGCAAGTGTAACTTTAAAGATGTCTTCACGAGGACATAGTGATGATATTAGGTGGCAACATGGGAGAACACTTGAGGGAAAAGACATTAGTTTCACACAATTATTATTCTATATAGCTCCGTGAGAGAGGTGTCTCCCGCTTAAAGAAACACCGGTAGGAGATAAGGGTGCAAAATATAGTGAAGTAATCGGTTGTCCGAACGTGTCCTATGATGTTAAGATTACGATGTCACAACATTTGGGGCAAGTTAGGGTAGAGAAGAGGATGCAGAGGCATGTTACATTAGAATATGATGAATGAGGATCCCAAGATGAACAATAGCTCCCATCCCAAGTCCCTGGTATCCATGTCACAGTTCGAGATCCATTCGGCAAAGACTTACAATGAGCTCTACATGAGACCGGGCCGAGGCATGGGCGAGGGGTGACTCAGAAGCATATGTTTGTGATGATACAGTCTCATCCTCATGTCCTTCCAGACCGCAAGGTCTTCATTGTTATTACACCGATCCTTCTCCGCATTCAACCTCTTCCTACCCCAAAGGAAGAGGAACATGGGTCTAGATATGTAGGAAATTGACCCCTATGCCTTTCAGAGGGAGCATGGAAAGCAAACCCGAATTAAAGTCTCTTTGTAGAGTGAAGGGCCGAGATGGCAGTTGGGTAGAGCTATTGCCAAATTTTGACATCATTCATGATTAGCTTTTAATGCAACCAATATTCTATAGTACAAGCCAATGGTGCAAGAGATCTAGAATCTTGGAAAGTATGTACAACATCCTACAACAAAGGAGCTTGCTGGTGTTTATCTAGATGCAGAGGTTGAATAATTGAAAACTTACATTGTCTCATTCGAGAAAAAAATGGCAAAGTATGACATCATTCTTATGTGTGATGGATAGTCGGGCACCACAAAAGGTAGTCTTATAAACTTTCTAGTTTACTGTGATTGGCAGGTCTTCTATCACAAGTCCGTGGATGTTTCTAACCATATTCATAACCATCAATACATTTTGCAGCTTATGGAGCAGATGGTGGCAGAGATTGGTGAGGAATACATTGTGCAGGTGGTGATAGATAATGACTCAAACTACAAGAAGGCAAAGGAAAAATTGATGAAGGCACATCCTCACATTTTTTGGACCCCTTGTGTAGCACATTGTGTTGACTTAATTTTGAAAGAAATTGATCAACTTCACCAGGTAATTTTTAAGTTATATGTAAATTTCTGACAGCTTCAAACATAGGTATAAAAATAATATTTTATGAATATGCAGGTTAAGCAAGTCGTTGAAGTAGCATAGAACATTGCACGACACATCTATAATCATATCCTTGTGCTGTGATGGATGCGAGATTTCTGTGGTGGTGAGATATTGAGGCCTGTCATTACATATTTTGTGACAAATTTCATTGCATTAGATAGTCTCTTGAAACATAGAGATGGATTGAAGCAAATGTTCAGAAGTGACCAATGGCTATCCTCCAATTCGCGACTTCACGCAATGGCCAAGAGGTGGAGGGCTCGGTAAATAGCTCAATTTTTTTGTCGAGAATTAGCAAAATTGTGCAGATGACTGAACCCCTTTATGTGGTCCTAAGACCTGTGGATGGTGATAAGACATTAATAATGGGGTTAGTGTATACAAAACTGGAGGTTGCTAAGAAGCGTATAATTATAACATCATCCAAATATGCCCAAATATTCATCGACATCGTCAAAGATAGGTGGGATTGCCAAATAAGTAGAGATTTACATTTGGCAGGTTAATAAATATACCCCTATGTCTATAATATTCTACAATTATCATGTATTGACATTCATTATATTAATTTGGAGCATATTATCTCCATCCTGGATTCCAACACGAGCATGAGCTTGCATATTGAGACGATTTGTTGGGTGCAATAATATCAATGGTGAATAGGATGTTGAAGGGATGGCCCCTAGATCAAGCTTATACAACAAAGCCTTGCTTGATCCGAGGCGCGAACTTAGAGAGAAAAGAATGGAGCTATAAAACTACTCTCTCAGAAACAACAAGCACTAAAAAAAAATAAAAAATGAAGTAAAGCTTCAGGAGAGCTCATAGCGGATCAGCTTGGAGTGAGGGTGCACTTCTCTTCTAATGTGAATGGTGGTGAAGATCTCTGTGTGTATGCTTGTCACTCTTGGTTGGTGTGTAGTTCTTCACAGCCATCATCTTCTTTATAAGCACTTCTGCTTTCTTCAGATGTATTCGTTGAAGTATCCATTGTTCTCATTTCTTAATGCTCGTTTCCATGTAGTCGCAACAAGTCTTACATTGTAGAAACATGCGATTACCGGAAACCTGGAGACATTAAATGCTAAGAGAGAGAAAAGTCATAAGACAACTTTTGTAACACCCCTAAAATTCAGAAATTATAAAATTAGAAATAAATCGAAAAAGATAATTCAATATTTGTGAAATAGCAAAAATGCAGGTGCCACTATCGTACATACAAAAAAAAAATAATTAGAAAATTTCATAAAAACTATAGTTCAACTCTAAATAATGCTCCCTAATGACCCCTGAAGAAATTCGTGCAAAGAAAAATCGGATGGTCCAAGTTTAAGGCATTTTGCGACTGAGTATCGTAATCAGAGAATAAGTCAAAAAATCATTATCACACATACTTAGATGAGTCAAACAATTAAATAAAAATCATAGATGGACTTTAAATAATATCCTCTAATGATCTATCAAGAAATTTGGGTCAATAAAAGTCACTTGAGGTATATTTAAGAGTTAGTGTGACTTATTATCATAATTAGGAAATAAGTTGGACAACCCATTATCAGGTGTATAAAATGAGATCATAAATTAAATGAGAAATTTATGGTGGACTCCAAACAATATGTGGGGATAGTTCATAAAAGAAATCAGATCAATGGACAACGTATGACCCATGAACAAATTCAAGTATGAAATTAGTAAATAAATAACTTCCGTATTATCAGAATGATAGAACTTACGTACCACTATCGTACGTGAGAAAACACATCGAAAAATTTCGTAAAAATTATAAACCAACCCCAAATATTATCCCTAAGCGTTCCACGAAGGAATTCGTGCAACGAAAAATCTGATTAGCCGAGTATATGTCACACGTGACCAAGTTACCCGAATTAGGAAACTAAGTCGGAAAATTGTTAACGCAGAAAAATAACCCGACCATAAATTAAATAAACTTGTTGGAGAGACTTCCAACATCATGTATTAATAACCCATTAACAAGATTGGGCCAATAGAGCACATTTGGCCCGAGGATAAAAATTGGGACAAGAAAATACCCAGAAATTTGTGTATGTAATTATGCAATAATTAGGGAGGGTAATTTAGGGTTAAAATTAGGGTAATTAGTCATGTAAGGTAAGCCAAAATTGGACCCAATCCTAAGAGGTGGTTTCCTAAACCTTTGCTACCTCATTTGGGTGAGAGAATTCCAGATTTTGGAAAGTAGGAAGCAGAATTCACAGCCCCCTTTCCTAGTCCCTTAGGACATGAAATAGAACCCTAAAACTATAAGAACTCCTCACAAAATGTTTAGGGAAGGGTTAGCAACAAGTTGGGGTCGTGAGCAGCAAGTTTGGGGCGTTGGAGGAGTGGAGAACGGCTGGGGAAAACGTGGTCTTCCTCAACCTCGCTCTACATCGACCCAAGAACCTGTAGGGAGTTCTTAGTATTCAAAGGTAGGTGTTCTCGGGCCAAAATTAAAGAAAACCAACACCATCATGTAGATCTTCGAGTCTAGGTTCATTTGTACTTGATTTGACTAATTTTCATTGAGTATACATTGTGTATTAGTAGTTTTCCCTAAGTCGCACACAGTTAGGGCTTTTTTCCGTTCTTCTTATCATGCATGTGATTCAAGACCGAATTAGACTAAATACCCAACATCAAAGTTCTTCTAATAGTAGTCACGATCATCTTTTATGTTGGACGTTTTGTCTAAAAGTCTTTAATTAGAGAGTTATAAGCGTAGTAAGAGAGTCGCTGCATGATAGTGCGATTTCGGACTGCACTTAGATTTATGTTCTTCCTGTTTTTCACGCGGTTCAAGACCGAATTAGGTCAAGTCCCCAACATAAACGTTCTTCCACTAGTCGTTATGGTCATCTTTTATGTTGAACGTTTTGTCTAAATGTCATTAATTAGAGAGTTACAAGCTTAGTAATAGAGTTGCTGTATGATACTACGTTTTCAGATTGCACTTAACTGTACGTTCTTCATGTTTTCACAAGATTAGAGACCGAATTAGGTCAAGCCACCAACATCAAAGTTCTTCTACTAGTCGTTCTAGTCATCTTTCATGTTACACGTTTTGTCTAAATATCAGTAGATCTCAAGTTACGGGCCTGACATATAAGTCGCAATGAAGTCACGTATGTTTAGGGCTTTCTTACGTTTTTCCTATGTTACACGCCATTATAGACTGAATCAGATCAAACCCTCAACACAAAAGTTCTTCCAATAAATGTCCTCGACATTTTGCATGTTTAGAGTTTTATCTAAATGTTAGTAGATAGAGAGATGTAGGCGTTGCATGAATAACGCACCTGATTACTGTGTTTGTCTAAATGTCAGCATGTTTAGTTGTTGGGTCTGTTAGCATGTTGCATCATGTTACATAGTATGCATGGACCTAAAAGTAATCAACCCATGTGAAAATGGTAATGAACATGAATATGATTCTAATGTATGATATGTGATTTTCTCTTATGAACATCGACTATTATCTTGTGATCTAGCTGGTTATGAAATTGAAATGATAAGAATTTGATGTGAATATGTGGATGAATACATGTTAGTATGGACTCGTTAGTTAAGTTGCTATCATGATTTGTATATAAGTTTTCTTTAGCTATATGCTTTCCGATGGTTAAATTATTTGTTCATAACTTGCATACATGGAAAGATCTGTGACACGTCACTTACACCTTTGCACGAATAGGCACACCCTTCTTGGGGAATTGAGAGCTCTCTGTCAGTCATTCCGAATCGGCAAGACTAGCGATCTTTTCCTTAAGACCTCCGTAAGTCTCCGCTCTCTATGGATTCCCACATAAAGGCCGAGCTGGTTGTACCATGAAGTACCCTGGAGATAGAGAGCACATGTTCCGCATACGATCTGTCATTAGTCATCCTCATGTCAAGACACTAACGAATTATGAAACATAAGATACATCGGTATACTGCCCTTTTGTTCTCTTGAGCTATTGTCATACCTCGACTCTATGATGATCGTGTTCTTATTATATTGAGCTTATTATTGAAACTCTGTGGTCATAATATGAATATGTTTGTTCGGCACAATTTGGGACTTCGGTCTATTTGACTAATGCCTGTGCAATAGAGGCCCTATCTGGTCCTGGGGAGGAGCGCCCCAACGTACTTATTAACCGCGTGAGTATGGACTTTTGGTGCTTGGCATAGCACAAACAAATAAGCAAGATTTGTGGGAACGTGCCTTCGTTTGACATGATATGTTTGATATGATAAGTCTATTCATGTGAATACATGAGATCTGTATGAATATGACCAATTCATTTTGATATGATTCTACTTTTGAACTACCTGTCCATTGTATATGCAATTCGATATTTGATTTGATATGTCATCCGTTCTATTCCTCTATTCAACTTGTTAGAAAAGCATGCATTGTGATCATGTTCATGTGCATATCTACCTATTTAAAATGTTAATCATGTATATTAGTGCCCGCACAATATTGAGATATAAATCCTAATGAGCTAGTTCGCTCACCCCTATCATCTTGTCCTTTTCAGGTAGTGATGAGGAACCAGAGGAGTCAGTTGGGGCAGGGCAAGAGTGATGAGCACCCGCCATATGAGGAGTTGATAGTCTAGGAATAGTTATTTGAGTAGTCGATGTAATAGTGAAACATTTTTATTTGAATAATGGGCCCTTTGATTGGCTCGATTGATGTAAGGTTTTTAATTAGTTGAATGAGTGGAATGAGTACTTTTATGACAATATTATAGTTTCCACTATGTTATTATATTCAATTGTGACTCTGTGCTATTCAACTGTGGTACGTCTATTTGTATCGTTCATGCATCCCGGTATTTATTCCGCTGCCAAATATCGGGGAGTGACAACTTTTGTGTAAGTCAACTTCCGCTAGCTGGAACCGTGAGATGCATTTCCAGAAAGATAAGTTCCTTCTGTCATCTTGTAAAATGTTACAAGACTTTGCATGAAAATAATAGTTAGTCAAAAAGTCATGTTGCATGGGAACTATATCCAGCAACAGACTATGCATATGAAGATAATTTTAAATGTTTATGTATAAGAGATATTCAACGGAGGGCGGGAGATTTGAAATTCACAGTTTCAAACACTATGGTTTAAAACAAGTCTATGAATAATTTAATCATAGTATCAAAGATTTTTCAGAGATATCCTTGATTAGAAATATGCATGGTTAAATGATTTCTTCAAGTATAATAGCTTGATATAAAATGATATTGAAAACACGGTCATATAAAGTTTATTCATAATCTTTCTTGATCAACAAAATAAAGATGATCGTTAAGATAAAGATGATCAGGGTATTAACGATAATCTATATAGAACAATAGTCAAAATGGAGGAAACAATCGATATGACGATGTCAGATGATAACATTCAATATTTTACAAAGCAATCGATATTTTATAAGGTCAATCGGTATGACAATTGATGTGAAACTTTGACTATAGAGAAGTTAGAGTAAGATCAATCAATTGATACAACAATCGATAAACTACAAGACAATCGATGATGGAAATGGTTAGCAATCGATATAATGTTCATTAATCGATTGGATGTTCATCAATCAATCAATACAGCAATCGATAAGCTACAAGACGATCGTGATGGAAATGGTCAACAATCGATAGAATGTTCATCAATCGATAAAATGTTCATCAATTGATAAAATGTTCATCAATCGATAAAATGTTCATTAATCGATATATACTTCGACTTCTTGGAAGTCAGAGTAAACCAGCAATCGATACATGATAACATCAATCGATATTGAAATGATCGATTGGTCAAGGAAACAACATAAATGGTCGAAGTGAAACTTTGGATATGACGAAGTGTAACTTTGGATATGACGAAGTGGAACTTCGTATAAAACGAAGTGGGACTTCATATAAAATAGATCAAAATGCTATTAGTCGAATTGAAGCTTCGGATATGATGAAGTGAACTTCGTATATGACGAAGTGAACTTCGGATGAACAGAAAATAATGTTGTCGGTCGAGGGTGAAACTCACAGTCAGTCGAAGTGAACTTTGTATAGAACTTCAGATATGACGAAGTTAGCTTCATATATGATGAAGTTGGACTTCGACTGATCACGACCAAAAACATGCATGACGAAGTGCCAACTTCGGATATGATGAAGTGGACTTCGGATATGACGAAACTAGCTTCGTATATGACGAAGTAAGCTTTGACTTAACAAGAAGCAAAACATGCATGACTTCGATTAAAACTATGAAAGAGTTATCAGTGATGTAAATCATGAACTTATGAATGAAAATATTAAATGACAACAAAGGCTTACAAGAATTTTGAACACCATCTAGTGGACTTAGAAATTCTTGGAATACTTACAATGGGGATCCTTGAAGTATTATTTATTTCCTTTGAATTTCCTATTGACAGACTTAACCAAAATGATATTAAGGTAAAACACATTAGGTATTCTGAAATGTAGAAATATTTTGATAAGTTTTGTTATCACAAAAATATATAGTCATGGAGATAAAGGAGTCAACAATCTCCCCTTTTTTGGTGATGATAAAACTAACCAAAATCATAATGCTCAAAAAATAATATGATGATATTTATTCAGAGTATGTATGTATTTCAGAGTATTTCTTCCCCTTTTTGTCAATGACCAAAAAGGAAGGTCTGGGGAAAGGAATGATTGAGCCAAAAAGAAAGGTATGGAGAAGGATTAATGAAGTCTCCCCCTTAGTCCAAGGCTTCCCCTCAGTTCAAGGCTCCCCTGTAGCTTAGACCAATTTAAGAGATAAAAGAGTTTAATGTAGGGAACTTGGTCAAAAGAGTAGAGCAAAAAATGACCCACAAAATAATAGTGAGAATTAAGTGTGGGATCAAATAAAGAGAATAGACAATTCAACATGATGATGATACATTCAACCTGTATGAAGGATGTGTCGACCTGAGTGAAGGGTGTTGATAGAGCATGAAGGATTTGTCGACCTAAGTGAAGAGTGTGTCGACGGAGCATGAAGGTTGTGTCGACTTGAGTGAAGAGTGTGTCGACACAATCATGAAATACAAGAAATTTTGTAGTCAATGACTACAAGAAATGTAGTGATAAGGAGTCAAGCATTATTCCAAGGAACTCTGAAAGATTAGTTTTCTTCAATAATTGCAGAAATACATCTTTTACAAATTATACATGTTGTAACACTCCAAAAATTTTATTTATTTTAAAAATTAGAAAAATGTGAAGATTTTGATTGTTAAATATAACTACTATCATGAGATGTAATTAACTCTAATTTAAGATTATTTTGTACTAATAAATGTTATTCCAGTATCGTATTCAGAGGTGTGCACTCCGATAGGGCGACACTAAAATTTTGTAACGAAATTAAATTTCGAGAAGACCATAATTTCTAGAAAAATGTGTTGATATCAGAAATATAAATATCCGAATTGTTGACGCACGGATTTCAAGATTAAGTTGACGCAACTATTTTCTGGACAATTTTTGCTGGGTGAAAATTAAATTCTAAAAATTAAACTAAAATAACCATAATTTGTAAAACCTTTTAATTAGCTTATGGTTGAAGTTTCAACTTGAATGGACACTATTTGAGTATAAAAATATAAGAATATTTGGGCCAGCTGAATTATGGCTTAATTACGGTAACCATTTTCTGGAATAATTCTTGCTTACGTAAGGTGGGCTACGTAAGGCTTATTTCACCTAGGATAAGATGCCTGCACATGTTACCATACGTGTAAGTGGGGGATCATGCATGGTTAACATGGCCATGGGTGGGTAAGAGGAGTCTTACGGCTTCACATGTTAGGCTACGTGCCAACATGCATGGGAACCTGGGAGGTTATAAAAACCACCATTGAACCCATCGTGTGGATCTTTTCCACCTTATGCCCAGTCTCCTTGCTGCTGCTCCTGTCGTAGCTACTGTTGCTACAACTCCTGCCGTTGCAACTCTTATGGTTGCTACTGCTACAACTGCTCCTGCTGCTGCTGTTGGAGCTGTTGCTGCTACTTGTCGTGGCTGCCACAACAAGTCTTCTTCTTCCCTGCTACTGTGACTCCTTCGTTGAGGAGAAGAAGGACCATCATCCTTTCCCAGTCAGGTAGGTTCCTCCCTACGACTCTTCTTTCATTTCTTGTTTCATGCTTGTGGTCTCTCCATTTGTATAAACCCATATTTACTATTGGTTCCATATTCTATAGAACTCACCTTCCTTTGGTTTCCTTCTTCTATTAAAATCTTTGAGACCATCTATTTCAGTATTATCTTGATTTGAATTCAGTAAAGCTAATATGAGTGTCTTTCTCTCTCACTGTGTTCATGCCTTTAGTGAAGTTCACGTCTTTGGTTATTGATACATGTATTTGATATGACTTTCCTTCCAAATTCGAGAAAGATTCTCATGAAGGATTTGTGTAAGCAATTTTCTTTCTTCCAGAAGTCTTTCCATGCTATCCATACCATAAAGACCTCGTCTTTTTGTTCTCGCCTTCCTCTCATACTGAAGAACTCCATGTTTAAGTGTTTGACCATGTCCACACTTACCTCTGATTCTGGAAACATCTTTAGAATTGTTCTTCTATTCCTTGTAATCATGTTTAGCTAATACTCGTGTTAGGTCCAAGCATGTTTGTAGAAATCTTCCTATTAGTTACAAGAGAATGTGGTTTGGAAGAGTTATGTTTCCAGTATATCATCTTGTCATAGGTGTCCATGCCACAATATATTCCTGTTGTTCTACTTGTTTCCCTCATGTAAAGTAGCGTTTAGAACTGGAAACAAGACCCTTTTGATGTTGTCAATCATGTAAGGATTCATAGAAACACTTGGTAGAATTTTCTGTGGTAGTTTTACCACATTCCTGGAAGTTTAGATCACACATGTCGACAGCTAGCACTTACCTGTCGACAGGGTTCTTGCTTCCAGAACCCAAACAATGCAAAAATCAGCAGTAGCTGTCGACAGATGTTCCTCACCTATCGACAGTCGACTCTGGTCTGTCGACAGATAGTGCTCAGACCCCAGAAACTGGTTCTGGGAGGACAGTAGCTGTCGACAGCCACTTCCTGGCTGTCGACATACACCTGTCTCATGTGTTTAAATTGATCTATTTCATGTCTAATCAAGGGTAAGACACTTTGGTATTAACTCAACTAGTTATTTCACTTATTCCCTTGGACTCCAACTACTGTATCTCTGAGAAAGATCATGCAAATGTCATCCATATTCCATTAAGGATTGTCTTTGAATACCTCAAATATATTTGATTCCTACATGTCTACAACCTTCCGTAGATTTTAGTATTGAATCTTGAATCTTTGTTCTATGAGAGATCTTGAGTACTTGTGTACCCCCACTTGAATCTTTTACAAGAATAAAATGATGTGGACAATTTGGGGATCTTCATTATGTTGAGTTTCAATTACTATATCACTAAGAGGAATCATTCATTTGCCTTTCATATCCTACTTTGGATTATTCTTAGACATCCTAAATTATCTTGATTCTTATACCTTTCGAATATCTTGGAACATTCACTTCCAGAACCCCACTACCTGTAAAAATGCTTGACTCTTGATGAGTGCCCAAGTACCATGTATGTATATCAGGATTGGAAATGGGATGACGGACTTATGGTCTTCAGACTCTCTCTTGATTTAATGCCAGTGCAAATGAGGCAGATCCAGTCTCAGGAGGAGCACCTGAATATGTTTAATCTGCGCAGAGTGGTATGGATCTCCAGGGTGTTTGGCATGACACCACTACAAGCTAGATTGGTTGACATTTCCATGAATTATGTTGAAACATGTTTGTTTATTGCTTGCTTGAGGAGTGGACAGGATATCTCTACACATACACTTTCTTTATTTCTTCTGAATTATTGGTTATATATACACTCATGCTTTGCTATTTCATTGATGGACACCTTGTGTCAGTTCATTGGCATGTTACTTCCTGCTTGTTACTGTTTAATATCATGATTCACTTCATCTATGATCTGATTATATCTTTTTTCTATTTCTTGTACTCAGTCCTTATTACCTTCTTGTACCCCATTTATCCTTTTCATGTAAATTTTTATATTCCTGATTTTGGAGGATAAATCCTACTGGGCAAGAGTGCTCATACCTACTTTTTCTCAGATATCTACAGTTTTAGAAGACGGGACATCGGGATTTATGTGCTGAGAGATCAACCTTTGCGGCATCTACCTTTGAAGTTGTAAATTGAGAATCATGTAATACTTGTAGAGTGACAGTTAATTATTTTTATTTAGTGAAGCCCCGAGCAATTTTCTGCTTAATTAGTTCAAAATTTACTCTTGATTTCTTATTCGTTCACATTTCGACATTTGTAGATATATTAAGTGTCGGGACGTGACACATGCCCAACTCTCATTGGAGAGAAGTAAACCTCTCTTCAGGAAGGGCTTTTGTAAAGATGTCTGCCAACTGATTTTTAGTGTCTATAAATGAAATACTAATATTACCATTGCTACATGATCTCTAATAAAATGATACCTAATCTCAATATATTTAGTTCTTGAATGCTGTACTGAATTCTTTGTGAGATTGATTGCACTGGTGTTGTCACATAACATGGGTGCAGATTTGATGTTTAATCTATAGTCCTCCAATTGTTGTTTAATCCACAGTAGTTGAGTGCAGCAACTTCCATCAGCAACATATTCAGCTTCAGTTGTTGACAAAGCCACAGAGTTCTGCTTTCTTGAGGACCAGGAGATTAAATACCTTGCAAGAAACTGACAGGAATCACTGGTGCTTTTTCTATCTACTTTGCATCCAACATAATCAGCATCAATATAACCAATTAAATGCATCTTGAATGATCTTGGATATCATAGACCTAATTCACATGTATGTGTTAAATACCTAAAAATCTTTTTAACTGAAATTAAATGGGATTCTTTAGGATCTGCTTGGTACCTAGCACTCATGCATACATTAAATAAAATGTCTGGTCTAGTAGCAGTTAAGTATAGTAAAGAACCAATCATACCTTTGCAAGATTTCTAATCTACTTTCTGACCTTGAAGATCACTGTCTAACCTAGTGGAAGTGCTCATAGGAGTGGTTATATGTTCGCTTGTCAAAACCAAACTTTTTTAGCAAGTCCTTATGTATTTGGTCTGATTAATGTGGGTTCCCTCCTTGTCTTGTTTGATTTGAGTCCAACTAAGTAAGTCAATTTCTCCATCAAACTCATCTTGAATTCTTCATGCATTAATTTTTCAAAGTACTTGCAAATAGATTCATCAATAGCTCCGAAAATGATATCATCACATAAATTTGCACAATTAAGGTATTCTTAAAGCATGATTTAATAAACAAAGTGCTATATACTTTTCCCCTTGTAAAACCATGTTTTAAAAGAAATGCACTTAGTTATCATATAGTGACTTATGCAATTTGAAAACATAATTAGGTTGGTCTATATCTTCAAAGCTAGGATGTTGTTCAATATAGACTTCCTCTTTTATAAAACTATTTAAAATATAGATTTCACATCCATTTGAAATAATTTTAAATTAAATGCATATGCATATGCTAATAAAATCCGAATAGCCTCAAGTCTAACTACTGGTGCATAGATTTCATCAAAATCTATGCCCTCCTCTCGGAAATAACCTTGAGCTACCTATCTAGCCTTGTTTCGAGTAATGACACTAGTTTCATCCATTTTGTTTCTGAACACCCATTTGGTGCCATAACAGGATGATCTGATGGCCTAGGCACAAGGGACCAAACCTGGTTTCTCTTGAACTAAATCAGTTTATCTTGCATGGCTAAAATCTAAGATTCATCAGTCAGTGCCTCATTGACTGTCTTGGGCTCAATTTGAGAAACAAAGGCTAAATAATCACAGGGAATAGCATTACCTCTAGTTCTTACCCTTGCATTTGGATCTCCAATGATATTTTATTTTGGATGATCCTTTTTATATCTCCATTCCCTAGGAAGATCTTCACGAATTCGATCTTTCTGTTGTAGTTCTTCCAGGGGTGGATCCTCATCATCCTTAAGATAAACATCATGCATTTTCTTTGCTAGATTTTTAGTACCTTCATCATCATTAATAATTTTCTTTCTCAATGAAGGGTTAGATTCATCAAATATAACATGTACAGTTTGCTCAATAGTAAAGTTCTTTTTATTAAAAACTCTATATCCCCTAGGCTTAGAAGTGTAACCAAGAAAATACCTTCATCGGATTTTGCATCCAACTTATCTAGATTTGACTTACCATTGTTGTGAATGAAGCATTTGCATCCAAAAGGCTTGAGGTGGCTTACATTGGGCTTCTTTTCCTTGTACAGTTCATATGCCATCTTTTCAGAGTTGGCTTGATCATTGCTCCGTTGACTATGTATCATGCAGTGCTAATTGTTTTTGCCCAAAAGTATCTTGGCAAGTTGTATTCAGACAACATGGTTCTTGCCATATCTAGTAATGTTCTATTCTTCCTTTCAACAATTCCATTAGTTGAGGTGTCCTTGTTGCTAAGAAGTTATGTTCAATTTCTTGATCTTCACAAAACCTCACAAATTCACAATTTTGAAATTCTCCTCCATGATCTGATTTTAATCCAATTATACTGTACTTCTAATCCTTTTGGACTAACTTGCTGAATTTTACAAAAGCCTCAAATGTGTCATCTTTATGTGCTAAGAATGACACCCATGTGAACCTTGAGAAATCATCAACAATTACAAACCCATATTTCTTTCCTCACAAGCTTGTTGTTGACATTGTCCAAATAAGTCCATATGAATTAGCTCCAAAGGCTTGGTGGTGGTGACAATAGTTTTTAATTTGAAAGAGTTCTTTGTATGTTTACCTTTAACACATGGTTCACAGACTTTATTACTGTGTATGTTGATTTTTGCAATCCTTCCACTAGCTTATACTTGATTAATTTTTTGATGACATCCAGACTAGCATGACCCATCCTTCTGTGCCATAATTCTGCATTTGGTGTTTTTGGTTACTACTAGGCATATATCTTGATTTCTCAGATCTTCGAGATGTAGAACATATAGATTCTTCTCCCTATGCCCTTCAAAAATCACTTCTTCATTCTTGATGATTTGGCACTTCAATTCTATGAATTTCACTTGATGTCTTTTGTCATAGAGCTGGCTGATGCTTATCAAGTTGTGCTTCAATCTTTGACACATAGCACTTCTTCTATTAAATCCTTATTCTTATTGCCTACTGTTCCACATCCGATAACAATCCATTTGCCATTGTCCCCATAGGTGACTGATCCTTCTTCAGACTTGATTGACTTGAATAAGCTTTTATCACTTGTCATGTGTCTAGAGCATTCATTGTCCAGGTACCACTTGGATGCTTTTAGACTTACCTGCAAACAGATCAATGAGTTTTAGGTATCCAAATTCTTTTGGGTCATGAGTGGTTTGTTTTGACAGACAGACTTTTTAGTATCCATTTTAAATGTTTTGTTGGGCAGGTGTTCTTAGTATGACCAAGTTTATTACAATGAGTACAACAAGTAATATTATTTAATATTTTGATGGGATCAGAAAGGTGACTGAAACCGTGTTAATTAAGAATGTCTGTTTATGGCAGCGGAATTAAAACAAGTTACACACACAAGTCAATTAGATCAAATTGTGGTATGTGAATAGAGAGTGAAACGAGACAACAAACCATAAGCAAACCACTATGCACGAAGAATTTTAAGGTGGTTCGGAAAACACAACTTGTGTCTCCTATGTCCACCTCCCTACAACGGAGGAAACACTAGCACTTGCAAGTACAATCTGGAGCACGACGACTCCAAAACATTTGAGTGCGATGACTTAAAGAAAACCCAGAGATAGACACGACGACCTACTCCACAGACCACTTGTGAGTGCAATGACTCACAAACACTTGAGTACAATGACTCAACCCCAGAGCACTACGGCTCCAAACCAGAGCACTACGGCTCCAAAACCTAAGAACACTGTACTCAAAACCTTTGGACCACGATAGATCCAAGTACTGCTAGAACAAGTCCAATTAAGGAGTAGATCCTCTAGCACGATCTATCCCAGTACAACGATGAAATTAGAATAAAAACAATTAGGTAATCTGTGTAGAACATATACACAGATCACACACAATGAGAATACCAAATAGACAAATTACAAACTCTGAAACATCCATCTAGCTTTTAGATCTGTCTTCATCAGCAGAAGTTTCTTCTTATCACGAGCTCCTCCTCTTCTTCTCCTTTCTTTCGGGTGGCGCTGCTCTGCTCCTCTTTTTGGACGCATACACTTTTTCCTACTCTCCCCAGATGGCACTCGTCCTCGCCTACTTTTTCTGCCATGCCCTTTTCCCAGAAAGGAATAAGGGTATATTTAT
Organism: Colocasia esculenta; assembly: GCA_014218235.1. Taxonomy (NCBI): domain Eukaryota; kingdom Viridiplantae; phylum Streptophyta; class Magnoliopsida; order Alismatales; family Araceae; genus Colocasia; species Colocasia esculenta. The sequence goes on from CM024753.1 coordinate 174,993,806, forward strand.
ACCCAGATGTCCAAACCTCATAATTAGGGTTGCGTGTACCCAGAGCCCTTAGGTGTGACACATGTACAACACATAATATCATGCACAAATGGAATTATAAGGCATTCAAGATAAACAACAATCATATAACTTTCAACAACAATCGATGTTATAACATGAAGCAATCGATGAACCAGACTTTGACTTTCATGAAGTCACAATAAGCCAAACTTCAACTTTCAGGAAGTTGGAGTAAGCCAGACTTCAACTTTTAAGAAGTCGCAGTGATCTAGACTTCGACTTTCAAGAAGTCGGAGTAAGCTAGACTTCGACTTTCAAGAAGTTAGAATTTCTGAGAGTTGCCTCAACTTTGAAGTTCTTTGTGAGCAGATATAAATCAAAGCATATCAAATCAATCATCATCAAAATAGTGATTATCAAATCAATCATCATCAAAATAGTGATTATGGTTATTCACATAACCATAACTCAACATATTTTACTTACCTTACTGTGTTTCTCTCCTTTTGTTTTGTAGGCAAGTTCTTGCTCAGCTACAAATTTTGGTAGAGGGTATCTTTCTAGATATATAATTGTTTCTTCATTTTCTAGAGGTTTATAGCCAATACCATATTTCTTCTTACTGGATCTTCTTGCACCTTTTAGTATTAACGAGGATATTCCATTTGTTAATTTCTCAATTATAGCTGTTAAATATTCACTATCTTTTGTTAATGTTTATATTTCCTCTTTTGACTTAATTTTAGTTTCATAATTTTCTAACATTAGTATTTTATCATTTTTGCTTTTTACATCTTCACATAACAATTCATTTCTGTGTTTTAATTCTTGAATTTGTTTTTCCAGTTGTTCCATTTCAAATTTGAAGTCTGAGTTAGTGTTTTCAAGCAATGCATAATTTTTCTTAATAATTTTTAAGTGTTTGCACACATCTTTATATATTTCATATAATTCATTAAAAGTATCTTCTAAATTGTCATCATTAGAATATGAAAAAGAATAAAAGAAAGTGTCAGAATTTACCTTATCATCAAAATTTGCCATAAAGGCAAGATGAGCCCTTTCTTGTTGTTGTTCATCTGAGCTTGAGTCTTTAGATGAGCTATCTTAATTACCCCAAGTAGCTGCCATAGCCTTCTTCTTGTGCTTCTTAATTTTCATTGAAGGCTCCTTCTTTTTGTATTCATTTTTCTTTAGCTTGGGACAATTTGTCTTCAAGTGTTCGGGCTGCTTGCATTCATAATAGATAAGTTTAGTTTTCTTGACTGTTTTATCTCTTTTGAAATACCTTCTATCTGATTGATGTTTCTTCTTAGCCAAAATCCTTTGCAGACGTCTTGATAGAAAAGCTTCTTCTTCACTGTCTGCATCACTGCTCTCATTGGCCGTACCTTCATTTGTGTTTAGCTCTTCTATCTTCAAGGCCATGATGATCTTTTTCTTCGAAGTTCTTTCTCCTAGTCTCTCCATATTTATCTCATGAGCCATGAGAGACCTAATGAGTTTTTCTAATGACATTGAAGAGATGTAATTTGCTTCCTCTATAGTAGTGACTTTAGGAGTCCATAAGGTTGGTAAGGATCTTAGTATTCTTCTCACCATGTCTCCTGTCTCATACTATCTCCCAAGTCCAGCTAGACTATTTGTGATATATGTGAATTGACTATACATTTGAGAGATGGATTCACCTGTGATCATCTGAAACTTTTCATACTGAGTCACCAATATGTCTATCCTTATCTCTTTTACCTTATATGTCCCTTCGTAGGTGAGTCTTAGCTTATCCCACATTTTTTTGGCTGTCTTGCAAGCAGATATTTTGTTGAACTTTTTCTTGCTTAATGAGCAACATAATATGCTCTTGGCTTTTATGTTCAAGGATATACTCTTCCTTTCTTCATCTGTCTACTCTTCCTTCGGCTTGGAGATTTTGAGGTCACCATTTTCTATAATTCTCCAGATTTAGTAGTCGAAATCTTGTAGGAAGAATTCCATTATGGTCTTTCAGTAATTGTAGTCTTCTCCATCGAACGGTGGAGGCATGTTGACTGATTGACCTTCTGCATAACCTTGGGCTGCCATTTATCTTTGCTCTTCAGATCATGAGATCTACTTGCTTGACTAGACTCAGCTCTGATACCACTTGTTGACCAGGTTGCAAGCCCGGAGAGGGGGGGGTGCATGTATTGCTTAAAATAGATCTTGAAATTTTCCTATTAAAATAACTTCAAACAGAAATACCAAATACAAGTGTTAGAGTTAGTGAGAAGCGGAATAAGATAAAAATAATCACACAACATAAGAGAGTTTTATCCTGGTTCAGCCCTTCCTACGTCTTGTCTCAAAGAAACTACTTGAGATTTCACTAACCAAGGGTACATTTCCCCTTATGGATACTTACACATCTAGCACCCACTAGCCTTCTCTTCAAACCTGAAGAGGCAGTACAACACCTGTAGCAACAGGTCTTCCCTTCAACAAGGGGAATAACGCACCAACCAAGAGTGAAAAGCATACACACAGAGATCTTCACCACCATTCACATTAGAAGAGCAATATGCCCTCACTCCAAGCTGATCCACTCTGAGCTCTTCTGAAGCTTCACTTCGTTTTTCTTTTGAGAGCTTGTTATTTCTAAGAGAGTAGCTTTATAGCTCCATTCTTTTCTCTCTTAGTTCCCGTCTCAGATCAAGCAAGACTTTGTTGTATAAGCTCGATCTAGGGGCCATCCCTTCAACTTTCTTTCAGAGTGTTCCTCTTCCTATGCGAAGAGAAGACCTGCCGTGGGTAGGTGTATTGTTCCCCTTGTTAAAGGGAAGACCTATTGCTATAAGTGTTGTACTGCCTCTTTAGGTCTGAAGAGAAGGCCAACGGGTGCTGGATGTGTAAGTGTCCATAAGGGGGACTGTACCCTTGGTTAGTGAAATCCCAGTAGTTTCTTGGGGAGTGGATGTATGACTTCTTTTTAGAAGGGCCGAACCAGGATAAAACTCTCTTGTGTTGTATGATTGTTTTTATCTTATTCCGCTGCTCACTAACTCTAACACTTACGTTTAGGGGTGTTAATGGGTGGGTTTGGGCTTGCCCAGCCCAAACCCATCCCAACCTAAAATTAAAATAGCCCAATCCAAATCCATTAACGAATCAAAATAAATAAAACCCATGTTGGCCCATTGGGGCCCCTTCTAGCCCAACAAGCCTTTCACTCTTGACCTTGCCGCCCTTCTCGGCCTTCTTCACCTTCTCCGACACCTCCACCTTCTTCACTGCGGCCGACGGATTCTGTAGTACAGAATAAAACTCTTCCTTGAATGCAGAGAAGTATTAAGGGGTTCAAGGATAAAAATCTTCCTCTCCATTTTACTGCACATCTAGGGACTGAATTCTGTAGTACAACCAATTCAAACATTCGAGCACAGAAACATGCTCAAGAAATCCCGTAGAATTTTGAAGTTTCTACAAGAACCGAGAAATTCTCTTTTGTTATTTTTTTTCTCTGCAGAAAGATCAGTAAAAAGAAAAAATTAAAGGTGAATACATGCAGAAGCAACACAAATCCCCGCCCACTCCCGTAGAAATATAACAGAACAAGCAGCGAAGGAACACCTCTTTTTCTTCACATCAAAACCACACAGAGCAAAAGCCATCAAGCACACAGAGGAGGAGGGTAAGAGGACAAGCATTCACGCAATGATATCAAGGATAAGGAGGAGCCGGCTGTAAGCAGTCTCCAATAGAGAGTCCAGGCGCTCTAACAGAGCACTCCACCTTGGACTCTCCTCCACGAAATCTCTCTCAACGGCACTCTGTTGTAACAGATTTCTCATTGTAATCTGCAGAGTTATACACATGCATTATATCTTACTGTGTTTATCTCTGTATCATAATATATATATATATACAAAGGTAGTCATGTTAAGGGGTGAGCGATTCTGTCCATCTTTGTATTCTTTTAAATGGACCCGAGCTACGGAGAAACAAGCAAACCTTTCAAAAATGCTAGAAAACCATGTACTAACTGGAGCAGTTTGCATCTCCTCCCTCTACGGTTCACAGCTCTGAAGCCACTTGTCAGAGGGAGCCCAGCAGAAGAGACTCCTATCCTTACTGCCAAAGGAGCCACCTTGCCCAACCCCCACGGCCTCCGAGCTCTGTCCTCCGAGATTCTCTTGACTGCAATTTCAGCTTGGTCCATACTCTAGTTCCCAGTCTTCAATTATCTAGGATAATTGAATCCTTCTCCTCATCATGAACACAATATCAGCAACTGTAATAAGCAAGATCGCAAACAGAGACGCGAGGAGCCTTGTGGCCAGGTTCTTCGATTGCTTTTCTGTGGGTTTCGTGGGGAGGATAGGAAGGGATGTGAGGTTAAGAGCTGGGGCTTCCCCTAGAACCTCCAGAGCTTTGTCCTGGAGCTTGAAACAAGATGGCGACAACAGATTTGTGGCCGATCGGAGGAAGACCTCTCTTTCTCTTCTTATCTTTGTTTTTTTTCCCTCCAATTTTTCCTTTGGGAAAACCTTCCCAACGGAAATGAAGGGCCCGACAGGTCGAACCTGGCCCAACCCATCACCAAATAGACTTAATAAATGGGCTTCAACGAAGTTCAATGGGCCATTATATTTCGGCCCAGATTAAGCCCAAAACGGATGATCCATTGGACCTACACTTGGTCCAATCCAATTGACACCCCTACCTGCGCTTAGTATTTCTGTTTGAAGTTATTTTAATAGGAAAATTTCAAGATCTATTTTAAGCAATCCATTCACGCTCCTCTGGGCTTGCAACCTGGTCAAAAGAGAGAGCCTACTACCCGGATTCACTATGAGATGGACACAATAGATGTAGATAGGTTGATTCAGCCTAGAGCTCCCCCCTAGTCTTAGTCAGTAGCTCCCCCTCCTTCTCGGCATAGCGGTCCCCTTCCTCGACCTACATCTTTGTTTAAGTCATCTTCTACACATCGTCATGGTTCATCTCAGACCCATGTGATACTTTTAATTTGTAATACATCATACATTTTATTTGTTTATGTTACTTATAATGACATACTATTCTTGCAAACATCTATTGGTTGGCGAAGCAGTTCAAAACAAGGAAGGAAGAAGGATACTTCACAGGGAGGACCACCGAAGAAATCTGGATGGACAATAAAGTTTTTTGGTTCCAGGAAAAAGAAAAGCATGCAACTGTTGGATCGAGATGGCATTAATGATGCCCTAGAGGGGGGTGAATAGGACTTCTTGCGCTTTATAAAATTTATCTGAAAGTAGATAACACTAAGTAAAGTTGTTAGTGTTTAGTGTAGTGTGTGAAACAAGTGTAAATTTGCGGAAACAATCACACAAATGCACAAGAGATTTTATCCTGGTTCGGCCCTTCCCACATGGAAGTCCTACGTCCAGTCCCCAAGCAACCTCTTGAGATTTCACTAAACTGCCAAGAGAACTTGGCCTTCTCTCAACTAGAGAGGTATTACAATCCCACTTGCTCCCACGCAAGTCTTCCCTTCAAAGGGGTACAAAGACTCCCTACACCAGTAGGTCTTCCCTGCAGAAAACAAACCTCCTGTGAGTTATCTAAGCACAAATATTAAAAACACTTGTGTGTCTGTTCAGAAGAATGAGCAAATACAGAGAATTTAGAAAGGAATACAAATAAGAGTTGCAGCTCTAACTCTTTCTGAATTTAACAGGGTGGTTGAAGAAAAGATCTATAGTTACAAAATACCACCCAACAGAAAAAAGACTTTTAAGAACTAGAGAGTTTGGAAGTTACGGACTGAGGAAGCAACTCTCTTTCTTTCAATTCAGTAGAAGGCTTGTGAAGATACTTGCAAATTTAGATGAGAATTAAGTGTATTGTTGGTTGGTCTCTCTGTCTAAGTGTCTTACTTGTTCAAAGCTCCCGCCTCTATATATGCTTCAGAAGCCTTAAGTTTCCATTTAAAACTACCCGTTAGAGAACTAGCCGTTTGAAGAATAGCCGTTGATCCTTTGGATGTAGATGCTTTTGAGACTTCTATTATATTCATCAGTCCTTCAACTTTTGGATTTCCAACGTCTTCAGACTATGTTTGTAGCTTCACGGCTTGATATATAGTCTTCATTAATGTTCTATAAAACTCCATGTTGAAGACTGAGAGCAAAGTATGCTTCATAAATATTCTGCAAGAAAGGACAAGACAGAAAAAGATACCTCCATACTTTCGGAGGTAGGTGAGATGGAAATATATGTAAAGTATGAAGAACCACGGATGGACAAATGTTCAGTGCAATAAAAAGCAGACAGACAGTTGTATCTTGAAGGTAAGGGAAGGTTCTAATAGTGGTAGGTGAACTCTGACAGATACCCCAAGCTGCTATACCTACCATCACATTTACTGCAAGGCAGCTGTCAGAAAGGAGAAGAACTGAACTTATGACAAAAAAGACCAATTTGTATAATTATTTCAGATCTTTTCAAAGATATTTTATGTGGTCATTTTGAATATAATTTTTCCTACCTAATAGAATATTTAAATGATGGTAATAAGAAAAAAATATATTCTGTAGGATATGTAAGTGTTATTCATTCTATAAAAGATCCCATAGGGATAACAAAAAAATATTGAATTATTGTTGGGCCAATTTTTGGGGCTGTCCCTAAAAAAACCAAAAAAAGAAAAGAAAAGAAAGGGGGGGGGGGGGGGGGGGAGGGGAGGGAGTTGCTGCTGTGGTGGAGGGGCGGAGGAGGAGAGAAGAGGTCAGCACCACCGCTGCCCTACTGCTGCTGCCTCCGCCGCCGCTGCTTGCCTCTGCGCCGTCGCCGCTGGCAGGAGCCACCGTCTACACCTCCTCCAGTCACCGCTACTGGTGGAAGGAGCAGAGGCCGCCGGGCGGCCTTTGCCTAGCCCTCCCACAGCAAGAGGAAGAATAAGGGGGCAGAGAAGGAGAGGAGACCGCCGCTGCTTGTCCCTCTACCGCAAGGGGAAGGGGCTTTCCCCTGTTTGCCCAGCCACCGCAGGGGACCTCCCCTGCTTGCTGTGTCGCGACTGCAGAGCGGGGTTTCCCACCGTCCCTATCGCTACTTTCTCGCAGTGCGCAGGCCAAACAGAGAGAGAGGAGATCACAAGTCTCCTTCTCCCTTCCCATCTCTGCTTTCCTCCCTCCCGTGCCATAATCGGAGGGGGTAAATTGAAAAATTGAAACAAGCAGAAGGGGGGAAAAGAAATAAACACACAAGGGGAAATATGCAAAAATGTAAATGGTCGGGACGGTGTAAATGTCCGGGATGGTGCAAATGGCTGGGACGGTGTAAATGGCCGGGACGGGGTCTTTCCCCACTCCCTATAAAAGGAGGGGGGCGGCCAAGCTTGAAAAGGGGATTTTTGCTAACTCCAAAGAAGCAAGGCTTCTAGACTGCAAGACAGTCCAAGGAGAAGGGTCTGCAAGGCAGCCCTAAGGAAAATTGTGCAAGGCACAATATTGATTTTCTCAAGTTTTAAAAGGTCCATTGGACTTGCTTATTGGGCCTAAAATTCCTTATTGGGCCTAAATTACTTATTGGGCCAAACTTGTATCTTTTATGCCATGACTTAATGAATGACCACTTTCATAATGTTTAATGGGCCTAATGATGCTTATTGGGCCGACATTTGATGTATCCTCATATGTGATAATATTAATGGGCCTATTGGGCTAATTTTACAACCTTAATCATGTTCAATAAGTATAATTACATACTATGTCATGTTTATTTCATACTCTTCAACAATTGATTTCTTAATTAAAATCAACTAATTTTCGACAAACCTTAATAAAATATTTCACGAACATTGTTGTTTAAAAATACCATAACTTACAAATAGCAAACAAGTCATGTCTCATATCATTTTTGACCCACCCTAGGTTAATCTGCCTTTAAATCAAATAAAAAAATATTAATCTAATTCACATAACCATAATTCAAATAAATAAATGACAAAATAATTAATCAATGAAATCAATGATTTTAAAATAGCCAAAATAAGAAAAAGAATTAAAAAATCAATAAAAAATAATAAAAAAATAAAATTCTAAAAAAATAGATTGCATGCTTGCAACTTTATTTTCTTTCATGTACAATTCATTTCATTCAATTGTGAGTTACACTATTCTATTTCAAGGAGTTGTCCGATGGTTAATCAAGGGTGTTCAGCTTTTGTGCTGATATAATTAACACTAATCGAGGTTAGTGGGGAGGTCAAACGAACTAAATAAAACCATATCCATGTAAATAAATGAAAGTCAAATAAATCAATCCCTAGCTATTTTTTTTTTAAAGTGTTAAAAATGGTTCTCACAGAGATGGCGACTCCGCTGGGGACCTCCCTTCCCCTCATCTCTCCATCAGACAACACCCTAACAATAAGATGTACTCACATTATAATTTTTGTGCAGGTCATAACTCTGCGATGGCGGCTGCAACTCACACTCCGGGTGTGTTCTTCGGCCCACTTGTGGTCCAAGACCACATAAAGAACAGCTACCTCACCACACCAACCAGGTTTGGAGATTTCCCTCCAGTGGTGGAGTCTCCTTATTTCCTCGGCGTGATACCAGCAGTGCAACCCACTGTTGCTAAGACCCAAGAAGCAAGCAAAGCAAAAGAAGAGCCTCAAGCTCATGAGGCTGACTTAATACAGATGTTCACAACCTATGCTATCAACTTCACTGACGCTCCAACTGCTGGAAAGAACAAAAGCCGCAAGCCTAAGAGAAAGCCCACGGCACGTGGCATTTCAAGTTCTGGAAAGACTGTCCGAGTTGACAATCTCCGGATCCGCCTTGACGGGAGTGAGACCCTAATGATACTGGAGCGGCATGTAGCTATTGTACCGGTAAAGAACAGTTTCGGCATACTGCCTAAAGTGCGGCAGGACAAGCCAAGTTTCAAGGTGAAAAATATGAAGAAGCAATGGATGAAGGCTGAAACCAAGAATTACAAGCTTGACAACGTTAGCTTCAATAAATACAAAGTCAATGCTGAAAAGGATGAGATATATAGCCCTCCTCGTGTTAAACAGGTGTGGGTCACAAGAAGAAGAAGCTCAGAACTCTGAAGGACAAGGGCCCTAGAATCTCTTGTAGGGCGAAAAAATGCAAGAGCGGTCATGAAGCAAGACCCATCAAAGTGGAAAACTTTTAGAAGAAGAAGAGTCCCAGAGAGACAGAGGGAGTCTTCCCAAGAGTCTCAGACCAAAGAATGCACCCCTTCTTATCGGTTGATCTGCAAAGAAGATCTAAAAGGAAAGGGGTATATCAAGAAAAATGACAAGCAAGCCCGGAGACAGGGCAAAATTTCAAGTCAGAAAAATACAAGAGGGATGATGATATCCCTAGAAGATCAGTTTTCCAACGCCTGGGTGCCACTGCACGCCCTAGGCAGAAGAAGAGAAGAATAGTAGAGATCACTGAAGAAGGCATGCAGATATACACATGCTATGACTCTAACATCAATCTGCCTGCAATAGCTGACCAGGCAGAAACCTCAAATAAGGAGCAGCATCCCACGATATCTAGTCACAGAAGGGAGCAAGCTCGAGCCTGGCTTGATCGGGTAAATGTGGAGGTGGACTTACCACCTCAGAACGAAGGAGGCATGGGGGCTGCCGACATTGCCACCACATCAAATCACCCTCTGGATCAGGGTCGATCTGTTGAAAACCATAATATCAGGGTACCCTCATCACCAAATCTAGAAATGATAATGCAAGAAAATCAGAAGCTAAAGGCTATGTTGGAAAGCCTTATGCAACAATTGGGAATGGCGGCGCCACTGCCACTACAACCATCACCACCATTATAGCCTGCACAGCCACCACAACAGCTGTTGCAGTCTCAGCAACCTCAACAAGCAAGCTAGCCAGCATTGCCTACAGTGGTACCCTAGGTTGGAAATGTGTTACCAAGCACACCCCGTGCAGAATTTGCGGCTAGACAACCAATTGAAAATCCAAATTCAAGCCATGAGGAAACTCAAGAGGTGTATGTGACAGAACAAAGGCATGATGTACCACAAGTAAATACTTCATTCGAAGAAATAATGGTCTCTCAGAGGGCCATGATTGAGCAAATAATTGAAGCAAAGATGGCTGAGCAAAGCGAGGGGTCCGCTACCTATGACCTCTATAGGGTACCATATCCTGTACAACATCTCTTCAAAAAGCTCCCAGTAGAACACCCAAAGGTCCCTAAATTCTCAAAATTCAATGGGGATGGGTAGGGCTGTTCAGAATTTGGTTCAAACCGAAAAACCGAACTGAACCGACTAGTTCGGTTCAGTTCGGTTTGGGCCCCTACAGAATTCAATTTGGTTTCAATTTCTAAAATCGAGTAAACAGAATATATAAATTTTATATGTATTTACAATGTAAAAAAAATGTAGCGCAGTTGGCTACACATGCGCCAAGAGGTTTTCTGGGCGGTGCAGGTTCGAAACTCATGTTTGTCACAAGGTTTTTGGTAAAAATAGATGCCATCCGACCATTTTTTTTAAGAAGAAAACGTGGAAAAAATGTGGAAAGCCAAGATTCGAACCCGGCCCCACTGGAAGTAAGGTAGCGCCTTAGCCATTCCATCAAACGCATGTTTGCGATATAAAAATATTAAACTTTGGTTTAAACCAAACCGAACCGGTTCGGTTTGGTTTGGCCTTGGGATTCGGTTCAGTTCTATTTGGCCAAAAAATGAGCCAAACTGGACCGAAACGACCCGTGTTCACCTCTAGGGATGGGTCACCTCATGAACATATAGCTCATTACATGAGCATCATGGGAGAACTGGAAACTGAAGAGTCATACCTTTTGAGGTACTTTTCAACATCACTTACTCGGCCAGCCTTTCAATGGTATGCCCGACTGAAGCCCAACTCAATAGTTGGTTGGGAAGATATGTAAAATAAATTCTTTGAACGCTTCAGAGTGACAGAAAAAAGAGTCACTTTAGCAGAACTCATATCCTTAAAGCAAAATAAAAGTGAGTCTGCTCTGGACTTCATCAAAAGATGGCGTGACATGAGCATGAAATGTGAGCAACCACCAACACATGAAGATGTGGTGAAACTATGTCAAAGAAGTCTAAAGCCAGAAATCAAGGAAAAGCTCCTAGGGGCCAATATCCAGACATTTGAACATCTCAACAACACAGTGGCAAAGATAGAAATCTTCTTTGCCGAAAATCCCACTGCTTCATATGGAAGGGATAAACCTCCTAAAGATGAAAACACCAGGTCACGAGAAGTAAATACCGTGGACTTTTCGGCAGCCCTGGGAAAGGCTGGGGGCAAGAGAGATACCCCCGCCTCTTCAAATTCAAAGAAAGAAGAAAGGAGATCAGCCCCCACCCTAAGTGAGAGGCTCAACACTCCTTATTCATTTACCAGGGAGCACACAAGAGAGTTGTTGGACATATGTCTCCAAGTGAATCTCATGACACTCCTAGAGCCCAAGCGCCCAGAAGAAGCAGCAATGGTGGACAAGCCCAATTATTGTCCATATCATCGCGTGCTGGGTCACGCTCTAGAAAATTGCTATCTGTTCAAAAATCGAGTAGAAAAGATAATCCAAGCAGGAGTTGTAGATATGGGGGAACACATGGTAAACCCACCAAAGCCATACCAACAACCAAAACTCACGTTCTCTACCAACGTGATCCATGTTATGGCCCAGGCTAGGTCCCAATGAAGGCCAAGCACAAATGGTGCAGGCAGGATAGCTAGATGAGCTATCCAAAGTCATTGCATATCACTCTCGAGGGAGGTAGTGGAAGGTGCTATTCAGACAACATTCCACCATGAGCAAGAAGAAACTAGCTGGACCCTGGTGAATACAAACAAGAGGCCAGCCCCTAAGAAACTCCAAAAGAAAGAACGACCTAGAAAGTCATACCTCGGTGGCGTCGTCCCACCAAAGGAAATAGCAAAAGAAACAATCCTCCAATAATTGGCAGTCTTGAGAAGGAAAATAAAAAAAATCAAAAGAAGAATGAGAAGAGGAAGAATCTACTGTTGAAATAAATAAGCCAATGCCCGCAGTAGCAATAAATGAGAAACCATCTCAGACACTAATTAAGGAGAGGGCAAAAGGTTTGGTACCCCTCGGAGCTAAACAACTTTCTCTAGGGAAAAAAAAAACTAGAGCAGGAAATGGGCAACAATGCCACAATCCTCCCTCCACCATAGCCATGCAAGGGTTTAGCAAAAATGATGCTCCCTTAACAAGACAAACAAAGGTAAAGAAATAGTGGGGGCATCTCCAAAAAGAAAAGGAAAAATCACCGTCAATAAAGAAACAACGACATTAAAGCTCAGCATACAGTTGGAGGATCCTGAGTGAAGGCCACTACAGCTGCATAGGCCCATTGTCAAGCTTGGAACTAATGCCATCAGCCATGTAATAAAAGCTGGCATACCGCTGCCATTAAATCATATACAAACGACAATCCCATAGGAGGTCCACACACTAGAGCCTCTAAAATTCTTTGTGGCTTACCATGCTGAAGGACAGCTAATGGTGTTCTATAAAGGAAGCTTGTACCCAAACAGCCTCCAGATGATTTTGGCTAAAAATGCCACTATTAAATTGAATGAAATGGTCGAAGATCTGAAAGACATGCTAAAGCATATAAAGGCAATATGCCGGAAGTAAAATATTCAAGTTCAAAGTCGAACGAGAGCCAAGCTATACCAAGCAATGTGGTACCCTACCAATGTCAGGGGGCAACCACCATTCCCCCACAACGATAGAAGAGGTCTCGGATGGGAGACACGGGAAGGTTCCGCAGTTCACTATGTTGTAAATATGGTCAACATAAAGCTTCCAATAATTGAAACAAGGATGGATGAGAATGACGCCTAGATGGACGAGGATCTCTCCACAAATGAAATAAGGGTTGTTCAAAACCCCAAAGAAAATTCAAGAAAAGGCTTATCCTTCCGAGAGTAAGAATGGAAGGTATCAACCCTTACATAAACTGACAGAGAAAGGAGCCCCATTCATATGGGACGACGAATGTCAAGAGGCCTTGAACAAAATCAAAGAATATCTGCTCAATCCGCCCATATTGGGGATACCCGTTAAAGGGAAACCTTTAATTCTATATATTTCCGCCATGGATGCTTCGCTGGGGGCATTGCTTGCTCAGGAAAATGAAGAGGGCAAAGAACAACCCCTCTATTATCTTAGTCAGATGCTAGTCAGGCCAGAACACCGATACGCACCAATGGAAAAATTATGCTTGGCATTGGTTTTTTTCGTTAAGAAACCGAGGCATTATTTGCTGGCACATGAGGTTCAACTCATCTCGTGATGTGACCTTCTTAAATTCCTACTCAAGTAACCAGTCCTATCAGGGAGGCTGGGAAAATGGGCACTACTTCTCATGGAGTTTGATATCTCCTATGTGCCGCAAAAAGCAATTAAAGGACAGGGTATGGTAGGGTTCTTAGCAGCCCATCCAGTGCCAGAAGACTCCCCTCTGAATACCAAATTGATTGACGAGGTGGTGCTCCCCGCTCAAGAAATTTATGAAGTACAAGAAACCCAACTTAAATATTGGCAATTATATTTTGATGGGGCTGCACGGGCTTCTTTGAAGGCCGATGGCACATCAACAAATACTGCAGGGGTAGGAATTGTCTTCGTGACCCCAAAAAAAGGATATTGCATTATTCATGTGTTCTCATGGAATCCCTTACAAATAATGAAGCAGAATATGAAGCCCTCATTGTTGGCTTGGAAATCGCCCTCGAAATGGGCATAAAATGTATTGAAGTATTCGGTCGTTAGACAAATGCTGGGCATTTTTAAAGTCCGGAAAGAAGAATTGAAAGCCTATTTTGAGGCAGCTACAAGACTCAGTGATAGGTTCTACCACTTCAAAATAGAACATGTCAGAAGAAGTCAAAACTCGCAGGCTGATGCATTGGCCAAACTCGCATATGCCCTTCAACTTCCCCTGGAAGGTGAATTGAGAATTACCATAAAAAATAGAAGATTGCTTCCAAGCACCCTAAATCGCCATAATGGTTTGACAACCTTTGAGGCAAATGCACTGGAAGAAAATGAAAGTCAAGAAGAAGATGATTGGTGTGTTCCTATCATCAAAATAAAAAATGGTTGGCTACCAGACAAAAGGGGGAAGCGAGTGCAATTATTGCGAAGAGCTGTTTCCTACAAGTTGATAAATGACACATTATACAAGTTCACACTTGAAAAGGGCAAGTCAGTACTGTTGAGATGTCTGTCCCCAAAAGAGGCCAAGATGGTCATGCAGGAGGTACATGCAAGACTGTGTGGAGCCCATCAATCTGGTTCGAAAATGAAAATCAAGATAAAAATCAAAGGCTTCTATTGGCCAACAATGTTTGCAAATTGTGAGCGGTTTGCTCGAACCTGCCCCCAATGCTAGGCCTATGGGCCCGTGCCAAGAAAACCTCCAAGCAAACTCCATCCAACAACGCCGACATGGCCATTTTCTGAATGGGGAATGGACATAGTGGGTCCCCTCCCAACATCATCCAAGGGATACAAATAAATACTTGCTACCACAGATTATTTCTCAAGATGGGCTGAGGCCATACCTTTGAAAGAAACTACTGGAAAAGCGGTGGCTCACTTTGTCTGACATCACATTATATATCGATTCGGTGTTCCGAGTCGAATCATATCTGATAATAGTACTCTATTAAAAAATCAGATAATATACAAGTTGATAGAAAAATTCCATATTAAGTGGAGGACATCAACGGTTTATTACCATCAAGCCAATGGGTTAGCCAAAACCTTCAACAAAACTTTATGCAAACTCATGGTCAAATTGGTAAATGGCCGAAAGCGCGATTGGGACGAACATATGCATGAAGCTCTGTGGGTCTATCGCACCATTTACAAAACTCCTACAGAATGCTGTTCCTTTTCCCTGGTCTATGGGACCGAAACAGTCATTCCTGTTGAAATAGAACTCTTATCTTATAGGTTAGCTCTCCGCTATGGGCTCCCTACTCAAGAAAGAAGTGAAATTGAAAGACGACTTGAAGAGTTGTCAAATTTGGAAGAAAAGCGCCTAGTCGCGTATCAACACCTCCAGAATTATCTAGCACGGATGTCCCGCACTTTTGATAAGCTAGTGAAAGAAAGGGCATTTAAAAAAAAAGGGATCTTATCATGGTCAAGAAAAAGAACGTTATGGCCTCCTGACCCAAAAATAAATTCATAGCCAATTGGCTTGTCCCATTTATGGTCGACAAAGTCTTCGAAGGTGGTGCCTACACAGTACTCGACCAGAAGAAAATGTTGTGTTCTTGCCATTAAACGGTAGGCACATGAAGCTATACCATCTTCAGGATTGTCAACACATCCAAGCAATATAACACGTGGAGCCGGATCCAGCATACTCCGGATACATAGAAGTGATCTCATTGCGAGATTTTCTTAAAAAAAAAAAAAACAGAGGGGCTTAAAAATGAGGTGCCCTGGCAGACTTGGTTTGTCACTTCATAATGGTAGACTAAGGGCAAAAAAGCCTAAAGCCTGGCTGAGGTGAAAACTTGTAAGTGCACCTTAGACAAAAATGGGAGACCTCATTGCATGAAAACTCGAAAGGACGTGCAGACAAAAGTAAGAAGGGACTAATTGTGGTGAAAACCCAAAAATGGCATCACAATTGGTATCTCAAAAAAATAAGGTACTCTCTCGACCTTTATTAGAGTGAGATTGAGTCATCCCGCATTCTTTATAAAAGGAAGACACAAGAGTTGTCAATGACGAAACAACCCCCAAGTTCATTTGAACAAATAATCAAATTCAGGGGCTACGACCGAGACAACAATGATCGTGTCTTTCCGCCTTATAAGAAGTGTGGGAAACTCAAACTCTGCTCGAAGAAAGAGAGAGAAGGAGAACCCAAACAAAAGAGAAAGCTCTCATTCCCCCCAAAAAAGTCAAACCCATGTCTTTTGGCTAATAAGCCGTTAAGGCCAGTCAAAAGTCAAATTCTAGGCCTCTTTAGCTAACAAGCCGTCAAGGCCAGTCAAAAAGTCAAATCCAGATATCTTGGCTAACAAGCCGTCAAGGCCAGTCAAAGATCGAAACCCATGTCTTTTGGCTAAACAGCCATCAAGGCCAGTCAAAAGTCAAATTCCAGGCTTCTTTGGCCAACAAGCCGTTAAGGCCAGTCAAAGGTTGAAACACATATCTTTTGACTAACAAGCCATCAAGACTAGTCAAAAGTCAAATCACGAGCCCTAGTGGAGCCTCAATCCTCTAAACATGTTTATGGCTCTCAGGGAAGCCTTTAATTCCCTACCATACATAAATCCAAATTCTAAAACCATGGCCCTCAGGGAAGCCTATAATTCCCCACCAAAAATAAATCCAAGCTCTAAAACTAGGGCTCTCAGGGACGCCTCTAATTCTCTACAGACCATAAAGCTGAGCTTTTGTCCAGTACACCATCAAGGTCGGTCAACTCAGCCAAGAACCAAATTCAAATCCCAATGGCTCCCAGGGAAGCCCTTAATTCCCTGCCGACCATAAATCTAAGCTGTTAGCCAACACACCATCAAGGTTAACCAACTCAACCAAGAAACAAATTCAAATTCCAATGACTCTCAGGGAAGCCTTTAATTCCCTACCGCACATAAACCTAAACCCTTGGCCAACACACCATCAAGGTCGGCCAAGTTAGCCAAAATCCAAATCCAAATTCTCATGGCTCTCAGGGAAGCCTTTAATTCCCTACCATACATAAATTCAGATTCTAATGGCTCTTAGGGAAGCCTTTAATTCCCTACCGACTATAAACCCAAGCTTCTAGCCAATACACCATCAAGGTCGGCCAACCCAGTTAAAATCCAAATTCAAATTCTACGGTTCTCAGGGAAGCTTTTAATTCCTTACCACATCCAAAACCTCATGGCTCTCAGGGAAGCCTTTAATTCCCTACCAAAAAAAGAGGAGAAGAAATAAAATAAATAGGGGCTTAAAAAAGAGGTGCCCTGACGAACTTGGTCTATCACTTCATCATAATGGATCAAGGGTAAAAAGGTCTAAAATCCGGTTGAGGTGAAAACTCGAAAAGGCGCCTCAGACAAAAATGGGTAAACCCCTCAACGCGAAAGCCTGTAAAGGCGCGTTGGAAAAAGCTAGAGGGGACCAATCATGGCGAAAACCCGACAAGGGCGCTGAGGTTGGTAATGTGAACAAAAAAAAAAAAAAAACAACAACAACAATAGAGAAAAATAAGCAAAGAATCATGAGCCCAAGGGAGCCTCAATACTCTCAACCAAAATACATGCCCGAGGGAGCCTCAATCCTGTCACCCAAGTACATGCCTGAGGGAGCCTCAATCCTCTCACCCAAATACGAGCCCGAGGGAGCCTCAATCCTCTTAACCAAAGTACGAGCCCGAGGGAGCCTCAATCCTCTCAACCAAAATACGTGCTCGAGGGAGCCTCAATCGTCTCAACCAAAATACATGCCCGAGGAAGCCTCAATCCTCTCAACAAAAATCACGTGCCCGAGGGAGCCTCAATCCTCTCACCCAAGTACGTGCCCGAGGGAGCCTCAATCCTCTTACCCAAATACGAGCTCGAGGGAGCCTCAATCCTCTCAACCAAAGTATGAGCCCGAGGGAGCCTTAATCCTCTCAACCAAAATACGTGACCGAGGGAGCATTAATCCTCTCAACCAAAATACGTGCCCAAGAGAGCCTCAATCCTCTCACCCAAGTATGAGCCCGAGGGAGCCTCAATCCTCTCAACAAAAATTACATGCTCGAGGGAGCCTCAATCCTCTCACCCAAGTACGTGCCCGAGGGAGCCTCAATCCTCTCACCCAAATACGAGTCCGAGGGAGCCTCAATCCTCTCAACCAAAATACGTGCCCAAGCGAGCCTCAATCCTCTCAACCAAAATAAGTGCCCGAGGGAGCCTCAATCCTCTCACCCAAGTACGAGCTTGAGGAAGCCTCAATCCTCTCATCCAAATACGTGCCCGAGAGAGCCTCAATCCTCTCAACCAAAATACGTGTCCGAAGGAGCCTCAATCCTCTCAACCCAAATACATGCTGGAGAAAGCCTCAATCCTCTCACCTAGATCACATACCCAAGAGAGCCTCAATCTTCTCATCAAGATTATGGCCCTAGAGAAGCCTTAATTCTCTAACACAAGTATGTTATGGCCCTAGAGGAGCCCTAATCCTCTAAGTGAAATAGCTCACGGCTTGTGGGGAAGCCTTAAAACCCCTGTTATCAATAAAGATCACATACTGAAGGTGGAACACATAAGCGTGATGTATATATCAAATAAAAGTCCTCATCCCAAGATAGGCCCTTGGGATAGCCCAAAAAGGAAAAGTCAAATGAATGGATAGCATGTACTGATGCTAAAAACAACATATCTCAAGCAAGCCTATGCTCCAGTGTCGCCTGCCCTCAGAAGGTCAACCTGTGCAAAAGAATGGCACGAACGGCTCTGCCATGCATAAGTGAGGTCATCATCTTATGCCAATTCATGGCTTGCACGATTTTTGTAGAAGTTCTAGCAGTCTCTGCTTGCAAAACAGCCAGTTGTGTCTCCAGGATTTTCAGCTCCATAATCTCCTTCAATGTCATGTACCTGATCCAACTCTGCAAGGTCAAAACAACAGGAGATCATATTTTTGCCACAGAAGGACGAGAAAAGGAAAGGATAAAGCAGCTTATCAAAAGAAATTTTGCAGCAAAGTCACAATTCTCGATACATAATGCAAAATTTTGGCATTGTCGTCATGTCAAATATACGTATGAGATGATGGTTATGGGCACCGTAAGCCCAAAAGAAAGTGGAAGTTTACTGCAAGTATGTCACAAGCTGTGGCATCTCAAATTCACAAGTATAACATCTTCACTATGAATCTCAACAAAGTCAAATTGGCCGAAATACATTGACTGAATAAGTGAAATGGACCTTCTGAAAATCAACATGTACTAAAACATAGCTGGAAAAAGACACACGAGACAGTCGCCCTATGCTTCACTTTCGGACGACAGTCTCATGGGGGGCATTTGTTGCGCCAGTTTTTGGCCAGCTGTCCCTAAAAAAACCAAGAAAAGAAAATAAAATAAAATGGGGGAAAAAAACTCACCTCCGCTGCTACTGTTGGTGGAGGGGCGGAGGAGGAGAAGAGGTCAGCGCCACCGCTGCCCTGCTGCTGCCGCCGCCGCGCTGCTTGCCTCTGTGCCATTGCCACTGGCAGAGGCCGCCGTCTGCACCTCCTCCAGTCACCGCTGCTGGTGGAAGGAGCAGAGGCCACTGGGCGGCCTCTGCCTAGCCCTCCCACAGCAAGAGGAAGAATAAGGGGGCAGAGAAGGAGAGGAGGACGCCGCTGCTTGTCCTACTGCCACAAGGGGAAGGGGCTTTCCCCTATTTGCCCAGCCGCCACAGGGGACCTCCCCTGCTTGCTGTGCCGCCACTGCAGAGTGGGGCTTCCCATCATCCCTGTCGCTACTTTCTCCTAGCGCGCAGGCCAAACAAAGAGAGAGGAGATCGCAAGTCTCCTTTCCCTTCCCATCTTTGCTTTCCTCTCTCCCGTGCCATAATCGGAGGGGGTAAATTGAAAAATTAAAACAAACAGAAGGGGGGAAAAGAAATAAACACACAAGGGGAAATATGCAAAAATGTAAATGGCCGGAACGGTGCAAATGGCCGGGACGGTGTAAATGGTCGAGACGGTGTAAATGGCTGGGATGGGGTCTTTCCCCACTCCCTATAAAAGGAGGGGGGCGGCCAAGCTTGAAAAGGGGATTTTTGCTAACTCCAAAGGAGCAAGGCTTCTAGACTGCAAGACAGTCCAAGAAGAAGGGTTTGCAAGGCAGTATAGACACCCATTTCTGGCCCATAAGTCGAGCCAAATTCCTTGTCATATCATTGACGCCCTATGTTGGCTCATCATCGCCTAGCTGGCCTTCTCCGATCATGGCATCTTTCTCATTAGTTCATCGCCCTGGTGGGTTCTTCCTGGTCATATCAATCAGTCTTCATCATTATTTCATAGCTTTTTGAGTTGGGAGTTCAACGCTTCAAGCCGCACGTCAATCTGATACCTATGTAAGGAGAACAGACCCTTTGAATGAGCCATATGCTGAAGGATCATGAAGGCGACAATGTCCCTATCGCGTTATCATTCCGAAAGCGACATCCTTCATGTCGCGTTCCTCCTCACATTGATTTGCCTTCAAGCCTGAATCGATCCCCTTCAGAAGGCGACACTTCGATACGTCGCGTTCCCATTTGGCATTTTAATTCTTTGAAAATTTGCCAAAAAATGCTTAAAATCTTTCCTTCTATGGAAGGCAACGTATCGAAGCGTCGCGACCTGATAGCGACCATGAGGCTATCGCGTTCTGGTTTCCGTGCAATGTGGCCTTTCCTATTCCCACTTGGACCCCTATTATTCATGAATAATCCATCTTTTAGTAGGTCTAGAGGCATCCAAATCCTTCCAAACTCGGAGGAAACCTTCCTCATGGTGTCCTTTCCACATTCTGACTCCCCTTGCCCGAGTACACCTACCCAAATTCGGACTTTACCCCATTATTCTCCTCCCAGACCGTTCAGGAATAATCACCTATAAATCTCTTCATAGGAGACGGTTTAGGGCAAGGCTGACGTCTGCTTCTTCCTCTCCCAGAGAGCTTCGAATTCCTAGAAGACCTCTCAGCCTCCAGATGATCAGGAAGTGCCCCCCAGGGTGATTTCTTCACATGTACACTTTTTCTGTCTTGTTCTTCTTGATTTTTCTCTTCATACATGCATGTTTAGATTCATTTTTTTTCGTAGATCTGCATTAGAACACTCCACACACACCTAGTTTAATCACCCAAAGGGGTTAAAACCCCACCCCACGTGAGTTCCCTCCAATTATTTCATGCTCTTTCATGCTTTTGGGGATAGATTCTACACAAAACTTTTGTCTAATGGGTTTTCTCTTGTTTTGATGTTCTTGGCAGGTGTTAGAAGACAGTAGCAGCACGAGGCTCTTGCCCCTTGGCCGGCTGAGGAGCAGGAAGAACAGAATCCACGTTCTTCACCTTCTGAAGTAGAAGGCGACGCACACCTAGTCTCGATCTCTAGAAGGCAACAGACAGCGCTGTAGACACCCGATTCTGGCCCATAAGTTAAACCATATTTCTTGTTATCTTATTGAGTCCCAGGTTGGTCACTCACCTTGAGCCCATCATTAGCCTTGCTTTATGCCCATTAAAATCCTAATTTTTAGATTATCCCATTCAATTGTCTTTTGAAGAGTCCTTATGCTTAATTGTCTAATTATTCTCCTTGGTGATTGGTCAATATTTTGAGAATAATCGAGTTTCCTTAATGCGACGGGTCGTAGCGCCGCGTTAAGCTTATCGCGCCCCCCATAGGTGTCACGACAGCTCATGCATGTCTATGCACATGGCTTTAGAGTCGCGACTTGCGTGGCCGTCGCGTTCACTTGTCGCGCTCTTACGATCTGTCGCGACTACAGCCGTGGCAACAGCCTCCGCAACCACCTCCTATTTATCCTCTCATGACCTTTATCTTCATCCTTAAGTAACCTCCCAATCCCCTAGCCGCGGTTTGGGGTTGTGGGTCACCTTGGGGGCTCCTTAGGACTCTCACCCATGGATTAACATGAAATTTATCCCCTTTTTTGGGATTTATCACTTGAAAATGGGATATTCTCTCTCTTCCCTTATATAAGCAAGGCTTCCCCTTCAGAGGAAAGGGGAGCACCATTTTTTGTCACGAAGTGCTGCCGAATTATCTCCAGGCCAGACACTTAGCCCGTAGCTCTCCCTTTCCCTCAGATTTCCTCACATTCTCTTCATCAAGCCATGCTCATTTCTTCATCCATGGAGCTTGGTGCGTGAGGAGGGTGACTTCCACTTCGTCTGAGGCTTCTCCAGCATCCAAAGACGCCATACAACGTCAGGGAGTCGCCCCATTTGGGGCTCCTTCTTCCCTTCCTTCCTTATTTCCCTTTTCATGCATGTTATTTGCTTTCTTAGATAGGAGCATATGTCACTGTCTTTCCCATGTTTTCCTACCACCCAAGGGGTTTAAAAACCACCCCAGGTTCGTTCCTCCCATGCTCTCACCTTTCCCTTCATTTGTGGATAGATTCTACACTTAAATATGTTCTAACAGGGTTATTTTTGTTGTTTTCTTTATTTTGGCAGGTAATCAGGCTTCAGTCGATGAGGAGCTCTTGTCCTCTGGCCGGCCGGAGGACGGGAAGAAGGTCCGCCTACATTTCTCCCGCACTGTAGAGAACACGGCAGGAAGGGTGGTCGCGACTGTGCTAACGCGCCCTGGTCAGGCGTCTCGACCTCAGACCCATCGCGAGGGGCTACTCCGTCGCGACTACAGTAAGTGCTTCTTTCTCTCTCCTTTTCCTAGCATCGTTAGCCTGGTTCGATTCTTATATATGGCAACTAGCTAGGTGGCGATCACATCCATATTTCCATACTTTTTAAGCTAATTTTAAAACGTGTTGCGTGTTTCGAGGGGGTGCACAACCCCGTGATTACACTTTTTGACGATCACGGTGGGACCTTCAGTGATAGCCTCGCTGATTGTGCTTGTTTGCCTGCCATGTTTATCTTTTTAAATGCTGTTTAGAATCCTGTTAGATATTTCTATGTCTTTTCTGCGTTTCTATTCTCTGGCGAGAACACGGCGTATCGTCGGGACGTGACATGTTCGCGTCCTCAGAGCCAACCGCGACATCAGGTCCATGTTCTCCCTCCCCCTATGTGTTGTTGCTTCTATGAGAGTTCTTCCATGTCTTACTCATGCTGTGTTTCCATGTACATTCGGGTTTATGTTTGTTAGAATCCTATTAGGGTCTGGATTTTCCTTTTACTTTCACTGTTTGATTTTGGGTCTTATCGCGGCGGATTGGATGGTCGTGACTAGGTCGCGTCGGTGGTGGAGGTCGCTTCTAGAGGTACACCTTGCTTGTTACTGTCTTGTGATCCATGCATCGGTTCCTGTATGTTTAGTTAGTCTGGATGTGTCGATCAGTTGATTCCATGATGGTATTGCGTTATAGGATAGTCTGTCTGCTTACTGTTTACGTGTGACTGTGGGTTTCCGTACTCTGTTAACACCATGGCAGGGTCTCTAGTCGCGATAAGGTCGCGACTAATCTAGTCCTCACGACTTCATCAGAGACCTTACAGTTGCTTTGTGTTAGTTTAGGTTAGACATTGCATGCACCTTAGTGCACTTAGGCTCATGCATACACTTCTTATCTGTGCTGATTAGGTTTTCCCTCCTTGGTTGAGTGGGTCCCCTCACCTGCGAGTACTCGTGGGCTGACCAGGGCCGTCTACCGAGGGCCTCCGTAAGTCCCTGTGGCCTTACGCACGTTGCAGTTTTCTGGGCTGGTTGTACCCGTCGTACCCTTAGTTCAGAATGTCCTACGCGTGAGTTGTGTTCCCCTTAGTCATCCCGAAGTACTTGAGTATACACCCATTAGGTCCCTCTTTAGCCGAGTGTAATTTAATTAAATCAATCCATTAAAAGGCTAAGTGATAACACTAAAATCCTGACGCGTATCATGTTAACTTGGATGTTTGCTTGAGAACTCCCTTCTCGTCCCCTTCTTATGTGATTGTAACTGTTGTTGTACCCTTTATTTGTATTTTAGTATATCTTTTTAATTCACCCTTTTCTCATCCTCTCATGGCCCCTTTCCACTTCACCTATCCTCCAACCTCTCCTCCTCATGCAGACCCCCTGCCTCATGAGTCTATTCTAAATTCGGCCCAATCCCGGGCCCATCGGGCCGACGAGAGTGCCCGTCCCCAATCTGTGCCGTCACCATCCTCTTCTGATGAGGCCACTGAATTGGAGCGCCTCCTGCTGGAAATGGGTCCTGACCAGGCCCGGGAATTATTGTCAACCTTTGCTCCACAATCTTCTTCCAAGGTGGGCCCAACATGCCCACATCATCCTACTTATTCTAGATCCACTCATATTGTCACTCCTGGATCAGGCCATCCTTTTGTCCAGCCCGCCTCATTGCAATCGGCCCATTATACTCCATCTGGTCCGGACCTTGACCCATGACTCCATTCCCATTCCCAGGCCAGCCCTCGCTATCCACAATCCACCTCGACTCAGGACTTTCAATCCGAGTTCGAGTCCATGAAGCGAGAGCTTAGCCACCTGCAGAGGCAATTAAATCCCAAACCCTCCTTCAATAATGCACTCCCTGATTTCCATGGTCTTCGGATCCCTCCACTTTCCAGCTCCCTATTTATCGCCAATATAGTGGAGTTGGAGACCCTTACATCCATCTGAAGGAGTTCCTCTATGACTCGGTGTCCTACCAACATGATCGCCGCTTATTGGCTTACCTTTTCAGGCGATCGCTGGATGGGCCCGCTCTAGAGTGGTTTTATTCCTTGCCTCCCAATGAAGTTGAAGATTTTGAAGTGGTCAAGGTCAAATTCATACAACAATATCAAGGCTGGGCCAGGCCCAAGTATTCAATGGCTGATCTGGTGGCTGAGCAGATGAAGCCTGATGAAGAATTTGCAACTTATGTTGACCAGTGGCGTCAAATGTCCACACATGCCCAAATGCACCTCCCAGAAGAGGAGAAAATCAAGCTCATTATTGCTAATGCAACACCTATGTACTGCCACATCCTGGCTATGAACATCACATCCATGCAACAATTATACAGCCACGCTAGCTTTGTCAAAACCCAACTCATTGACTCTCCCATGCCATCCTTGTTTGAGCCCAACAACCCATTTGCACATTTCAAGGGCCCACTTATGAGGGAGTCCAAACCTACGCCCAAGTTGATGTTATCCACCGTCCCACACCTACCCACTCCATTGACCATTACTCATCCTCACCACTTCCACCAAGCCAACTCGCACCACTTCCACAAGAACAACCCCCTCGCCCATGCCATCACACCACACCATCCCATACTCACCCATCACAATGTCCACTTGGCCCAAAGCAAGCCCATTATCATCCGTTGCCAGAATCCCTCTCTGATGTCTTCACGACCCTGATGTCCATCAATGCATTGCAACTCCCTCCAGAAAAGCCAAGCTGGGACATGACAGTGAACCGATCAGAATATTGCCCATATCATCGCCATCCGGGCATACGGTCGCGAACTGCTACGAATTTCGGGATGTGATCTATGATCTAGAGTACAAGATAAATTGGGCTGAAATGCACAGACTCATCCTGCATTGTCAAGAGAAGAGAAAAGCACAAGGCCAGGGGTAGCAGCCCTCTCCATCACAGGCAGCAGAACAGCCACCCAAGCAACCGGCAGTACAGTCCAGACAACAAGTACCAGCATCGAGACAGTTGTCATCTCCAATGGCTCAAGGCCAGAGGCATTTCTTTACTTACCCTCCAAGTTCATCATCGTCTCCATCACCACCTCAACAACCTCCTCCAACTACTCCTGCTTAGGCTATCTCCACCACACCTACCCTTGGTACCGCATTGCACCCCGATAACAAACTGTCAGCTCGACATATTGCGTCGGTGCGCTGTTGGTCATCTTCCCCAACGTCACAAACCATTGATCCCTCACCTCCCACAAACCCTCCATCCTTACTCCTCACTGCCATCTCCATCCCACCACACTTGCACCTGAGCAAGCCATTACCACCACACCAAGGCTCGAGCAAGCTTCACTCACCTCCGAGATAGGGCAAGAGCTTCCTACTCCTAAGCTTAAAGCTGACCTAGCCTCTGAGTTGGAAGAAGATCTCTCTCGGCGCGAGCCTATCCTTGCCACCATCCAATGATCTCACACTAAACCCTTCGCATCCGACGAGCCCACCATAGCCACCACACATCCCATCGCCACCACCCAACGGAGTGGGTGTGAACTACCAGGGCATGCCTCAAGTCTATTTCCCGAGAGCAAGACAATCTGAGCAAAGGTAGCCTAGTATCGGTCATGCATTTCGATCCTCACAATTACATCAGTCGTATGCCGGTCTATGTCCTTATCTCGGGCACATTTGGGAAGGATGAGCCTTCATCCCCTCATGAGATGATTGTCAAGAGGAGTTCCCAAGCATCAACGCCAGTCACTTCCAAAGCAAGGATGGTAGCTGTTACGCTGCTCATTGATGATGCTACCATTGATGCCATTATTACTCCTCGCTCAGTTATTGCATATGTTGGTCAAAAGAAGGGGTTATCTACAAATGTTATGCTATCTCACACTACTACTGCCAAGGCCCTCATGAAGTCAATGCTTAAAGGTCAGGCATGGCAACCTTTAGTTGAAGCTCTCAACAGTACAACCTCCACATCTTTACTGGAGTCTTCACTCAAGGGGCAACAGACCAAGTTGCCTGAAATAAGTGCACACATGGCAATCATGGCAATTGATGAGACAGCCATATGGCTATAAAGTAGAGCGAGACCATCCGCTGCTTGGTCCTGCTATCTGAGGAGACATGTCAAGAGGAAGTGGTCATATCTGTCTGCAAGGGCAAAGAAGCCATGGCACCACATGAGGACGTCCGCCAAGAAGCGAAAGAGGCTAAGGTCCAGATCAAAGTTCTACAAGAGAAATGTTGATCTCCCTAGTTTGGCATCCCCTGATCTTGATCTCTCAATATTATTCATCCTGTCCAATCTCGTTCCCAGAAGAGGCACCCGATCTCTCGATCTAGGGCTGGTGCCCCATCCTTCCCCTCCTACTCCACCAGGGTCTTTGGACCCTCTTTTATCTCCTCCACCTGAGCCGCCTGATCATCCTCTGGGTACTCCAGGTATCTTTTCATCCCCTCCACCTGAGCCTCCCAATCATCTTGTGGGCATTCAGGATTCACTTCACTTATCCCTTCCTCTTGAGCCACCTGATCGCCCTCTAGATTCCCATGACTTCTTTCCATATCCACCTGGGTCACTTGACCATCTTCCCGGTGCTCAGGATTCCCCTCTTCCTCTTCCACCCGAGCCTCCTAACTGTAGGTCGGGTCCACCTTCTCTAGGGACGTCTGATCTTGGTCTCGATTCCCTTCCTTCCACTTCACCTTCTGACCCTCCAGATCCTCCACCCTCCATTCTGCAATTCATTCCTTTAACCCCTCCTGATCTCGGGCCTGACCCGATTCCACCTTCACTACCTATTCGGGGTCCCGACCCTTTCTCTCAATGTTCCCTGGGTTTCAGTCCTCACTAACATTCTTCTCCTCTTTTTGTTAGAGGGTTCTTATCCCTCATATTCTTGTAGAGTCTTGTCTTCCTCTTGTTTGTGATTGAGTTGACTCCAATTCTTGCCATCCCTACCTTTTCCTGCAAATGAGCTAATTAAAATCCACCAAAATCAAAGTTTGAAGACTAATGTAGGTCGTACTTTCCATATAGGGGTCGTGTCACGCCCCTCCAATTTAGCAGCAGAATAAATCGGAGGGAAATGTGAACAACGAGTATGGAAACGTAAATTGCGCATACAGACGCAAACATCAGAGCATCTAACGAAATAATTAGAATAACTCTTGATTTCATTATAAAATCACTAAGACTATTACAACCACTAATTCGGAGCCACTACATATAGCTCAATGACATCATTACATTGGAAAAGAAATCTAATGCAATAACTACTAGACTCCATTGCACTAGGGTAACTTCATCAACTGACTCCAGGTCGCTCATCACTCTGGTCCTGTCCCATTGATGTGTGTAACGTCATTGTCTAACTTACCTGAGACACAATAACAAATAACGAAGGGTGAGTGATAACGCCTAGTAGGACTTAAATCTCAATAGTCAACCAGGCTTTAAATGATTAATGCTTTAAATGGCAGAGTAACTAATGATAAAGAGAGTCATGTAAAGTCGAGAAAGCAATAGCACAAGCAACATGGGTCAAATAGCAGATGAATCAAGTATAGCATGATGATTAAAGTCAAGTCACGATAGTAACGATAACAACGCAATAGCAAGTAACGACATTGTCAAGCAGTAACAAGTGACATGTATGTAGACACCGAAATCCCGCTCCCGTTTTAAGGGGTGCGAAATAACAGGCCACGAAGGGGGTGGATAAAAGGGGGAAATATTCGTGGTGTGTGTGGACATGGAGTGGAAGACGGAAAATAAAATAATAATAAAAAAGATCGTGATCGCCAGGCACACGAGGGTGCCGAAGGGAGATGCACGCGAGGGGTGCAGGTGAAGGAAATGATCGCGAGCGTACCTTTTGGAGCGTGGGGAGATTGCGTGAGGATGATGTGGGCCCTTTCTTCCTCTACAAACACGAACGGCCACGGTAGAGGGCGTTTTCCACGTTGATTACCCTAACAAAGAAAGAGACAAAATGAAAAAAAGGGATTATCCACGTGTGTGTAGTATATAAATTCTAAAAATAAATGAATAAATGAATGACATGGGGGACGACTTACTGGATGGTGGCTTTTAAACCCCTAGGGAGGATAGGTATGTGTGTGTGTGTGCATGCATGTGTGTGTGTTAAAAAAAGGTAAAAGGGGCACGTGGGCCCGGAGGAGATAAATGAAGAAAAGGAAGGGGAAGGGGGAGTGCTTCCCCAAATGTTGGTGATGCGGTGTTGCGGCGTTGCCGTTGGGTGACGTGAGGAGAGGAAGATGAGGAGGAAGACGTCGCTCCCGCCTTGCTCCGGGGTACGTGGGCGATGAAGGAAGAAGGTGCAGATCGGTGCGGAAGGAGGACAACGCGAGGAAGAAGATCTCCCCGGGTCGGTGGTGGTCGGCTCGGAGTTGAGGCGGAAATCTGGCAAGGCTTCGCCACTCTTAATGGTCCCCCTTGAACAAATGACCCCTCGGGTCATACTTATAGGAAACAGATTCTTGAATCGCGTCCAAACAGGAAGCCGCGATTATGGATTAAAACGCGTCCAGGTGGAAGGCCGCAATTTAGAAAGTCAAATTGATGTGACATGCACATGATGGCGTACCTGCGACCATGCCTCTGAATCACGTCCGGGCAGGCCGCCGCGATTCAGACTCGCATGGTTTTGAGGCAATCGGCTCATAAATGTGCCTGACGTAGTTGTAGGGGTTAGGTGTTGACTTTATAATCGCGGCGTCCTCAGAGGACGCGATTTCAGAATTTTGTCATGATTACGGACAGGCGCAACGTCTTGTCGGGCCAGACCTTTTTGACTTTTATATCGCGTCGTCCTTAGCGGACGCCTTTCTATTTTGAACATGTGACGGAAAAAGGCCCTTAAATGCGTTGGCTTTGACCGCCGCGTCAAAGGAACTATTGCGTCCACCAAGACCGCCGCGTTTAAAAGGCGTCCACTGTAGTGAACGCGAATCAATGAAGCTGTGCCTTAATCAAATTACCTCCGGGGGAGCTGCCCCGGACCCCCGCGACCTGACCGTGCAGGTCGATCTGCGACCAACCCCCTTGGGGAAGCACCGAGAAAGAAAGGGTGAGATCCAGAAATATTGGAAAAACACTCTTGCGAGGCAAAAAGAGGGGCATTGTGGCGTTACGACGCAAAAATGAAATTTGCCCCCGGTGGAGCCAAATCCGCGTGTCTACAATGTATAGCAAGGAGAGAGATAGTAGTTGGTCATGTAAAGAGTAAATTGCACTTTGATTGATTTTCATCAATCAAAATAGTATAGCACTTTTGATTAACTTTCGTCAATCGAAATAGTAATGGCACTTTGGTTATCCGTAGATAGCCGAGAGAGAATATAGTACTTTGAATGCGACTAAGTCAAGATAAAACGCAGTATCTCAAGATAGCAAGTATCAAGTAGAGCATGAAGAGAGTATGACAGTAGTCGCTCAATAATAGGACAGTAGCAGTTCAGTAACAGTCAGTGGCAATATAGTAACAGTGCAGTACGTCTGAACTAACAGACTAACAGTAACAATGTAACAGTCAGATGTCTAGCTAATTCAGAACAGTCAGTCAGAACCGGTGCAAATACATACATCATCATTAGCCCCTGCAGGTATTTTCGGGTGGCTCTCTGCCCCCAGGACTAGATTGGAGCCCCTCGGACAATTTCCGTGCCCTCAGCAGTATGCATTCAAGTCAGTAGAGTCACAAGACCCATTTTAGCACTAGACAATCATGAGCAGTACAAAACAATAGCAGCCACACAGCTCAAAGGGTACCAAGAGAGTACTAGATGAATAGACGAGAGAGACGAGATAGTAGAGTGAACGTGAATAGATGAGCGAGTAGAGTATAGATGAGAACTAGTGGACATTGCACATGAAACGTCGAGTAACGAGTGATAGCAACAGTTGCACAACACACACGTTTGGTGTTGGCAGTTAGGTGGAATACACAACCCTTCCGCTGGCCTTGTTATGCACAGGTCCAGAGGTCTAGCATGATTCAAGATAAGAGCGAGAGCAACTAAGGCCGTTTGGATCTTGCTGATCCCTAGAGGTGTCATAGGTGTTAGGGCACAACCAGCTCGTCGACCATGTGGGAATCCATGGATAGAGGAGACTTATGTAGGCCTTGAACAGACTCACTAGTCCGGCAGAAGGAGTATCCGACGAAGAGTTCATCCAATTCGAGAGTGTGTATAAATAGAAACAAGTGCTCGACGTTCTAGAGGAATTCTAGAACAGTGGAGCGTCGGTAACGGTATTCCCAAAACATCGTGAGAATCGTAGACAAGTTCATTTAAAATAGGGCAATTTAAATATATAATTACCAAATGTTTGAAGAGATACATTATGAAGTAATTTCATGCCAAGTTAAATTTGATTGGATGGTTCAAGTGTGTGCATGTGACATAGAGAATTATGGAATATGAAAGATGTTGCCCAGTTGACGAGCCCAGAGGGGGGGTGAATGGGTCTTTAAAAATTTATCTAGAAGATACCTGAAACTAAAAACATTCACACAAACGTTCTTCGAAGTAGGTTAGTGACTGTTAGTTTAAATATCAAACAAACAAAAGGAATCACACAACACAAGGTTTATCCTGGTTCGGACCTCCTTTCCTTAGGAGTCCTACGTCCAGTCCCTGAGCAACAACTCAGATTTCACTAACTAGGGTACAGTCCCCTTAAGGACGCTACAACACCCAGCTCAGCTGGTCTTCCTTCACACCCGAGGAATAACACCTTGGATACCCCACCAGGTCTTCCTTCACAACCGAAGGGAACAACAACCCTGGATACCACCAGGTCTTCCTTCACAATCGAAGGGAACAACACCCTGGATACCACTAGGTCTTCCTTCACAACCGAAGGGAAACACAAAGAAAAAGAATGACTTTCAAGCCCCTAGATCAAGCTATTGACAAGCAAGTATCTGAAGCAACTAAACTGAGAGCAAAGAGATTTAAACAGGCACACTCTCAGAACTACACGGGCTCTCTCAAGATTTTCACGAACTAGTGGAGAGCAAATGAGCAAAAGCTAAGTGGAGTGAAGTTCTTGGCTCTGGACTTTCTTCAGAAGATTTAAATGCTTGAATGCACGATCTCTGTGTTTCTTCTGTTCTTCTGAATTGAATTTATATCTTCAATTTGAAATGTAGACGTTGAAGTGCCCGTTGTCTCTCTTTTGAGTAGTCGTTAGACTGAATGACATCTGGAGTCTTGGAAGCTTCCAGTCAACAGTCTTTTGATCACTTGAGCACGCAAAGAGATGAGATCTTCAGAAATATCCGTTGGCTTCTATTTGTTTAACGTTGTGCCATGAAGCTAGATTAAAGGTCTTCACAAATGTCAATCTCAAATAGCAGACAGCTAAGCTGTCTCTAATGTCAGTCAACATCAGTAGCAACATACATGAAAATAGTAATGCAGAATAGCTTAAGTCTAAAGGACGTAATCAGAGTAGGCACGATATGGTCTGCATGCATGCAGAGATACGTTCAGATCTCATAAATGCAAAAGTGTTAGAGGGATGTCTATGTGGATTTTGACTAGTCAATGCTTTCAAGATGAATAAGATATCACGATATGAAATCGATGACTATATGACTTATGAAATTGTTATGAATAAGTCAGGTTGACCAAATTGTTATGAGACAGAAGAAATCGTTGTGAAACACTTAATAAATTGTTATAGAAAGCAAATCGTTGTGTTTCTGAAGAAATCAATGTGAAACACTTACCAAATCGTTATAACAAGCAAGTCGTTGCGAGTTCTAAAGAAGTCGTTATGATCACTAAAGAAATTGTTACGGCGAGCAAGTCGTTGCGAGTTCTAAAGAAATCGTTGCGATAACTTATAGAGTCGTTGTGACGAGCAAGTCGTTACGGGCCCTGAAGAAATCGTTACGGTAACTTATAGAGTCGTTGTGACGAGCAAGTCGTTACAAGCTCTAAAGAAATTGTTGTGATGACTTATAGAGTCGTTGCGACATGCAAGTCGTTATGATCTCTAAAGAAATCGTTACGGTAACTTATAGAGTCGTTGTGACGAGCAAGTCGTTACGGGCTCTAAAGAAATCGTTGCGATAACTTATAGAGTCGTTATGACAGGCAAGTCGTTACGATCTCTAAAGAAATCGTTACGGTAACTTATAGAGTCGTTGTGACGAGTAAGTCATTACGGGCTCTAAAGAAATCGTTGCGATAACTTATAGAGTCGTTATGACAGGCAAGTCGTTACGATCTCTAAAGAAATCATTACGGTAACTTATAGAGTCATTACGACATCGATTTGTTTGAAACAACATGACTTTTCAGCCAGATAGGAAATCGTTATGATAATTCCATTGAAATCGATATGCTTATAAAGAAATCGTTATGATCTTCAATATAAATCGATATGGACTTAGAGAAATATCATGTCGACAAGATTAAGGCTTTAGAGAAGTAATGCATACCTTTATGGCTTGTTTGACCTTGGTATTTTTCCTGTACTTAAGACTTATGAAATATTCATTAGATATAATTGATAACCTTTTGTTTGGTTTTGTTAATCATCAAAAATATATATATGTATGTAATTAATTAAGATTACATAGGGACAGACTGGTCATCAATCTCCCCCTTTTTGGTGATGACAAAACTGAACAATAAGCATGGATGAAAAGTATCTGAAATCAGTCTAAAGATATGACATGCTAATTTTCTCCCTTAAAAAAAAATTGGATGAATATTTCAGACATGTTAATATTTTTCTCCCCCTTTTTGTCATTAAGCAAAAAGCAAACTGAGACAAAGAAAGAAGAGAAAGATTGGATCACAAGCAAAGAGATTCTATTAACTCTGTAGAGGTACAGGTAAGTAGTAAGCAGGAGACAAAAGGGAGGCATAGTGGGAAATGGTTTCCCATGCCTGTTCTTCCTGCCTTTCAAAGTATTGTTGAAAACCTCCAACAACAATAGAGTAATTTGGTCCCATTGTGGGAGCCATCTTCTTAAGATGAAGCTGGTAGTGCTTGTCAAGAAGCTCAATGTAGGAGTTTCTGTCCCTAGTCATCCGAAGAAAGAAGATTTTCCCAAAGCTGGCACAGGAGAGGAACTGGTCCATTGTGACAGGATATTGATTGTGGTTGTCCCTGAGAGCCTTGTGAAGAGCCACATAGACTTGTATTGTTCCTCCCAGACTTTGAAGGGATCATTGACTAGGTGGTAGAGTTCATATCAAGGAATGTGGCTGGAGACACTGCAGGCTTGCCTTCTGAGGCTTGGGCTTCATTGAGGCAATCAATTGCTGAGCTGACAGGGGATAATACTTGGACCATTCGGTGGAAGTCAACCTCTCACATTCTGACAGAATAGGGCCTAGGACATCAGCACTGACATGTCCCTGGATATATTCCCTAAACAAGAATCTGGAAAAGCTACCAGGCAACCTTCTTGTACTTTAATCCTGCCCATGATTCTGGCATAACGCTCAAATATGATTGATCAAACAGAAGACTCCATAACAAGAAAGTGAATTTGAGGAGAGCTATCTCTTCAGGCACTAGGAGGGTAGCAAAATCTACCTGAACGTCTGAAGTATGAGAGATGGCTGGAGCCAGAGCTGAAATTGCCCTTTTGAACTGACTGAGCTGAACTTCAGGAAGATTGTTGATGTATCTGTAGTTATTAAAAAGCATGAAATGCCTGATCATTTTGATTTCCTTTTGAATGAAGGGTGCCCAGAGTTCTTGATGATACATTTTGAACCCTTTGATAGGGTCAGGGAGTGGTCCCTTGGAGGAAATCTGGCAGATTTGACAAGAATGAATTTCTTTAGGAGATCCTTGTGACCTTTGCCCCATTGATCTTCAGATTTCGAATGAGCACCAGAAAATTTTGGCTCTTTCGGATTTGGTGAGAGGGTGTAGGGTAAGATAGTGGTTAAGTGATCAGAAAGATTAAGAAAAGGAAGGTTGACAATTGTTGCAAAAACAACCTTTGTCAGATACTCTCTATACAATGGTTTATGTTTGTTAACCACTGTAAGAGAGAACCCAAAGGTGGATACTTGGGTTCAGAGGAAAGGGGAAATAGAAGTAAGTTTCCTCTTCTTGGGGGCAGGACTGGAAGGATCTGCCCTATGAATGTGTTCTCCAACCTTCAACACAGACCTGAGAATGCCTTCCTCAAACTCATCCTTGATCTTTTCCATAAAGGAGAGTTAAGTTGGGCTCCTTCAGGTATGATAGTGATGAAAGAGGGTGGAGGAGTAGGATGAAGAAGAGTGTGAGGTAGTTGGGAGGTCATCAACTGGTCCAAGGGAGGGACCAGAGAGGAGGAGGAGGCTCCAGCTGAGGATGCTGGAGGGGCCTCATGTATAGGAGAAGGAGAAGGAATGGAAGTAGAGGAGGCAGGAGTTGAGGTTGATGGAGAGGGAAATGGAGTGGGAGAAGAAATAGGTCTAGATTGGGGCTTCTTGAATGTCTGAGGAGCAGGTGGAGCTATAGGAGCTGAGGGTGGTGATGGTGGAATGGGTGTGTGAGAGGGAGAAGAAGAAGCTGGGGGCTTGGCTACCAAGATCTCTTCAGCTACCTCAGTCTACACAGACACACTCTCCACTCGCCCTGATGGCCCTGACCCTTGCTCAGCTGGCCCTGGAGGCCTCTTAACCTGATCAGCTGGCCCTGATGGCCCTTGCTCATGCACTGCTGCCTCTGCTGAAGCTACTGCTGCTGCGACTGGCCCTGAAGGCCTTGATTCTTGGGCTTGGTCAGCAGGAGGAGGAGGAGGAGGAATCTGATCTCCAACCACCTTCAGAATTTGCTCTAGCATCTCCTTTATAGTGCCCATTTCTTATTAAACCACTTCATGGCATTTCTCACACTGGCCAATTCCTTAGAGGCTGATCCTTGCTCATGATGATTGAATTGGTGTCTGCCTGGAGAGAACATAAGATTTGTCCTTGAGCATCAAGTCTCTCTATTACAGGCTTCAAGTTGATTATAATTTTCTGCTTTACTTGCCTTTCAAAGGGAGTATTTGTCAACATTGGAATTTCAGATTCTACTTCTTTCCCTTTATTCTGAGCCTCTGAAGCTGGAGAAGGCTCATCATCATCCGATCTGGAGGAGCTGGCTATCTCCCCTTCTCTGACATCTTCTGAGCCACGAGGGATATTTCATTTTTTTGGTGCAGTGTCCACTGGTTCATCAGGTGATCTCCTTCTTCTGCTGATTGTCCTTTGACTGCTCCCCCTGAGCAGGAGCTTCTTCTTCATTTGATACCTGCTCCCCCTGAATGGGAGCATCCGCCAGCACAGAGTCACCTTGAGCAGCTGGGTGCTCTAGCTCTACTGAAACATCTTCCATTGGTTCATCAAAGTGGCCTGATGCCACAACCTCTTCAGCAACTCTGCCACTAGCTTCTGGAGCACTAGAGGTGAAAGGAATCGAATCAATAATGTCTGAAAGAATGGATGCAACTATAGTTGAGGGTAGTGGGTCCTCAACTGGAAAAATGTCCTCTGGGAGAATATCCTCAATTCTCCTTTCTGCAAAATTTATAGCTAATTCTTCTGGAAATTCTGAAGCTGCTACAGATACTCTTTCTTCTTCTACTGCAATTTCAGGATGAAATTTTGCTAAAGAGGGGCCTGATGATTCTGTTGCTCCAACTGCTGGAGCTGAAACTAACTCCACTGGCAATTCTGGAATCATATCCGCTGATCTCATCTCCTGATTAACAACAGAGGTGTTGTCAATGATGGCTTCGCCTTCAGCAACAGAAGCCTCGGACCAGACACTATTTTCCCCAGAGAAGCCACTCTTCTTTAGGTTCCTGGACCTGATTGCTTGGCCCATTTTCTCTACAACTGCCCCAGAAAGATCAACACCGAAGTGGTTGAAGATCTTGGTAAGTAGGTGGGCATAAGGCAGGGACACATTTAACTTACTCTTGGTGTCCCAAATCTGATCTCTGGCAAATTTCATTCTTTCCATCATCACTGCGGGCCATATTTATCTCCTTATTTTGAATGGCCTAGTACATCATGTCTGAATCGGCCTTTGTGCAAGATGAAAAAGTTGCACTTCTGGGAACTAAGATTTGACATACAATAAAATAAAGGAGGCGGTTGAAGGCAGATAGTTGATTTATATCAAGCTTGCCGTCCCTTAGCTTGAAGCCCGGCCCTACAATTCCAAATCCTTTCACTTGGGCGTCCACTGTGTGAACCCCACTAAATCCAGAGGTCTTCACATTAAACAACATCTTCAGCAACTCAGGGTCTATCCTAATCATGGTTCCCTTCACTGAAGAAACTAGAGACCCATCTTCCTCTGTTCTCATACACACGAAGAAAGCTTTTACCAAGTTCGGATAACTGACCTCTGAAAAGGTGGTAACTTCTGTCCACTGCATCTGATTGATCAATTCTACTACGCTGCTCATTCCACTTTTCCTCAGATTAGCGACATCGACTTCTTTATTGCCACAGAGCTTCGTCTTCACAAAGGTAAGCCTCTCCTTCTGCTCAGGAGTGAGAAACTCGGCGCTGTAGCCACCCAAACTACCGGCGATGACCGGTGCGGCCATGGATTCAGGTGGGAAAGTCTCTGGAGGGTTGAAACGGAAGGAGAAGAGAGGGAATCCTCAAGAGATTTTGTGGGAAGGAGGAGGAAGGTTGAAGTTTGCAGAGGGTTGAGGTAAGAGTTGTTAGGGCATCGGCTCATGCGATAGGATGAAATAGGGGAAAAGGTAGACGATGAGATACGAATCGTTCTGTCATTCAATTTTTAGGAATAAATTAATGCATTGCGGAAAGTGAGGCGCCAAAAGGTGGCAGAAGAAGACAAAAGAGTTTGACCATTCAAACCGACTTCAATGAGAGAGTGGTTACAAAGGATAATTTGAATTTCTTTTGCTTAAAGCCATGGAGGAAAAAAAATAGCTTAAATCTGAAAAATTAATGTGCCAGTTGTAAGCAAACTTTTATCGCAAATTGCACATGCCCAATTCTCTTCTAAGAGATGTGAATCTCTCTTCAGGTAAGGCTTTTGTGAAAATATCCGCTAATTGGCCATTTGTATCAATAAAGGATATTTCAATATTTCCATTTGCAACATGATCACGAATAAAATGATATCTAACCTCAATATGCTTGGTCCTTGAGTGCTGAACTGGATTCTTGGTGAGATTATGGCACTGGTGTTGTCACACACAGCAGTGGGATTGATTTGATGCTTAATCCAAAGTCTTCAAGTTGTTGCTTTCCATAGGAGTTGTTTGTACAACAACTTCCAGCAGCTACATATTCAGCTTCAGCTGTTGATAGTGCCACTGAGTTTTGTTTCTTTGAAGACCATGATATCAAACATCTTGCAAGAAATTGACAACAACCACTGGTGCTTTTTTTATCTATCTTGCATCCAGCATAGTCAACATCTGAGTATCCTATTAAATCGATTTCGCAAGATTTTGGATACCACAGACCTAAGTCATGAGTTCTAGTTAAATATCTAAATATTCTTTTCACTAAATTTAAATGTGATTCTTTAGGATCTGCCTGATATCTAGCACACATGCATACACTAAATAAAATCAGGTCTACTAGCTGTTAAATAAAGGAGTGAGCCTATCATATATCTGTAGATCTTTTGATCTACTTTCTTACCATCTTTGTCATTGTCCATTCTTGTTGATGTACTCATTGGTGTTGACAGTGGCTTGGTATTTTCGAATCCAAATTTCTTCAAGAGTTCTTTTGTGTACTTTGCTTGATAGATGTGAGTTCCTTCCTTTCCTTGTTTGATTTGAAGTCAAGGAAGTAATTAAGTTCTCCCATCATGCTCATTTCAATTCTCCCTGCATCAACTTTTCAAAGTACTTGCAAAGGGATTCATTAGTAGAACCAAAAATGATATCATCTACATAGATTTGAACTAATAGGATGTGTTTGACCTTTGACTTATGAAAAGAGTGCTATCTACTTGACCTCTACTGAAACCATGGTTTAAAAGAAAAAACTAAGCCTTTCATACCAGGCTCTAGGTGCCTGTTTTTAAACATATAAAGCCTTATGAAGTTTGAAAACATGATTAGGAAATTCTGTGTCATCAAAACCCGGAGGTTGTTCCACATAAGCTTCCTCTTTTATGAAACCATTCAAGAATGCAGATTTAACATCCATTTGAAATAATGTCAAGTTAAAGCTGATGCATATGCTAGTAATATCCTAATGGCCTCAAGTCTAGCTACAGGTGCATAGTTTCATCGAAATCTCTACGCCTTCCTCTTGAGAATAGCCTTGAGCTACCAATCTGACCTTGTTTCTTAAGATTGCACCAGTTTCATCCAGTTTATTTCTGAACACCCATTTGGTGCCAATGACTGGATGATCTGATGGTCTAGGAACAAGTGACCATACTTGGTTTCTCTTGAATTGATTTAATTCATCTTGCATGTCTATTATCCAAGATTCATCAGTAAGAGCTTCATTGACTATCCTAGGCTCTATTTGAGATACAAAAGCTAAGTAATCACAAGGGATAACATTACCTCTTGTTCTTACCCCTACGGATGGATCACCAATAATGTTCTCAAGTGGGTGATCTTTCTTGTATCTCCACTCCTTTGGAAGGTTTTCATGAGTAACTTCTTCTTGTTGCAATTCTTCCAGAGGTGGATCATCCTTGTCCTCAATTGATGTATCTTTTAGTTTCTTGGATAGTTCATCTGCATTATCATTGTCACTATCTACTTCCTTTCTCAAGGAAGGGTTAGTTTCATCAAAAATAATATGTACATACTGTTCAATCAATAAAGTATGTTTGTTAAATATTCTATAGCCTTTGGGTTTAGAGGTGTACCCCATAAAGATGCCTTCATCTGATTTGGCATCCAACTTAACAATGTCCCTTTTTCCATTGTTGTGAATGAAGCAAGAACATCCAAAAGTCCTGAAGTGGCTGATCTTTGGCTTCTTCCCTTTGAATAGTTCATATGCAGTCTTCTTCAGGATTGGCCTGATCATTACTCGGTTGATAATGTAGCTTGCCGTGTTGACTGCTTCAGCCCAAAATATCTTGGCAGATCATATTCTGAGAGCATAGTTCTTGCCATATCCAATAGGGTTCTGTTCTTCCTCTCAGCAATACCATTTTGTTGTGGTGTCCTTGGTGCTGAAAAATTATGCTCAATTCCCTGATCATAACAAAATCTAGCAAACTTTTCATTTTGAAATTCACCACCATGATTTGATCGGATAGACACAATGCTGAACTTTTGATCTTTCTGGACCTTCTTGCTGAAACTACAAAGTTTTCAAAAGTATCATCTTTATGTTCTAGGAATGATACCCATGTGAATCTTGAGTAGTCATCAACTATGACAAATCCAAAATTCTTTCCTCCAAGACTGGTAGTCCTCATTGGCCCAATAGATCCATATGAAGGAGCTCTAAGGGTTTTGAGGTGGTCACCACCGTCTTTGACTTGAAGGAGCCTTTGGTGTGCTTTCCCTTAGCACAAGGTTTACATACACCATCCAATTTTGTACTAACCTTAGGTAGACCTTCCACAAGATTCTTCTTCAGTAGTTTTCTCATGCCATCTATGCTGCAATGTCTAAGTCGTCTGTGCCATAATTCTGTAGACTTGTCTTTACTTGCTGTCAGACAAACATTCTGAACCTTGAGTTCTTCAAGATAGAGCACATACAAATTTTTTCTCTATTAGCTTCAAAGATGACTGCCCCACCTTCAGTATGCTGCACTTCGACTCTTGAAACTTGATCTGATGCCTCTGTCACACAGCTGGCTAATGCTAATGAGATTGTGCTTCAATCCCTTGACTAATAACACATCTTCTATGACTATTTTTCCTTTGTTATTCACAGAGCCACTGCCTATCACGTTCCTTTCCCATTATCTCCATAAGTAACTGTTCCTTCTTCAGCTTGGAGATGAGAGAATAATTCTGGTTTCCTGACATGTGCCTTGAGCACACCGCTATCCAATGCCATTTGGATGCTCGAGATATCCTGAAATAAAAACATCAGTTTTAGGTACCCAAATTCTTTTGGGTCCTGATGGGTTAGTATCATTTATTTTGCCTTTTATTATCCATTTCTTATGTCTTGTTGGGCATGTCATTATGATATGTCCTAACTTGTTGCAGTGACTACAGCAGGATAATTTGGTTACTTTTTCTATATATCTGAAATCAGCTTTGTATACTGTATCTTGTTCAGGTATAAATTTTGGTGTTGGATATGTTTTAGGATAAATTATGGTTTCTTCATTATCTGGGGTGTATATCCTAATCTATTTTCTTCTTACCTGATCTTCTAGCACCTTTTAATATGAGGGAGTTTTTACCATTAGTGAATTTTTCTAATGTGCTAGATAACTGTATATTTTCTCTGTTAGTGTTTTGATTTCAGTTTTCAGTTCATCTGAACTTACTTGTTTCTCTAATTTAGTTATTTGTTCATTCTTAGCTTTTAGGTCTTCACATATAGTTCATTTCTTCTTTTAAGTTCAGTTATTTGACTTTCTAATTGTTCATTTTTGATTTTAGATCTGAGTTTGTATTTTCTATATAGACTATGTTTTTCTTGCTTACTTTTAATAATTTGGTTACTTCTTTATATTTTTCATATAGTTCATTGAAAGCCTCTTCTAAACTATCAGAATCTGAATCATTGCATGAATCAAAAGAGGAGTCAGAAGTTACCTTATCTTCAATATTTGCCATGAAGGCCAAGTTGGCCTCTTCTTCATCACTGCAGGAGCTTAACTCACTATCTGAGTCACTACTGTTTTCCCATGCTGCTGCCATTGCCTTCTTCTTGTACTTTCTGAACTTCTTGGAACTGTCCTTCTTCCTGAACTTCGGCTTCTTTAAATTAGGACACTCAGTCTTAATGTGTCCTGGCTTCTTACATTCATAGCAGATGGGTTCTCCTTTCTTTATTTCTTTTCCATCTGGCTTCTTGAATTCCTTATTCCTTTTGAAGTGCCTTCTACCAGATTGGAATTTCTTCTTCTTAGCCAGAATTCGCTGTAATTTTCTAGATAGCATAGCTTCCTCATTCTCGCTGTCTGCATCACTTTCGCTTTCAGCTGAACTTGCATATGGTGAATCTTCTTCAGCTTTTAAGGCGTTGAGTGCTCCTTTCTGCTTGAAGACTCTCCTAGCCTTTCCATGTTGATCTCATGGGCCATGAGGGACCCAATGAGCTTTTCTACAGACATTCTCTTCAGGTCATTAGCTTCTTCTATTGCTGTGACCTTTGGGTCCATGAGGACGGTAAGGATCTAAGTATCTTCCTCACCATGTCTCCCATCTCATAGGTTTTCCCCAGACTAGCTAGTCCATTTGTGATGTCAGTGAACCGTTGAACATTTGAGTTATGGACTCACTTGACTGCATCTGAAATCTTTCATATTGAGTGACAAGAATGTCGACTCTTGTTTCCTTTACTTTGTCTGTGCCTTCATAAGTAATCCTGAGCTTTTCCCACATTTCCATTAAGGATTTGCAGGCTGAAACTCTGTTGAATTCCTTCTTACTTAGAGCACAGCATAGGATTCTCTTTGCTTTGCAATTTAGGGAAATCTTCTTCCTGTCTCATCTGTCCATTGTGCTTTCTCATTTGTGACTAACAAATCACCTTCTTCTACTATGGACCAATTTGATAGTCGTGCCCTTGTAGAAAGTATTCCATTTTGGTCTTCCAGTAAGGATAATCTTCACCATCGAAGAGAGGGGGTCGGTTGACAGACTGACCTTCAAAGTTACCTTGGGCTGCCATGGATCTTTACTCTTCAGATCGTTGGATTCTTTCTTTGTCGAAGAGGCTCGCTCTGATACCACTTGTTGCCCGATTGACGAGCCCAGAGGGGGGGTGAATGGGTCTTTAAAAATTTATCTAGAAGATACCTGAAACTAAAAACATCACACAAACGTTCTTCGAAGTAGGTTAGTGACTATTAGTTTAAATATCAAACAAACAAAGGAGACAATCACACAACACAGGTTTATCCTGGTTCGGACCTCCTTTCCTTAGGAGTCCTACGTCCAGTCCCTGAGCAACAACTCAGGATTTCACTAACTAAGGTACAGTCCCCCTAAAGACGCTACAACACCCATCTCAGCTGGTCTTCCTTCACCCGAAGGGAATAACACCCTGGACCCACCACCAGTCTTCCTTCACAACCGAAGGGAACACACCCTGGATACCACACCGGGTCTTCCTTCACAATCGAAGGGAACAACACCCTGGATACCACCAGGTCTTCCTTCACAATCGAAGGGAACAACACCCTGGATACCACCAGGTCTTCCTTCACAACCGAAGGGAACAACACAAAGAAAAAGAATGACTTTCAAGCCCCTAGATCAAGCTATTGACAAGCAAGGATCTGAAGCAACTAGAACTGAGATCAAAGAGACTTAAACAAGGCACACTCTCAGAACTACACGGGCTCTCTCAAGATTTTCACGAACTAGTGGAGAGCAAATGAGCAAAAGCTAAGTGGAGTGAAGTTCTTGGCTCTGGACTTTCTTCAGAAGAATTTGAATGCTTGAATGCACGATCTCTGTGTTTCTTCTGTTCTTCTGACTTGAATTATATCTTCAATTTGAAATGTAGACGTTGAAGTGTCCGTTGTCTCTCTTTTGAGTAGTCATTAGACTGAATGACATCTGGAGTCTTGGAAGCTTCCAGTCAACAGTCTTTTAATCACTTGAGCACGCAAAGAGATGAGATCTTCAGAAATATCCATTGGCTTCTATTTGTTTAACGTTGTGCCATGAAGCTAGATCAGAGGTCTGCACAAATGTCAATCTCAAATAGCAGACAGCTAAGCTGTCTCTGATGTCAGTCAACGTCAGTAGCAATAGACATGAAAATAGTAATGCAAAATAGTTTAAGTCTAAAGGACGTAATCAGAGTAGGCACGATATAGTCTGCATGCATGCAGAGATACGTTCAGATCTCATAAATGCAAAAGCGTTAGAGGGATGTCTACGTGGACTTTGACTAGTCAATGCTTTCAAGATGAATAAGATATCATGATATGAAATCGATGACTATATGACTTATGAAATTGTTATGAATAAGTCAGGTTGACCAAATCGTTATGAGACAGAAGAAATCGTTGTGAAACACTTAATAAATCGTTATAGAAAGCAAATCGTTGTGTTCTGAAGAAATCAATGTGAAACACTTACCAAATCGTTACAACAAGCAAGTCGTTACGAGTTCTAAAGAAATCGTTGCGATAACTTATAGAGTCGTTGTGACGAGAAAGTCGTTACGGGCTCTGAAGAAATCGTTACGGTAACTTATAGAGTCGTTGTGACGAGCAAGTCGTTACGGGCTCTAAAGAAATCGTTGTGATGACTTATAGAGTCGTTGCGACAGGCAAGTCGTTATGATCTCTAAAGAAATCGTTACGGTAACTTATAGAGTCGTTGTGACGAGCAAGTCATTACGGGCTCTAAAGAAATCGTTGCGATAACTTATAGAGTCGTTATGACAGACAAGTCGTTACGATCTCTAAAGAAATCGTTACGGTAACTTATAGAGTCGTTGTGACGAGCAAGTCGTTACGGGCTCTAAAGAAATCGTTGCGATAACTTATAGAGTCGTTATGATAGGCAAGTCGTTACGATCTCTAAAGAAATCGTTACGGTAACTTATAGAGTCGTTACGGCATCGATTTGTTTGAAACAACATGACTTTTTAGCCAGATAGGAAATGTTATTGTAATTCCATTGAAATCGATATGCTTATAAAGAAATCGTTATGACCTTCAATAGAATCGATATGGACTTAGAGAAATATCATGTTGACAAGATTAAGGCTTC
Organism: Colocasia esculenta; assembly: GCA_014218235.1. Taxonomy (NCBI): domain Eukaryota; kingdom Viridiplantae; phylum Streptophyta; class Magnoliopsida; order Alismatales; family Araceae; genus Colocasia; species Colocasia esculenta. The sequence continues at coordinate 175,038,068 of CM024753.1, forward strand.
AGAGAAGTAATGCATACCTTTATTCGGCTTGTTGACCTTGGTATTTTTCCTGTACTTAAGACTTATGAATATTCATTAGATATAATTGATAACCTTTTGTTTGGGTTTGTAATCATAAAAAAAATATATATATGTATGTAATTAATTAAGATTACATGGGGACAGACTGGTCATCAAAAGAGTCATGTGAATAACTTAAATTAATTAAAATATGTCCAAGATTTATCAGCTTCATTTACTGTGTTAGGAGAGTTAACAAGCATGAGTTCACTGTAGAAAACAAGACTTGCAAAAATAGGGATGAAAAACTTCAGAACGCGACGTACCCATATGAAGGTCGCGACGGGGTGACAACAGAACGCGACAGGGTCGTTTGAGGATCGCGATAAGTCATTCAGATCAGGCGGCCAGAATGCGACAGTTTACCCTGTTGCGATTAGATCACGACAAGGTCCTATGTCGCAACGGCCCTGAGAACGCAGCCTATCATCTCGTTACGTTCTCAGGTCCTACGCCTGAGTCGAGCGGGAAAAAGGACAGAGCCTCGGATTGCGGGCCAACTTTCTATCTTTTGACACAAGGTCGTTCATAAAATCATAACTAATTGTACAGTCGATGAAAAATCATGAAACCAGCTAAGAATCGATCTAGACATGAAAGGGTACTCCTAGTAATTAGGAATAAGCATGGTCTCGACATGATTCAAATAGGTTAATTCATAAGGTGCATGATACAGTACACAGTTGAGATCAACGATTTAATTCGCAAGATAGGATGGATGAAAATTAGGGCTTTCAGGGGTGAAAGTTCCCTAACGATCATCAGTGTCTCCATTAAAAATTTCAAGGCATGGGATAGAGTATTCAAGAAGATATAAATTAAACATGAAGGTTCCGGTCAAGGTGTTTGCAGAACTTCAAAATTCAAGAAGAAAAATTGGCGATGGAAAATTATGAAACTTGAAGGTTTTGTTCTAGTACATGGAACAATCTACAGTCGAAAATTTCTTAGTTTTGCTCGTGAGAATGCCTACCTTTAGTCATTTTCCTTCTCTAGGGCTAGAACTTGAAGAACGGGGATGAGAGCTTGAGAAGTTCTTCTCCTCAGAGATCTCCTCCTCCTTGGCCTCTTCTCCTGGTCCAGAAACCTTGGCAATGAGCTAGGGCTGGCCATGGGGGATTTAGGAGAGTATTTATGCTTCCTATGTTTCTATTTTCTAATAGGATTCTAACTCCTATTAAATTCCGAGATTTCCTATTTAATTCCACATTCTATGCTTTCCACTTCCTATTTGGGTGGCCAACCCATTAGGGTAGGTTTATGAATCCAATTCCAACACAATCTACTTATTTTAATACTTTAATACCCCTTTTCTATTTAGGTAATATTTAAGTTACGAATTTATGGTATTTTCCTATTATTCTTCTTTTAAAAATCCTTATTTTGGCCCAATAATATCTAGAGGGTCCATTTAACAAAGCCCATTCTTAATGGAATTTAACTTATGGGAATCTCCCCTTTTTAATTAGGGAATAATAGAAATTTTGAATTTTTTATTATATTTTTCTTGAATTTATTCATGGGCTATGAGAGGTCCATTGGTTCAATTCCGATAATGGGTAATCATTTAATGATATTGGAAGTCTCTCCGACAAGTTCGTTTAATTATGGGCGCGTTATTTTTCCATGTTAACGGTTTTCTGACTAGTTTCCTAATTTGGATAATTAGTCACATTGTGACGTACACTGGCCAATCAGATTTTTCGTTGCTTGAATTTCTTAGTAGAACACTTAGGAATAATGTCTGGGGTTGATTATAATTTTAAAGGAATTTCAGATGTAGTCTTGCACATACGATAGTGGTACGTATGTTTTTATTATTTCGATTTAAAGAAATTATTATTTCAAAATTTTTAAATATTAAATTTTCGGATTGCTACAGGTCGCATTGTACATGTTAATATTTATTTCAACCCAAAAAGGGAGAGTCATCTCAGTTCACCACTAGCGTGTCCGAGTCAATCTTAGGTTTATTTTGCTTCTGCAGCACTCAGGCTAGAGATTGCTCCGTGCCAAGAGTCCTACATTCCTTCCCCTGTCATTAAAAGTCACCTTAAGCAAAGATCATCACACACTCACATGGCAAGCTTAGTCGGCTCCTCTAGCAAACATTGTTGCTACTTAGGCCATATCTGGGAGGTGCAAAAGCTATTCTCTTCTTTACTCGGTCGAAGTGTAAAGGCAAAAGCTATTTGGGCAAGGCGACCAACCTAAGCACATCTTGATGAGAGGAAATCTCAAATAGGGATGGTCAATCAAGCCTACAAAAGAAAAGCAAAATAAAAAATAAAAAGAAGAGCAAATAAATAAAAATTGAGGAATAGGGGCATGGCAAAGAGTGGCAGTACAGTTCCCTGCGGGACGCCCTTGAGCCCAGTCGTATGCATCCCCCAAACAAGAAATAGGCAAAAATATGAAATTACCAAAATTCCCTACACAACAGATCGAATATCTAAGAGGAGTGCCGTGGAAGGAAGCTAAGACTAATTTGTCCTTTAAAACTTGCACAAGACTTATCCTCAATCTTTCTTCCATTTCTTCCTATAAAGCTTGACCGTTTTCCAGATATGGCCTTTGTAGCGGCACCACAAGCTAGGGTCAACTAACTACAGGATGCCACCATCTTAATGCACATCTGACCTTTCGGTGGTCTTTAATGAAAGGGGAATGAATGGGGACCCTTTGCCAGCAGTTTGATTTTGCTTTAGTGCTGTAATATCAAGGATGAGTGTCTTTCGTTTCATGTGTCTTTGGCTTCAACGTTATTCAAAATCCAAAAAATTAGATATAAAAAAACTCCAAAAATTAGATATTCCAAAAATCCCCAAAAAAAGAGGGGCTTTTGAAAAGCACAATGATGTACTCAGTCTATTTAGATCTCGTGCCACACTCGTGTCAATCACAATTCCATTCAAACACGCACAAAATTGACACAAAGATAAAAGATCCACTCATAAGAGCATCATGTACAAAGATAAGAGGGAGGTGGCTCACAAACTCCTCACTGTCCACCACCACTCTCCCCTGATCCCTCCTGCTTGTCGGGTGGGGGCGGCATTTCACTGAAACCCCTAACACTCCGAGCGCTAGTCTCTCCGGCTAAGCGCCTCTCCTCCTCCTCGTTCCTCCGCCGACTGGAGGAACCGACCAAAAATTGCCTGACCAAAACACCACTCGCTCCACTAACTCCGGTCCTGCTCCGTGTCTGACCTATGTTTGTCACTATGCCCCGAAGCTCCCGGGCCAGGGACTGCTGCACGACCAGCTCAGTGCGCAGGCGGGTCAACTCTACCTGATCTACTACAGGCCCCTGCGTGCGCAGCAGCGCCAACTCCCTCGTCAGCTCCTCTACCTACGTGCGCAGCCAGTCCCTCTCTGCTACTGCCATCTCTGTCTGAAGGCACCGCTCGATAGCCGATGCTGTCGCCGCATCAACCTGCTCCTGCAACTGGGCCGCCCGGTCAGTGGCAGTCCTCAACTCGGTCACCTGTGGCAAATCAAGTCAGTACCAAGTGTAAACAAAATTCAATTCAAATTACTGCTATACTTACTCTCTCTGTCAGCTTGGCTTGTGCCTCCTCGGCCCTCCCCACTACGCTCGCCAGCCGGTCCTCTAGATCCGACTGGGAGCCCTCTATTTCTGCCCTAGATGAGGATGCACCGGCCTCTCCGCACGCTGCACATACAACACTTGTCAGTTTCCCAATTAGCTAAAAGAAATTGGTGAGTTACTGAAGTCTGAGTAAGTACTTACCAGTTGCTCTACCTCTCTCCAAGCTGCCTCCCGATCCTGCACCGCCGAGTGCAGCAGGGCCTGAAGCGAGGCAATCTCCCTAGTGACGTCTACCTGCAAATCATCAAAAATATGTCAGCTCAATCCAATTAGAACAATTTAAAAGGTTTGGGTTTAGAATTTTACCTGTCGCCTCGCACCCATGTAGACCCTCGCCCCGTACTTTAAGGCGAATGCCTGCAAGTACGCGTTGTCGGACTCGGCGTCTGACCGGACCCGTCGGCCTCTGTGCTCCCAGTCTGCTATCTGCTCACGGGCCCGCTCATGCCAGTCGGTAGTGTTGTGAAGTCCTGGGAAGATCCGGCCAGGCCTAGGGGTCCGGCCTCGGCTGGGGAACTCCACTGCACTCTGACGTAGGCCGAGCGTCCTCTGAGTCAGATACAGGTGGAGAGGTAGCACAAGGTTTAGAGCATGCACCCACACCGTCCTACCGAAGTAGGGGCGGGCTGGCTCCAACCAGGGCTGTCCCTCGTCCACCTCCTCAAGATATGGCTACCACACCACCTGCACATCAAACACCTCTTGTCAGTAGCCAAGCAGTTAATTCAAATCTAATGAACCCAGAAAGGGTAGAGCACTCACATCAAGTTAGGGGTAGACGTCAATAGCGTCCTAGATGGACGCAAGCTGCTCCTCCAGTGGGTGCGTGTCGCGGCACGGCACCCAGCGTCGAGCTATGGGCACGAAGCCCGGTCGCTCCAATGTCCCCCTCCTCAGGCTGGGAAGGTGAAGGTAGGTCCAGACCTGCAAGAACATGAAGCCTCAGTCAGATCTCAATTATAATATCAAAGGGCTGTTTAAGTGAAGAAGCAAAGGAAAAGAAGAGTACCTGAAGGAAAGGGTAGAAGCCGCTGATGGTCGTCTACTTGTCGGAGGAACCCAAGCTCTCGAACTGGTGCGCCAGGAACACCGCTCCCCACGCATAGCTCCCCACTTGGTCCAAATCCTCTAACAGGGGCAGGAACCGACAGTGGACTGGGTCACCCCTCGTGGAAAACAAGAGTCTACCAAGGAAGAAGGTGAGGAAGCGCCGCAGGTCCAGATCTGCCTAAACCCCTGGCTCATCAGCTAGTACCTCCCTACAACCCCTCTCCAGCCTCTGCAGCTGCTCCTCCACAGTCTCGGCCACCTCCCTACCAGTCTGGAATAGCCCTAGACTCTCCTGCAGCTCCACTCTAGAGATGAGAGAAGACCTGGGACCTACAGTCAAGTCTAGAAGTCTACGTGCCAATCCCTGGTAACATGGGTAGGTGAACCCACTCACCGGACGCCCATGTACCCTCAGACCTGTGATCCTACTGACGTCCTCCAAGCTGGGGATCATATGTCCCCATGGAAGCACGAAGGCAGTCGCCTCGGTGTCCCACCTGCTACGTAAAGCCTCAGTGAGAGGGGCGTCCGCCCTCATCCTCTCCATGCGGAGCACCTCCCCAAACCCCATGTCGTCCAACCTCCCCCTCTGGAATCCCGGGAGGGCCAGGTATACCGCCAGCACGAGGAGCCACGAGACCCGGACCCTCATATCTCCCCGCAACCACAAAAGAGCAATCTGTCAGCACATTCATGCACTTCTTCAGCTCTCGGCTAAGGTCGCGCCGGCCAAGGGGGCCGCGACCTTGTCCCGACGCCCCGATGCGTCGCGACAGTGTCGCGACCATCTTGATGACCGCGACCTTGTCGCGACAGCCTTCGGCGGTCGCAACAAGGTCATGGCCCCTGATTCTGTCACGACAGCTGGTGTCACGACGGGACGAGCCGTCGCGTTCTCAGACGCGTACCGACCTGCGTTTTCCTTGTCCAGCGGCCTCTCTTCTGGGTGAATCACCCTACATTTTCCCTCTTTGGGGCATCTTCATTGCACATGCACCACAAATCAAGGGCTTAGGGCATTGGGGACTTACCTTTTTCATGGCGGCTTCTCGTGCCATTGCCGCCGCCTCAACATCCACCACAGCGCCTCTTCCTCCGCCATCTCCACCTCTGGGACTTCCTCCATTGCCGGAGGAGCCTCCTCTCGCCGCCGGGAGGGCTCCTCGCTTTAGCCTTCTTCCCCCTTCCACCGTCGCCACCGCCGCTTCCACCTCCTTCCATCGCCACCAAAGAGAGGGAGAAAGAGAGAGGAGAGAGTGAGAAGAGAGGAAGAGTGAAGGAGCAAGTAAGAAAGAGAGAATGTAGGGAGAGAGGGGAATCAGAGCAAGAGAGGAGAAATCGCCTGAGTAGTGAGCTTGTGAGCATGAATCTGTGTGTGTTGCTAATCGCCGGATAGGCCGTTAAGTTAGATAAGTTTCGGAATGATGGATTCAGGCCTATACTGTGGTTGCGGGTAGTCTCTTGACCCTTCTTATTCAGCTTAACAATATTACCTTGATATATTTTCTATTTTCTCATTTTCTTTGCATTTGATTTAATGATTTCTTTTCCTTTAGCCCAATGCATCATGTAGGACTTTGAGCATCACGACTCATCCCTGCTATTGATGAGCTCTTGTTGAGTACCCAACCATTCTTCATGTTTTTAACAAGAAATCCTATTCCACTCTGAACGGAAGGTTTGCCTCTGAGCGAGTTGTTCCTACCAGTTTGTCAATAATTTCCTTGTCTGGATTCTCTATGCAATTTTCATCCTTGTTCCTTTTGATCCATTTTGGTTGCGAACCGCTCCCAAGATAGAGTCATGAGTTACCTGCCTGGCACGCACATGTCCCTCCGAAATGAAACCTACATGCCAATCAGCTAGGGTACCTCTCAATCGAGGGGTTGATCGTCCTTTTCTTTCTCCTTCTCGTCCAGACCTATATTTTTCTTGCATTCTGCTCGAGCAGCTAACTCGGGGCTTTCAAGAAGATTCCAATTGCTTATTGGATAGATTGAGTGTCTCTTTACCTTGGCTCCTACCTTTTCAATCCACTCCACATTGTTTCTGCTTCGCCGTCATTTCATGACACCTCCGCTACACTTCCACTTCACTCCTTTGCAAAGTGGAAGCCAGGGAGGGGCAATCTGTAGACACCCGATTCTGGCCCATAAGTTGAACCATATTTCTTGTTATCTTATTGAGCCCCAAGTTGGTCACTGTCACGCCCCGACGCGGAATATCGGAGCGCGAAGGCAGTTGCAAGAAAAGGTATAGAGCGAATACTAGACATCAAACCATTGCACATTGAATAATACTAAAGCAAATCTTTCTCATTAATAACTTTTCAAATGTCTAGTTACAACCACTAATATCAGAGCCATTCTATAGGGCCCAATTACATTGCAATAAAAGGAAATAACTAACTACAACTCTAAGATAACATAATGACTCAAGGGTACTCGTGGCTTCACTCTTGGTCATTCCCTTCCTCGTGAGTGTATGTGTCATCCTCGGTCTCACCTGAGAACACAACATCAAATAACGTAGGGTGAGCGATAACACCCAGTAGGACTTAAATCTCAGGCTCAAGCAGGCTTTAAATAATTAATGCATTTAATGGCAGAGTATCTAAAGATAGCAGGTACAAGAGAGTCAAAATATAGAAAGAGATAGCACAATAGCACGAGATCGAGTATAGTTTCCAAGAATAGCACAAGTATCGAGTATAGCACGAATAGCAGGATGGCCATAGCACAACTAGCACCAGTATAATAATAGCACGACGAGTATAGCACTTGTTTGTCATTCTAGACATCGAGAGAGTGTAGCACGTTTTGTGTTTTGATTGTCATATAGATAGTCGAGATAGATAGCACTTGAGTGTAATGCCAAAACACTCTGATCATTTAACTCCCATGGGCACTAGCACTTTCGGGCGCACATCCCAGGACTAGATCGGGCCCTTTATATATTGCCAGGCATTGGTTATATTGTATCTTTAGACAATTAGTCAATGGCCAATATAGAGTACCAAGAATAGTTAAGAGCACTAGATGAATAGACGAGATAGTAGAGAGAACGTGAATAGACGAGCGAGTAGAGTATAGATGAGAACTAAGGATACATCGCGTAAAACAACGAGTAAACAGGCGATAGTAACAGTTGACAACACGCGCACGTCGTATTGGCAGTCAGGTGGAATTCACGATCTTCTCGCTGACCATGTTATGCACAAGTCCAGAGGTCCAACGTGATTCAAGGTAAGAGCGAACTTCTAATAGCCGTTTGGATCATATCAATCCCTAAAGGTGTAATGGGTATTAGGGTACAACCGGCTCGTCGACCATGTGGGAATCCATGATCAGAGGAGACTTACGGAGGCCTTGTGCAATGGTTCACTAGTCCGGCGAAAGAAATATCCGACAGAGAGTTCACCACAAGCCAAGTAAAGTGTGTATATAAAAACAGGTGCTCGACGTTCTAGAGGAATTCTAGAACAGTGGAGCGTCGATATCGGTATATAAACAACGCTAGAAACGAATACAAGTCCTTTAAAATAGGGCAATTATATACGTTATTGCAATAAATTACCAGATACATTATGAGATATTTTATGCCAGATTTCAGCCATATATGGATGGTTCCTGGGTGTGCATGTGTAAGAGAAATCATAGATAGAAAAGAAGTCGTGAATATGTGATTTAAAGCATTCAATATGGCTCCAATTTAAAATAGGTGTTCTTACTGCGTATGTGACTGTTAAAAAGCGTAATATTTTAGAAAGTGAGAGTAACAAATTTTATGGGTTTTCATGCAAAATCCTATGAACGTGACGTACCCATGTAAGGGTCGTGACAGGGTCATGATGGAACGCGACAGGGTCCTATACGGGTCGCGACAGGGCTGTCTGCTCAGGCGGCCAGAACGCGACGGGGTCTCCTGTCGCGTTCAGAACGCGACAAGAAGAGGCGTCGTGATGGGCTTGAGAACGCGACCTATCGGGCCGTCGCGTTCTCAGGTCCGTGGACTGAGTCTGACAGAGTTCTGCTCTGTCTTGGATTGCGGTCCAGAATATCATATTTTGATACAGGGTCGTTCAGAAAATCATAACTAATTGTATACAGGATGAAAAATCATGAAACTAGAGACAAATGAAACTAGACATGCGAGAGTACTTCCAGTAAATAGGAATTAGAGAGAGAGCATGGTTTGAGCATGAACAATAACAAGTAATATAGAACATGATACACAGAGCAAGATTGATTTAATTCGAGCAACATGCTCAACAAAAATTAGGGCTTTTAGGGGCAAAAGATCCCTAACAACATGAAGTGTCTACAGTAAAAATTTCGTAGCATGGGATCAAGTGTACATGGAGATATGATTCAAACATGATGACTCAGGGTTATCATTTTGTAGAACTTCTAAAATCAAGAACAAAAGATTGGCTCGATGAAAATTTATGAAACAAGAGGGCTTTTGTTCTTGGTGATTGGAACTACCTATAGACGGATTTGATTTGGTTTTGCTTGTGAGAATGCCTACCTTTGACTCGATTTATCTTCTAAGGCTTAGAACTCCAAGAACGAAGGAAGAAGCTTGATGGATCTTCCTCTCCTCGATTTCTCCTCCTCCTCGGCCTCTTCTCCACGTCCAAGAACCCCTTTGCACGAGCTAGGGCCGGCCATGAGGATTTAAGAGGTGTATTTATATAAATACAAGTTCCTATTCCTACTACTACTCAAAT